>CM060952.1:41200228-41437728 GCA_030765055.1 Mantis religiosa
AGAAGAAGAAGAAGAAGAAGAAGAAGAAGAAGAAGAAGAAGAAGAAGAAGAAGAAGAACAATTGACCTAGAAAGAGTGAGAATTTTTTAACAAAAACTTACAAAAGTGGACTGCTTCAAAGAAGAATGTTGCTTTCAAATGTCTAATGAGAGTTTAAAAATAAGAACACATGGTTTTAAAATTTGTTTCATTATACGAATGTGGTCTGAAAAGTTTCCGACCTAATAAATATACAAGACTTTTTTCAGAACATTTATTTTTCAAAAGAAGTCGCTTGGGGCTACATCTGTCGAGTAAGGTGGATGGTCAAGCCATAATTCGTGGGTTATCGCCATTGCAACCGCTGAGTTGTGAAGCAAAACTATTGGCAAGCAAAGAGTTCTACGTTGAGGACACAGTTTGATGCAAATGGAAATAATGGGTGTTTAGCTCAGGGTAAAACAATGAGGTTCCTCGCAGGGTATGCGTGGATATGTGTGAGAAGGATAGTTTTAAAGACACTGGAATACCCGTATCAAACTGGTTTAATGACTGCTTCTTTTTCTCAGAACATCGAACTTGAAGTTGCCGACCAAGGGTTGCCAATATATCACTGTTTCGAGTTACTGAAGGCGGAATGCTTATTACTCGATAATAGTTACGTATAAACCAACACATATCTACTCTCATCACCTCTGGTCTGCCCTGGACCAAGACAGAATCAGATAACTTTCTTAATGGCTTGCCAGCCACGAACTGCTCTAGTTGGCCTGACGCCTAAGTCTGAATTACCACAGCTTCGCGTGGGTGCGTAGCTTTCACTTTCTCGAAGCCCTTTATACACACAAAAGGATTCCCTTTGTGACAATTTTGCCCATTGTCCTTATTCTTAGATGTCCGAAGAATACCTTTACAAACAAAGTCAAGTGCTATCCATTCGGGATTCTTACTAAGAAAACCCTTTTTCTCCCGTGTCTTTTGTTAACTCAACCAACTACGTTGCTATTCAACCCAACTGTACCTGCAGGCGTTCCACACTTTGAAATCCATTACGATTCTTTATACATCGCGTCCCTTAATTTCGATATCAGTTGTGAGACGGTGCGTTTTCTTGGTGAAACAGGATTTTCATCTTCTGCAAATGTGGCCGTTTTTCCGCAAGTTCTGCCTTCAGCTTGTCAAGTAATGATGCGCAGTATGCTAATGTAATGGTTTTTCCTTTTCGAAGATAACCGATTAAAATAACTCCATGAGTATCTCAAAAAGAAGTCGCCATCACTTTCCCAGGCGAAAGGAACAACAGTTTTTGCATTATTTGGAGCCGGTCCCCCATTTGTAGTCCAGTGTTTGGACTGTATTTTTGTTTCGGGCGTATAATGGTGTATCCAAGTTTCATGTATAGTAATTAATCGGTGCCAAAACTCGGATTTGTTGCACCTAAACAGCGCCAACAGAGCATTGAAAATGTTCAGTCGAACACATTTTTTGGCCGCACCGTGGCTCAGTGGTTAGACCGCTTGGCTCTCACCAAGGCGGCCCGGATTCGATCCCAGGCGACCGCAAAGTGAGATTTGTCGTGGACAACACGGCGCTGGGACGGGTTTTCTCCGGGTTCTCCGGTTTCCCTCACCATCTCATTTCACTGGTGCTCCATCCTCATCTCATGTATCATCAGTGCCGTATGTAGTAAAAGCGGGCGTTAAACACTACACATTTCATTTCGACACATTTTTTGTCTAACGTGAGCAAACGTGGCATCCAACGCGCGGACAGCTCTCTCATGTCTAAATGTTGATTTAATATGTGACAAACACGTTCGTTTGACATGTTCACAGCCTCTACTGTCTCTCTCAGTTCAATTCGGCGGCCGTCTAGCACTACTTGGTGAACTTTAGTGAAGTTTTCGTCGGTAGTTGCAGATTTTGGACGTCCCGAACTTTCATCGCCTGCTAAGGTTTAAATTCAGCTGCCCAGAATTTCACTGTGGTAAATGATGTTGCATAGCCCCATATACAGAATCAAACTCAGCTTTGATTTTCGTAGGCGTTTTGCCTTTCGAAAACAAATATTTAATGACAGCTCGATACTCGACTTTGTCTATTATCATTAAAAGACTTACATCAACTCAAACGACTGTTACATAACAACTGAGCGTCCAAAATGGTTGAAATCTTGGTGAGATATATAATGAAATTAACTAGCTTTTATTTACGACTGCTCCTATGTTCATGAGGTCGGAAAATTTTCAGATCACGCTTGTATGTATGTACCTAATTAATTACACCTAATTTCACAGTTATCCCAACGTTCTATTTTGTATTGAGACTAGAAGCAGAAATGAGATATCGAGTATTCAAGAAACAATCGTGTATTGGCATCGAGAATCGATTAGCGGGGATATCTGGTATCGGCCAGTCACTAGTAAACAAACATGCTACTTTTCGGAAACTTTAAACAAGATTTTGAATTACTGTTAGCGGAAGAGACGTTGAAAGTTGCTGTGTGAGGAACGCTGTTTAGAATTATCTGCACATTAAAGCCTGGAAGAAAAATGGCGAACACACCTCTTTCTCTTTAACAGGCATGAATCTCTTGGCTTAGCTCGTTTATTAACCTACTTCACCATCCTTGTTCCCCGCGTAACAAGCGCGCTTAAAACGAGCTTTTATTCATTTTAACAGTGCTGCAAAATTAATTAAATGGCGCTCTTACATTTGCTAGAGGAAATTGAATGTACTTGTGTAGCAAAAAGAATACTAATTAAGCATAGCAAAATCCTATGGATGGATATCATCGGATGAACTTGATACGCAATGACTGATCAAATTTATTACAGAACAATCTTTAAAACAATTCCATTAAATCTCTCGCTATACAGGTGGGTTGTCTCATAAGTAATGTGTTTTTTTTTACTTTGTGTTTTGGAAATTTATTAGGTTTCTTTGGTTTGGCAATGCTATTTACAGGAGGTCATGGTTAGCGTTGCGTACATTGTGAGCATGTATCAGTTTTCAGTTGTTAATAAACAATCACAAAAAGGAGATAACAAACTTTGAACTTAATCTCTGTTTCATATAACCTTGCCCCGCTGACATGTATCGCTCCGCGTGCAACTACCTTCCCCCATCATCCCAATTGTCTAATGCCATAGGCCATAGGCGGTACCTTACCGTCACATTTAAACCTGCAGTAAATGTCATAATAATTGCCAGGAAGATAGATAAAGATCATACAAATAAGGATATAAAGGCATTCAAAAGTAATGAAGTTTATAATGAAACTGAGCAAGTTGAAACTGAATGAATGAGCAATGAAACAAACAATTTTATAATGAAAGGCCTTCGGCCTTTTCCACTGGGATTTTTTAAACCAGCACACATACCTTGTAAAAATGCTTGTCTTTCAGTCATAAAAGTCGTGTCACGCCATACCTGTCGCGTGTCCTTCATTTACCCAAGTCTCGACAAGGTAGTATATTTTGCGACTTGTATCCCGGTACAGTCTGATTGTCCTTAAATAATATCTTCGCCATACAGCAATATCGCCCCTGGAGTGGTAAGTTTTCCTGTTGTTTCACTTTCATGTCACGATGTCCCTAAGCATCTAACACACATGTAAGTTCAAAGCATAGCTGTTCGACTTCTCTCACTGACAAAGGCGGATTCTTCTCTGTAAGCGCATTAAACACATGCATCACAATTCTTTTTTCGCCGCTTTGTAAAAGTCTTCTCTTGCGATGCTTCAGCGAAAAACTGACGCTAGACTCCGCCATTATACATATGATAAGTACACGCGCAATAAACGATCAGTAAAATAATTTAGCTCTCGCATTCGGCAAAACATACCTTCGAATGGCAATATGACTAATCCAGTTCAAAACAAGGTCAGTGATAAAAGTCATATAAACAAATATGTCATCACTGCCGCTAAAGCACGTGCTATCGTGTCATATGAAAGGCGGGATTGAAAGTAAAGGAAACTCCTCCTTACTTCGTTTAAGAATTAACATGCATTTGGGATAAATCAACACTGTTGCGTAATATATTTAATTTAAACAGTTACGAAAATATAAATTTGACAATTCACTTCCAACATATAAAGATATATCACCATGTTAAATAACGAACTAATTCTTACCGCACAACAGTCTGTACTACAACAGCAGCCAATGAGAGATACGGGGCAAGCGTATGGGAAACAAGGATTAGAGTCATTCTAAAGCACTACTGGAAACAAGATTATAAAACCTCTGCCGCTGCTCGAAGAATATGTCAAGTGGAAGTGGAAGTTGTTGTTAGTGTGCGTGTGGCACAACAATGATTCCGACGTTTCAACAATTGAGACAAAAGCACTACAGATTTACCCCGTTCTGGAGGACCTAAGGTATGGAAAATTGAGGATATACGCCGAGTTTTGCGAGAAAACCAGCAGAAAAGTATGCGCAGGTTTTCAGCAGAACTTGGGCATCAAAAGAAACCATATATTGCCGCATCAAGACACTTTAGAAAATCATACAGAAGCTGTAGGTCTGTACCTCATGAACTAACACGTCAAAAATTGAACGTAGAATGGATACTTATCGTTAGCATATCTGTAATTGCATGGATGATAGATTTTTCAGGAGAAATGTCACTAGTGATGTAAAATCGATACATTACTGAAACCCTGGTGTCTCGAAACAGTGGCTTGATCCCCGCAAACCTACAAAAGTCATCGTTAAACAAAATGAGTTCGATCGCAATGTACTGCTATGTGTTTGGGGGAATTGTGAAGATGTAATTCGCTGGGAGCGTGTTACAAACAAGCGGACTTTTATTCTCAAGAAATGGAACGAATTAATGACATTTTGGGACGCAGATACCCAGCATTAGTTATCCGAAAGAGAGTTACATCACAACAGATCACAATGCAACACCCCATACTGCTCGTACAACCGTGGAAAAACTTCTGGAATTGGGAGGAATCGAACTGCTACCACACCCTGTATGCTGATCTGATCTCGTACCATCAAATTATCATACTTTTTATCCATGGCCTATATTCTACGTGGAAGAAATTTTGACCGCATCAAAAACCAGAGACTGGTACCCTCGTGGGATGACAAACATCTCTATATGGTGGCTCACGACCACAGAATTTAATGTTCTATACTTTGAAAATTAGTTAACTGCTTGCCAGACCAGACGGTATCCATATTACTGATCATTTTTGTTGAAGATTTGCACACTCTATTCTGCACTATACATTCATAATACGAGCACAGACATTTTAAAGCACTGAAAGGATATCCAATGTAATATTCTGCCTGTTGCTACAGTGGTGATCTATGATATATTTTTCCCAGTTGTACACTTCTTTTGATAACGTTTAGGAAACCTTAATTCTATATCCTAAAATAGCTACCAGCTCACATAAGTAAATTCAGTTAGTAGCCCATTTACTAGCCATCTTAACTGGTAATGCAGTCTCCTACCTACTCAGGCATTATCTGAGTAAAAGGTCTTGTAGCTCATCACTTGAGTAGCCGAAAGTAGATTCCTCGTAGTTCAAGATAAAAGAAAAGTGATAAAAAGGTAAAGTACGAGGGCAGATCAGCATAAAGTACAGAATATAACTTTTATCAACATCCTGAAGATGGGAGAGATGTACGCTCCCGAAACGTCGATGTCTCAACATCTGCTTACCTGGCTCGAAGCCCGAGAACGTCTAGAACAACAACTTTTATCCATGTTACACAAAAGTAAACATGTGATACGACAGATTCCTCTCAGAATATTCTACGACATAATCCAGTATCCGAAAAAGCACTGTATTTAGTTGCTATCCCAAGCATGTGTTTTACCTTTCTGAAGAATGAATAAGTCACAACAGGACCGCTTACATCAGAGGCGTTTTTGAGAGCCTCGCGTAATGGGAACTTACTTTTCTTTTCAAAATGAAATGCATTAACATTTGCTGTTAATTTGAAGGTAAATTTTTTCATTACAGTTGGTATATTTAGCATTCGTGCATGTTTCTAACTGTGTAATACAGCTTAAATAACTTGAATTCAATTTAAAAACCAGAGAGAATTAGTGGTATGTGTAAGAGCCTATCTTAATTAGTTTAGTAAAATAATTACCTTTATGATCATACATTTACAGGCTCAAATCTACTAATGTCCCCTATTAAAATTGCCTTTTATTTATGTTGTAAAGGGTATTTCTCACTCAAGACACAAATATTGAAGACCTGCTGTGTTCTAGGCTCCCACGGTAGAAAGGGGTGAGATACGAGGGTGCTGTGGACTACAGACGCTACCATCTGAGCCATTTCGCTCGGTTATTAGCATTGATACCGAAATTAAGGTTTGCCAGAAGTAAAGAATCATGATGGATGTCAAAGGAATGTTGGTTCTTTGTTACGACAAGGGCAAGGCCAGTTGAGTCCAGCAGTTGTGGGGAAAGTTGTTATAACAAAAGCAATATAAGAAACAGCGTCCTTAGCAGTTTTCTAAAGGGGCTCACTTGACTTGTATGAATAGGAACTTCTTTGGATCATTTACAATGGCGACAAAACAGCCACAAAGGGACTTTGTTTGAAAAGGAGTTTTCAGAGTGAAAGTGATACACCTACACGCGCAGCTGTGGTCATTAAAACAGTCTTCGGCGTGGAGCCGATGTGGGCAGTTCGTGGCTAGGAAGCCATTAGAGGAGTCTTTGGCGTCAGGCCGATGAGAAGAGTCCGAGGCGTGACGCCTATTAGGGCGGTCAACCTGTTCTGTGTTTGATATTTGTCGGTTCATATATACGTGAGGAACGAATAAAGTTCATCGAGCAATAAACATTCTGCCGTCGGTAACTCTAAACAGAGATTGGTAACCCTTGGTCGGCAACTTTCATTTCGATGTTTTAAAAGAAGAAGCAGTAAATAAATAAGTTGGAAACGGGCATTCCAGTGTTATTAAAATCTCCTTCTCACACATCCACGCATACCCTGAGAGAAACATCATTGCTCGCCGACTTATTTGTTCGCCATTAAATTATTGCTTCAGCATGTAGAAATACCATTTTGGCTAGCCCCAGTTTGTAAGCTAAAGTATGTGAGAAATATGTCCCATAAATATGCAGCAACAATCATTTCTCTAGTTCTATGGTCTCTTGCAGCATATTGTAATATGCAGCGTACACTTATTTCAGTGTTGTTAATATGTAAACGGTTAGTATATAAGTTGTTATAATTATAAATATGAGGGATTATGAGTTCGACGTTCTCTGGGATGATAATTCACAAGTGACATAACCAGGGGCCTGTGATGGATTGGTAAGTTTTCGTAAAATTTTTCGACCCGGTGCCTAATATCGTCTACACAGGAGAGAGATGAGGCAACTATTCTCTACACGTTGTAATAGGATAAGCTTAGAGCTTGTTGTCATGTACCAGAAGCACACGCAGGAAGCACTAAAGCCTTATAACGGCAGACGTTCAACGGAAGCGGCTTCCCGGACTGCAGCATGGGATACATGAACCAAAAGCTGCGATGCCCGATGCGACATATCCTGAATATATTCCCCGACAGTCAAGCATTTGACAAGTTTTACTCCCAAGTATTTAATGGTACTTGTGAACTCTATCCATCTCCTAGAATAAGTGAATATGGGGAAGTTAGCGGGAAAGCGATACTTATTAAATATGACGACTGGGCTTTTTCAGGTTGACGGGCAATCGCCAAAGCCTGCACCATTCTAGGCTGAGGCGTGAGTGTCTCTGAAGGAGCTTGAGGGTTCTGTGTAGGTACCTACGGTGCAGTATAGCAGCACCTCATCAGCACTGACGAGCTGCTCAGTGGGAAGTTCAGCCACGCTGAATAACGTAGAGGACAGAACAGAACCTTCGGGGACTCCGCCTCTAATTTACCTTCCAATAGAAGACCTTCCCGCCATGGAAACGGTGAAGAATCTGTGGTTTAGAAAAAATAGGTAGTTGTGTTGCAAATGTAGCCCTGCGTGTCAGGGCGTAGAGAAGGGCTTCTCAACATCCACAGATACTGCTGCAGTGTATGCTCTGTCTTGGAAACCCAGGGCTACAGCCTCCACTACGCGCAGCAACCGCTTGGAAGTGAGTGCCCAGAACGAAAACCAAGTGGAGGTACGGTTTGAATGTCACCCAACAGAAGTAACAAGCAGGCTAAGAGTAGTCTCTCGAAAAATTTCGAGAGAAATCATAGGACGCTGATAGAGCGGTAGTTGGCTGGATGTACCGGGTCTTTCCTTGATTCAAAGTGGATATCACCCGGGCCTCACTCCACTTACATGTGGGCAATGATAATGCCATTGCTCCTTGAAAGGGACAGATAGTACCGCAAGCCGCAGCCGGGTCGTGAGCGAGCGCTGAACGCTTGCCGAGAGAGAGAAAGAGACAGAGATAGCTCCATCTTTCTCTCGCTGCGCCGTGAAAGGCCTTGAAACGTCGGCGGCTTTCTAGAATAATCTCTGGAGGTACAAAAGAGCACAGTGTGAGTGTTGCGAGTCAGTAACTGACTCAATTAACAACTGCAACTCACTAGCGACTGCTGCTACTGAGTTGCAGTTGTTAATTGAGTGTGTATGGACATTTGAAGTGTACCGCAGTGAATTCGTTTGTTTACGTGTGGCAGATGACCTTGAGGGCTGTGTTTGTGTATGTTAAGTCATTTGGCTGCTGTAAGGAGTGTACAAAGCGTCTTTCTACTGAAATAAAGAGCATTTTGAACTTCTGCAAAGAGAATTTTAACTTTACGCACACCATTCACGAGAAAAAGATAAACAAAATATCGCACTAAGTTTGCTTTGGGAGTATTTATTAGAACTTTAAAAAATGCAACTGTAATAATTTTATAAGGTACAGATTCCGTCAAATAGGTAGATAGAGCTTGCTTTCTCGTAAATAACTATAGTATTGTGCAACATCAATCCAAATACCATTTGCAAGAGTTAGAAGTGATAGGATTGATTGTGGGGGTATGCAGAATCATATTTGGTGGAGCTTGTAATTTCTGAACATCGTCAATATCTAATATTCATATTTACAGAAACCATAAAAATAATTTATAACCACTTCTATATATCTAATCGTTAAGCTGCACAGGATATTAGCCAATATCAATTAAAATAAGATATAAAATCAAATTTCAGTAAAATATTTTATAATAGCTACACTAAGCACATCAAAATTTAATTTTAATCATAAGCAAGTTTGGTTAGACCGTAAATTCGTACTATACCAAAGAGTAAAATGCACGTGAAAGCTGAATTTGATTAGCTTCCGAAGTCTCTAAGTTTACGTACAGATCAGCCATAAGTGTCAAGCACTAACACTACATTAGAGGTACCTCAGCTTAACTGAATTGGTAATATGGCAATTTCCGAACAGCTTAATTCATCTTCGGCCGTTTAGTGAAACATTATACCTGACATAAACTGCAGCTAACTCGCCTCCCTCAAGGTGGCAAACTTAATCAATGTCACGTGAACATTTAATTGACAAATGACCAACGAAATATTACGCTTACCACATGTTTAACAACACCCAAAGCAATTCCTACCCAATTACACATTACGTGCCTTTCATATAGAACTAAGAGCCCCATACTGCCATTATTAAATTTGCTTAATTTCAATAACATTTATTACAGAAACAATTTGGAGTATCAAATTAAAATGCTTATAATGTGTAGATTATATCTTCCAAGTTAAGGCAACGCTACACTGAAAATTCCAACTCCTATAATAATAAACCTAACATTATAAAAATTTAGCCCCCAAGTATCATTTTAAGCTTGCATGCAAATTTTCATGTTGCTACACGAAAGAGCTCATTAATAATTAATTATTTTTTGTGAAAATATTGTAAATGTTACTGGCTATATAAAATATTCAATGTGTCCAAAAATTTGAGCGTTTAATTTGAATTTACGTTTTCGGCTAGTACAGAGCAATTTTAAAAGAACCACATTCTTATTTTTTCGAATATTCCTGAAGCATTTGCTCTAAAATATTTTCCATTGTTAGCATTCTACATTTTCAAAATATTAACTTTTTAATTCCTTAACACCACTTACACCAAAACATGAGCATTAACAGAAAAAGGGAAATATGGAGTTTCTTATTTACATATTATGGACCTATGCTGTAAGTTTCAGGAAGTTAAATGAAAAACTGACGCTCGAGGCATTTTGTATACTGAGAAGTGTTAGAAAAATGTTTCTCAGAAAGTTAATTTTTAAGTAATAATTTTTACTTTTAACGATTTTTAAAGGCCTCTTTAAATTGTTACGCGATGGCCTAAAATGGTGCAGATTATAAAAATAGCATGCCATCTATTACTATGAACCTTAAGCTACCAAAATTGCCAAAAAATGCCATACTTTTCAACCTTTTCGGCGAATTTTCAGTGTAATCTTGACTAAACAGATCTATTTTATTGAGAAATTTACATGTTTATTAAAATGTAAAATAATTCATAAAAATAAAAAACTGAAAAAACAATAAAGTAAATTGTTTTCAGCACCCTTTGTATTTATGCAGAAAAACCCTAAACTCTAGTGGGATTTAATACAGCAAATTAAATTGGGTAAATGAAACTGCATAAAGATTACAAGAAATTAACAAAATTAAATATTAATTAGTTTACTACATGAATACATTAAAGTGCTTCCTTGTATTTTTCTGTTTCTCTTTGTGTTATTGGTGTATTATTGTTTTCCTAAGCTAACATCGGAAAAAAATGACTATCAACATTAACAAACGCTAGTGATAAAACAGACAAATGCTGGGGAGGTTATGGATCTGTGGTTTAAACAGCTGTGATTAATTGAAATAATTTGATCTCCAGCGTCTTACTGGTGAAACAATATAACATAGCAAGATATGGATAGTCATATAAATATTGCACATTTTCTGCTAAAATGAGTCATATATATTGGAACAATTCGTTCATAGAAAAATACTCGAATTAGTAAATTTAAAAATAAGCAGTCGCATTGATCCGACATGCCGAAGATCTCATATTTATAGTTAAAACAATTTATATAGAAGGTTCCGCTAAGATGCCTGATTTTTGTTTTCTTCCTGAAAGGTAGGGCAAAATTCAGATCATTTAATGACAGATGCAGCAATATTTTAAAACATATATTCCAAATGAGTTTTCAGTTTATCGAACTATAACAAATAATATATATATATATATATATATATATATATATATATATATATATATATATATATATACTTAGTCTTTTCTGGAATACTAGCAGCTTAGCAGAGCTTCCCATGTCATTTGTATTATTTGTATCATTTGTATTATTCACGTTCAGTAAAACCAGCATTATAACCAAAATTGTCAACCACAACCGGCAACTTGTCCGTGGAAGATAAACTATATACATAAAAAGAATTGAAGTTTATGCACAAAAAATGTAATTTTAGATTCTAATGATTTAATGCAAACTAATGCTACTAAAGCTATCTCGGCTGCGTACTAATATGGCTAAATGTTGTAGAAATATTTTCCATTGTTTCCTTGTAAATAGAAAAGCAACAGAATTTACATTTAGCAGAAAAAAAGTTATATACTTTTTACGTTCTCCAACGTTAAGTCATATCAGACGTTGAATAAAATTGGCAAAATGATGCTGAGTCCGAGGTCCATGGAGCTTAGAGTTACCCGACATTCGTCTTTCAGTATAAGGGAAAACCCCGGAATAAAGCTTATCCAGTTAACTCGCCTGACCGAGATTCGAAATTGGGACTTCTTAAACATGAAGCAGACACGCTACCCCCACGCTACCAAAACGTGCAAAATAACAAACATTTAGCAATAGCCAAATGCCTTAAGAGCTGGTTACTAAGTGATGGCTTACTCTTTTGAGGCTATCACAATACAAGAATAGTAATTAATTTCTATTTGAGAAAACTATAAACGGTTGAATATTTAATCCAATAACAAGAAATATTTACAAATGAAGAAACAAAAACAAAGACGACAAACAAGCCAAAAGCCGACTTCTTGTTTGAGTAAATATAAGTATGTACATAGATATACGAGGGTAGTCTGAAAATTTTCCGACCTCAACGTGAAGATGGCAACACTTGGAAATAAAAGCTAGCGAATTTCGTTGTTCATCTGCTGACAGTTAATCACCGAGGTTTCAGCCATTTTGGACGCTCAGTTTTTATGTAAGGTCGTTTGAGTGAGCTGATGTGTGTTTTTATGAAGCTGGACAAAATCGAGTATCGAAAAAAGTCATTAAATATTTGTATTTGAGAGGTAATGCGCCTACGTAAATCGAGGATGAGTTGGATTCTGTGTATGGGATTTCGCACCATCACTTACCACAGTAAAGTTTTGGTCAGCTGAATTTAAACGAGCGTGGCCATAATAGCTTGGGAGACGATGAACGTTTGGGACGTCCAAAAACTGTAACTACCGACGAAAATATCGCCGAAGTTTACCAAATTGTGCTAGACGACCGCCGAATTAAAGTGAGAGAGATAGCAGAGGCTATGAACATGTGCTTGTTATTTTAAATCAACATTTAGAGACGTTGATTGGGAGACGCGATTGGTCATTTTAGACTAAAAGCGTGTTCGAATGAACAATTCCAATGTTTTATACCCTCAGTTTAGGCGCAATAAATCCGAGTTTTGGTGCCGATTAATTACTGTAGATGGAACTTGGATAGATCATTATGCGCCCGAAACAAAAATACAGTTCAAACAATAGACTACAAACGAGGATCCGGTTCAAAGAAAGAAAAAATTGGCTGCGAAGGTGATGGCAACCCTTTTATTTTCTTTTTTTAGACAGTCATGGAGTTATATTAATCTATTATCTTCAAAAAGGAAAATGCATTACAGGAGCATACTACACATCATTACTTGACAAGCTGAAGGCAGAGCTTGTGGGAAAACGGCCACATTTGCAGAAAAAGAAAATCCTGTTTCACCAAGACAACGCACCGTCTCACACCTAATCCGTTGCAACGGCAAAAATCCACGAATTACTGTTTGAACTGCTTCACCACCCGCCTAACTCAGCACAAGTTGCACCTAGTGAATTCTTTATGTTCCCTCATCTGAAAATTGCGCCCGGAGGACGGAAATTTTCGTCAAATAAAGAGGCGATCACCATTGTGAACAATTATTTTGCAGAGGAAAACGCCGATTTCTACCTGGACAGATTAAATAAATGGGAGCATCGCTGGGAGAAGTGTGTAGAGTTACGACGAAACTATGTTGAAAAATAAAATATAAAAGAAAAATGTCTTGCATCTTTGTTAGGTTGGAAACTTTTCAGACCACCCTCGTAAGTAGTAATGAAAATGGAAACTGATAAGAAGGAGTACCTGTGAAATGGTTAGCTCCACAGAAAAGTATTACACAGGAATTATGTACATTAATAAAATTTGTATTTTTTAGTAGGACTCTAAGTTATGGTATAACTGTTATGCAAAATTGACATAAAATGGAGAGGAATTCAGGGGCAATTCCCAGAATATTGAGGGCGCCTATTTTACTTGTGATAGAATAATTTTAAACACCTAGTAATTTAAATATAATCACCGATGGCCATTTTTGAGAAAATAAGTTTTCAAAAATAGTCCACGCAAAAAGTGTTTGGGATAAGGGTAGTTCTTCCGGTGTGCATCGATGAAAGTCAGTAAATTTACCCACTTTTTATTCTTTAGTTAATATAGTTTATTTTTATTTTTTCTTTGAAGGGATTTTGATATTTATATTGTTTTTAATTTTAATTTAACCTCATCTCTAATAACTTATGATTATATATTTATCTTATATCTTATTTTTAGACATCTCCACAGGGAGTCAGGTAAGAAACATCAAAGCATTCTACCCCATATCTGCACCCACGTGCAACCTTTGCTCTATTTATAACATTGAAAAAGTCTCAAAACATATACTTCAGTGCAAACACGATATCATATTTTCGATGCAATACAATACCCTCTCTACCTGATATGTACGTAGTGAGAAAAAAACACTAGTATTGTAATTCAAGGCATCGAAGTTAGTGAAAGATTGGTTGGTATCGAACGTCTGAAGCTCAAATTACTGCACAGCATTTTCTGTTATTTTCCCAATCGCAATTGCCTTTAACACTCATATCCGGTCATTCGGAATGGTGGTGAAGACCTATATGGCGCAAAACGGAAAACACGTGGCACAAATTCAGCTTTACCGTAGAAATCTAAGGACTAATTCGTATACCATGCATCAAACCGGAAACGCCTTCCTTTCCGCCACAGATGGAGAAATAATTTCCGGCTAACCGCACGGCGGGATGTAGTGCGGTAAATCATTATTTATTATTCTGTTCCAACCACTGTCCGTGGCCCATTTCTCACATTATCATTTACGTGCAAGTGATTGAAACGCTGCGGTAAATTTTTACTGTGTGCGTGATGTTCACAACATACGGTCCACCGAAATCCTACAGTAAGGGACTTGGATGCAACAATGGCTCAAACCACAGTCTCCTCCTTCAGCATGAGTAACTTGTCTCGGTCCTGCGGTTTCGGGATGACATTGAAGAAAATATTGTATGTTATGCACTCACATGACTTAATTCTATTTTCAAAAAATCTTCTAAGGGAAAGCTTAAAAACCTATATGCTTCATGTTAATCTAGACCAGCCGTTGTCACAACAATGCTCGCGAGACGCATATGGCTCTTGTTGTAGTCCCGTGCGGCACTTGACACTAAGCTTAGAGTAAAATTAACATGATTAATGGAAACTAAAAATATCTCAAAGCCGATGGAAGAGCAAAGATGTTTCCCTTAACTTATTTACAAACGCTAAAGATTATGATGTTGTTGTTGTTGATGATGATGATGATGATGATGATGATGATGATGATGATGATGATGATGATGATGATGATGATGATGATGATGATGATGATGATGATGATGATGATGATGATGATGATGTTTTATGAACCCTTACCTGCGCGGTCATCAGCGCCCGTGAAATTAAAATTATACTAACTTTCCTTGACTTTGGCTTGGCTATGCTTGGCTCTGGCTTGCCTTTGACTTAACCCTAATTTGGCTCTGGCTTATCTCTGGCTTGGATCTGGCTAGGCTCTGGCTTTTTTCCGGCTTCACTCTAACCTCTTCTAGCTTTACTCTAAATTTAACTTCATTCTAAATTCGCTCTAACTTCGCTCTGGCTTGGCTCTGGCCTCACTAACTTGTGCTTGGCTCTGACTGGGCTCTGGCTAGGCTCCGGTCACCGCTCCGGTCACCGCTCTGGCTTCGCTCTGGCCTAACTTTAACTTCATTCTCCCGCTTAACTCGAGCTTCGCTCGGCTTCCCTCGGCTTCCCTCGGCTTCATTTCGCTTCGCTTTACTTTCATAGAATTTATGGACAAACACGGATGGTGGACCAAAAATAATGGGTGTTTGGCATTAGCTCTCACACAACTCAGAGGCACCCAATCGAGAGATTTGGTTCGGAACCACGAGATAGCCATTTTTTTTACTAACTACTAAAGATGAAGTAGGGAAGGCATTATTGGGATCCCGCATTGAGCACTCCCGTTAGTAGAGGTAACAATGCAGAGCCGGCCGTCAATAACGGCGGGCGGGTAAAAGATAAGTACAAGGGGCCGAACATGACCAGAAGGCCCTGAGCGACGCCTGAGGAGTGGAGGTGAAAGTGAAGGATGTTAGTCAAGGTGGAAGTAGAGTCTTTATTAACAACTGATTTAGTATGTATTGGAGGGCATAATCTCCGGCAATTACAGCCGGGAGGAGTGTTGTTGAGGCCATCAGGTGTGTGGTTGTGGACGTGGCGGTTTCCATATGTTGGGGAGTTGCGCCTGGATCCTGTTGGTGTTCTGGGCGTCGTAGTCTGCTAGTCTTTGTTCGGCGTAGTTCAAGTCATGGAGGCTATTGTCCATTAGCGTTATTTGCGAGTGGAGCTCGTCAAGTCTATTGTTGATGGTGGATAAGTCCGCTGGTTGACAGGGTAGTGAGTCGGAGAGTTGTGTCTCCACTCGGTGCATCTTTCGTTGTCGAGTCGTTCAGGTAGTAGTCCGTCAGTCTAGGTGAGTGTGTCCTGGAGGCTGGTGAAGGCAGCGTGGGTGGCGTCCTGTTGTTGGGCTGCTGTGGTGACGGCTTCCTCCAGGTTGCCCAGGCATTGGTTGAGGTTTAGAACCTCTGAGTGGAGGTCCTGAACCTCTTCCGCTGGAGGCCGGTGGTTGGTGGCGCGGAGTGCGGCTGACAGGAGCTCCTCGAGGGTGTGGAGTTGGTTGGTGACACCCTGCAAGTCCTCTCGGAGGTAACCAAAAGCTTGCTACCATCCCAAAGGCTCGTTGGCGGCTGCTCTCTGGGGTGCTGTGACCTGCGTGTCTCCGCGTGGATATGCAGGGCACCGCCCCTGTCCTATGAAATGGCCGAAGCCATTGCACGTGGCGCAGTACCTGCGGTGGCGGCGGAGATCGTGGGCTCTGCAGGATGCTGTTGTGCTTGGGGAACCGCAGTAGTGACACCGTGGAGGCGCGGTGCACGCATTGGCGCTGTGTCCGTAGGCACAGCAGTGCCTGAATCGAGTACCACAGTAGGCCCCTGGAGAGGGGGGCGCAAAGCTAAACATGTATTTACAAGGAAGAGAAGAACTCCTTTCTGATTTTGACCTATCTGTCAAAGCAGGTTAAAACATTTTGAAAAAGAGCTTCAGATTAAAACATTTCTTCATTTCAAATATTTGAAGAATATTACGAAAGCCTTGCTGAGCTTCAGGTGGAAACAAGATTACTTGAGTAACATGTTTGGTCTTGATGAAGAAATCAACGGCAGATTTAGTGATTTGAGATTACTTAAACGTTGATCTTCATTTCTGGAAGGTCCTTTTGCTGTTGATGCTGTGGGCGATAGCTATACTGTTTCATCACCAATAACAAAGGATGCAGAAGCTGTAGAGCTGAAGCTGCAAGAACTGCAAGAGGACGAACGACTAAAAGGACTCAACGAAATGGCGTTTCCACCATGGAATTTTGGAAGAATATTCCAGAAGGAAAGCACCCACTAACAAAAGAGTGTGCTAAGAGACTTTCAGTATTTGAGTCTACTTATGTGTGGGAACTACTGTACTGAACGCTTAAATTCATTAAATGTAAATATTGAAATCGACTGATATTTATTTTTTACCACAAGGTACGTTCAATCTAGTCTCATTTTAGCACCATTCCAGGCCTTTTGAGGACCCGAACTCCAAGAGCAGTGACGTTTTGCTATAAACCTGACAGAATTCATAAGCTGCGATTAGATTCAAATATATTAATAAGGCTTCACCGAATAACATGTGGTCATCCTTACAACACAGCTGCCGAAGAAGATAGCAAAATAATTAAGAGTGGCAACTAACATCACATATTTATTTTGAATTTTTTAAACAATGCCTCTCTTACACATATAGTAATTGGTATAAGATATTTTAATACATTGTGACTAGATGCTTTTTTGTCAGTGGTGGCATACATTACTTTCACCATCTGAATCTACTTAATTAAGTCGGCACAAGCTAATTGCATAAAATGATGAATGAGTTGAAAAGTTCTACATAGGAAGTTTTTCAATATTGTAAAAAAGAAAGTGAGAAGACGCTGGCAGTGATCCCCATAACCTCTGCAAAGTCACGCCCCATCTCTTTCCCCGAGAGAGTGATGTAATATGCACGCACCCTTAGTCAAAAAATCCTGCTACAGTAACCAAATAAATCATAACCAAATAAATCATAAAAAGAGAACCTTTATTTATGTATGTCAACCGAAACTTTGCTAACATTAAACTAATATACACTGGAACTACATAAATAAAAGTGTAACAATTTCAAAATATGCATTTTGGATGTGCCATGTGGAAAACGTAAAGGAATTCCTTTTGTCTGTTACGTCATCTTTATCTACATATATTATTTTCAACTAATGCCTATAAATAAACTAAATAGGGAGCACTATGAGATTCAAGCATTTATATGAGCACAACAGCAACATTTGTCGTGTTTATATCCCGAAAATTATGCTCTATAATTACTCTTTTGAGAATGGGTTACAAAAAGAAATAAGTAATCATTTAAAAGAATTTGTTAAGACGTAATAACTTGCACTTGCTTGTTTCTATGAAAGAGTGTACAGGGTGTATATAAATGAATATCGGGGTTTTAAGTTCTTATCATATTTATTACATTAACTTTACAGTTATAAATGGTATATCAAATGAAAAAGCAACACAGTTTTGTTTGTTGGCACTAGTGCGCATGTGCGTGCAATGTTTCTGCGCAATCCGCTAGACAGCGGTAGTAGCAAAGATGGCGACTAGTAAACAGAAAGCGTTTTGTGTTTTGCAGTTTTGAAAGACCGAATTTGCAGTTACTGTGCAACGTTCGTTCCGCATTAAGTTCGGTTGTGATCCTCCTAATGATAATACCATTCGTAGATGATATCATCGGTTTGAAGATACCAGCTGCCCATGTAAAGAGAAGAGCATGGGACTACTAAGAGTAAGTGAAGAGACTGTTGAGCTGGTGAGAGAGTCGTTCTGTCTTAGCCCAAAGAAATCAGTCCGGAAGGCTAGTCGTGAATTACAAGTTCCTGTGTCGACTGTTTGGAAAGTTCTAGAAGACGCTCAAGGCTACGTCCTTACCGTTTACATTTATTACATGCTCTAAAGCCGACAGACCCCGTATTAAGTGCCTACTTCGCTAACGACATGTTGCTTCACGACGATGACGATTTTAGGGATAGTGTTCTCTACAGTGATGAATCGACCTTTCACCATAGTGGACATGTTAACATTCATAATGTGCGTAACTGAGGCTCGGAAAATCCTCACGAGATGGCACAAATGCAACGAGATTCCCCTAAGTTGAATGCGTTTTTGCGCCGTATCACGGCGAAAAGATTATGGATCTTTCTTTTTTGGTGAGCCTACTGTAACTGTCACTTCTTACCTCGATACACTACAGCAATGGCTCTTCCCTCAGTTGGAAGAAAATGAGCCAGAAAACTTCATTTTCCAGCAAGATGGTGCGCCACCTTACTGGTATAACGAAGTACGTGATTGGTTGAACGTCACTGTACCCGAGCGCTGGATTAGCCGAAAGGGCCCCAATGACAGGGCTTTCTATGCATGACGTCCACGTTCTCCTGACCTAACGCCATTCGATGTTTACCGCTGGGACTTCAAAACATACCTCCTAGTTCCCCACAGAGCTATCGACCAATTAGTCTTTTACCAACTATGTCCAAACTTCTGGAAAAGCTCATTCAAAAACGACTTCTTCGGTTTGTTTCTGAAACCTCAGTTATATCTCCCCAAGAGTTTGGATTTAGACAAAATCATTCTAGTACTCACCAGCTCCTGAGACTTACTGAACATATTACCCGTAGCTTTGACGCCAAAGAGCATACTGTGGCAGCATTCCTAGATTTCACTCAGGCATTTGATAGAGTGTGGCACCTCGGCCTCCTTTATAAATTACATGTCCTAGGTATTCCGCTCTACTTACTCAGCTTGATTACTAGCTATCTTCAGAAACGCCAATTTTTTGTGCGCTTTGTTTCAACGGATTCCTCACCCCGTACTATTTTAGCCGGCGTGCCCCAGGGTAGCGTCCTTGCGCCTCTTATTTACGGTCTATATACTGCTGACATGCCTGAACTTCCTGCAACAAGTACCGCTGTTTGCTGACGATACAGTCATCTTCACCTCGCACTTCACTATTGAAACTGCCGTTGTAACCCTACAATCTTTCCTGAACATTTTCCTGCACTGGTTATATCGCTGGCGTATCGCACTTAATCCAAGCAAATGTCTTCATAAGCTTTTCAGCTTGTGCAGGCCTGCAGCTCCGGCAAATATACGACTCTAACACTGAAGTCCCCTGGTTACATTCTGATTGTGCAGTTAAATATATTGTCGTTCATCTTGATCGTCGGCTGACATGGAGTACACATATCAAAAGCAAACTAAATCAAGCCTATGCTCGTTTTCACAAGTTGTATCCCATCCTCAACCGCAAATACTCCTTACGAGTCGAATGTACGCTGCTACTATACAAGAGTATTCTACGACCACTTCTTATATATGCCAGTCCTGTATGGGAATGTGCTACACCTACTCATATTCACCAACTACTGCATAGAGAATTAAACATCTCTACAACGACAAACAGATTCCTTGCTCACCTTCCTTATGTATCAGGTGCTTTATTCTTCCAACTCGGACGTCGCCTTGATGCTGCACCAGGACTGAAGGCACGCTTGCCACAGGACATTTTATTTATATAATGTTTATTTATTCTGCAGTGAAGAAGTTATTTAATTTATACTCATACTAATCAGACCAGTTTTCTTGAGGAGCCTAATATGATTATCATCTATCCCTGTATACTTTAATTTTATTATGTATATTGTGTATATAGGTCCAAAATTTGTATCGCACCTACTGTGCTGAGCAATTGATATTAAAATTAAAAAAAAAAAGATCGTGTGTACTTGCCTCTACTACCAGCTGACCTCCATGAATTAAGAGAAACCGGATTGAAGCAGCTGTTGCTACAATTACTGAATACACAGCTATCAAAGTTTGGGGAAAAACTCGGCTATAGAATTGATGTGTGCCATGTAACAAAGGGTAGTCACATTGAACATTTATAAGTTTCTTGATGAAACTGTTTGAGTTGGTTTTTCATTTCACATACTATTTGTAACTGTAAGTTAAATGTAACAAATATTATCAAGAGTTAAAACCCTGATATTTATTTATATACATCCTGTGCTTTAAAATATGCTGTCAAACGTGTAAAAACATGTTCTAAAATATGTTTCCTTTCAGCTACAACTGAAAATATGTGGGACTTCTGAAACGCACTGTCAGCTTGGAACGGAATATCCACTTCAGTTGTCTTATTTTAAATACATTTTCTGTGCAGCAACTTTTTCTATTAGAAAGCAATCTGAACCAGAAGTAAAATCCTTCCTGGAAAATGTTTTTCTATAACTCAAATGTATTCGTGGAAAACTTAGAGGAAGGAGACATAAAGTAATCGCTGACGGAAACTTATGACTTCATCTAGCGTTGGCGGATCATTGTTAAAGAAAATCGTGCAATTTCCTAGAAATAAAATATTTAATAACGCGTTCTGCTTCTTCCAATTCTGGCTTACGTCGTTTATATACCTGCGTTAGTGTGCTCCAATTTTTTGTTTGCTCTGGTTTCTTACGCATACATTTTGCGATTCAGTAGGAAACATTGGAATAAGTTGCATTTAATTTCACATGTTATTTTCAATGACAATTGCGATGTTCTAATTTGTCTTTCTTCGCCTTCAATATCAGTGGGTCTTTGGTTTATGTATACCAGATTGCCCTCTCCCCATTTCTCTCTCTTTCTCTCTCTCTCTCTCTCTCTCTCTCTCTCTCTCTCTCTCTCTCTCTCTCTCTCTCTCTCTCTCTCTCTCTCTCTCTCTCTCTTATTCATGCTTCCAGACTATTCGGAGGATAAAGAATAATCTCAGCTTAATCATCACTTCCTAGCAGGGCTCTAAACCGGCACCCTTCACATAGTACTCCTGCAAATGTTCAGAACATTCGAAACAGTTCGCTTCTCGCCCCTTTTAATCGTTTACCTTCCAAATGCTTCAACATTTGACTTTTATTTTCATTCAAAATACTGGACTCGTGTCCTGCGCCGTGGCATAGTGGGCTCTGGCATCACGCCTTGGCTCCCTGCCACGGAAAGCGTCCCGGGATCGAACCCACACCTGGAGTACGGGTTTTTAAGTCCCGGATATCGGACAGGCAGCCACACAGCATTGTGAGGAAATTGAGGAGCTTACAATAGGTAAGAGGCCCTGGGCACGAAAGCCAACGTTCCAGCTGGGGGATGCCGAGATGCCAACCACGTCTCCTCTCCGTATCGGTTGGATGATCGCCCAGCTCTAGCTTGTGTATATGGGTGTGAGGCCGGCAGTTGGGTTGGCAGGTCTTCGGCCTATATGGGTTGACACACCCTGGGTTACTATAGTTGATCTGTAGCCATGTTTATGACTTTACTTGTTACTCATGTTTATGTATGTCCAATGCTGAAGTAAAGTACCAATAAATGCTTAAGGGCAATTTTTCTTACCTGGGGGAGCTTTTCATACCTAGTATCCGTCTTACAGTCACCCTGTAGTCTATGTTCGGTTGCTTCCTAGAATAAGCATTTTTTTTATTTATTTATTTATTTATTTATTTATTTATTTATTTATTTATTTATTTATTTATTTATTTATTTATTTATTTATTTATTTATTTATTTATTTATTTATTTATTTATTTATTTATTTATTTATTTATTTATTTATTTATTTATTTATTTATTTATTTATTTATTTATTTATTTATTTATTTATTTATTTATTTATTTATTTATTTATTTATTTATTTATTTATTTATTTATTTATTTATTTATTTATTTATTTTTTATTATTTTTTTTTTTTTTTTTTTTGCAATTTACGTCCTCCACCGTTAAGTCATATCGGACGATGAATGAAATGGGTGAAAACCCCGGAAAAACCTTATCCAGGTAACTTACCTTGACCAAGCTTCGAACTCGGGACCTCTTGAACGTGAGGTAGACACGCTACCATCTAAGCCACCAAGGTGCGCTTCTCTATTTTGATATGCAAAAAACATGGTACAGAGTGCATATTGGTAACAGAACGTGGATTTTATCCATAGAGTTATAAGATGTTTTCACTCTAAAAAATTAAACAGAAACTACAGCTTCGTTAGATAAATAGAGTTGGAACGGCATTTTAAGAGGGGATGGTGTTCTCGAAGCACCTCGTGGCGATGACCATATATTACAACGGGATTGTTACGTACGTGGCGATGTGATGATAGAGATGATATATGATGACGCTGTTGCTGCGTCTGTCCTTGGGGATGGTGCCGATGTTCTAAGTCTCATAGTCGTTTTAATCTGAGCTTTTGGTCAGATCCGATGTCTCAGAATGAGCCATTCCTTTAGATGTTATCCAGGGCTGCTGCTCCAGTCGTTGCATGAGAAAAACTCTTTGAATTCAAGTGTGGTCTCGAGCAAGGAAATTAACTTTTCATCCGATTAAGGTTTCAGGGATGATCAGCCACGTCAAGTTTAAGAAGATCGAGCTTTCGACCATTTTACACTTTGTGGCCTTCATCAGGAACTGATCAGCTGATCACCTGTGAAGTCTTAATCAATAACGCTAGCCGCGAAAGCTTCAAGTCTTACGTAACTTTTCATCCATTGAGAAAATAATTATATTTTTCTGTTGAAATTAATATAAATTTATATCTTTTAATTTTGAGTAATAAATTTATAAAATACGTCGTAGCGTAGATATACAATAAAGTGTAATTTAATTATGAATAAAGTTTATAAGCTCTCTATATTTTTCTACACGCCGTTCCGACACAGAATAATACGTCTGTTCCCTTCGACGTTACATAATCAAAAGATATCGGTTGCCTTCGACGTTACACGATAATTAGACGCTATTTTAGCTATTTGCTTGTACAAGATTATTGATTTTTCTCCTTTCGTTGCTATAACCACCGAACAAACATATAATCCGCGTGAACACATTGCGTCATATCATTTTTGTAACCCTAATACTAACACATTACCTACATCATATACATATCATCATATCATGTCGCCCTGAATTTCACACTTTCATTTATTATGCATATTAACTTTTCCATATCAATGCTTAAACCACCATTAAGTAAATTTAAATATTTTCAACTCTCAGGTCCTAAGCCAAAACAATTGTTACAGAGTAAAATTTGAAAAATTGAAAGCCATAGCAGAAAGTTGAACCATGGATATCGGGGTCTCTGTACAGTTTCTCTTGTCCATTGAGCTACCATGGCCAATATGCCAGCATGACATTAAGTTTTCCACCTGACTCGTGTATTTCCCGGGAAACCACTAGGGGTGCCCTCGCGCGGTGCGCAAGTCATCCCATAGGAGTGGTTTACTGAGAAAATATGAGGTAGATGAAATATTTAATCACACACTGATTGCTAGGCATGGCAGTTCAATAGTTAAGAGCCACCGGAAGGAGATCTGAAGACCAGTGGTTCAAATTCCGATTATGCCACTGAATTTTTCAGTGTGACCTTTCAGCCAGGAATGTGTTGGAACAAAGGGCTTTCTAAATGCAGTTAAGCATGAACGCTAATGGAATTTACTTCGCTGATTTGATAACCATGTATGCCGTTACAAACAACTCAGGGTAGGCGTTCCCCAACTCAGGTGGGCTGAACGTCAATGAGCGATGAGTTTTGTAAACCAATGTGAAAATTCGAAATAAATGACAAACCAATAATGATGTAACACTTGAGAAGGGTGAGCTAGTTTGGTCATGTGATAAAGTTACAGAGGCAGTCAGAATAACGTTCGAACTGAATCGTGAAGCAAGAAAAACTTGTTTAAAAGGTGATACTACGACAGGAAGGACGTGTTCATGCGCGTTAAGAAGGACAAGTGAAGATTTATAAGTCTGAAATGTAGGGAAGTTAAGACTAGCCCAACCAGCGTAACTGGGAGCAGCATTAGCAGTTTATTAGAGTAAAGTAGTCGCCGTATAAAGAAGAAATAGAAACCGCGCGGAAGTAACTTTAAACAAGTAATCCAGGGTTCAAGCAAAATTGAATTTATGTTAGGAATTTTACTAACAGGTGGTCACCGATCCAAGTCGATAAGCAAACTTAGTACGAATTAAACCAAATAATTCTGCAACAAACAAAGTGTTATTAATACGACTGAGTAGCCAACAACCACCAAAATTCATTTCCTACAACCATTCACCTGAGGATAAGAGAACTCATAGCTCCAATCAGAACCCAATCAATTTAACACTGGTATGTGGGTTTGCCGCAGTAGGAAGGTTATATTAGATGTAAATAAGTCATTTTGTTGCTATGCGAAAGAAATGTTACAATGTCAATGTATTAATGGAATTGTATGTGGAAGAAATATGAGAAGTAAATAAAAATACAACACATTTTGCGTCATCTAACGACCTACTGAATTTTAACAGTTTCCTTTCTTATTCTTTTTAACATGTCCGTAGCCATTTCTAACCACAATAACTAAAAGTTTTCAGCTCTCGGTAACTAAAAAAAAAAAAAAAAAAAAAAAAAAAAAAAAAAAAAAAAAAAAAAAAAAAAAAAAAAAAAAAAACGTTTTAAGTTAAAACCTTTAATTTGTTCAAAAATATCACCTTCGAAAACTTTTATTATGCGTTTAGTTTGGAACGTTATAGTTCTGGACTTTGGGGCATAAACCTCAGCGTTATGCTCTTTATTTGCCTAATGCCGTGTATAAGTGCTTTCTAATGATTCTATTCTCAGTTAATAGTAAAAAAACAAAACTACTCAATAAGTTTCTGTTAAGACTTGTTCTTGCTGCTAACATTCGAGGTGGTAAGTTTGTCTCTATCTTAGTAACATGACATCTATATAATATAAGACGTATGTGATAAATTACACCTTTCTCTCAGCCTTTGGTTACTTAACATGAATGTCGTTAAGGTGTATTGAGTCCAAAGCAGGTACTTTGTTATATACCATATTACACGGGATTATAGGTGTGTAATAAATGTAATAGACGTACTTCTATAGATTAAACATTACATTAAGTAGCCGATATTCTCTCTTGATATGGAAATATTCTTTAAATCCTACACATTCTGTTTAAAGAATTAAATAATTAACGTCATGATTCCGTGCAATTGTAGAGCACAATAAAGTATTCACAGGCTGCATGATGCAAAGAGTACTTAAGCAGGATTACCGTGAGACACGGAGCATTAATCCCTTGTGTTGTTATGGGCAGAGATCACATAATCCCTGTATGACTACAGCTGAGGGATGTTGATCTGTAACCAACGTCCTGGATAATCTGATCGATACCCACTGGAGTCAAGGGGGTGCTTTGTTAACATGCTTCACCACTTAAGCTAGTAGCTATTGTTTAACTTGGAGCTGTAAACGTTCAAGAACACCTAACAAGGATATTGGCTGAGGGTAATTTTCCTAAGCAATCGCAAACGTTCCCGAGTTATCTACAGATATTTGATAATAATAATGATAATAATAATAATAATAATAATAATAATAGTAATAATAATAATAATAGTAATAATAATAATAATAGTAATAATAATAATAATAATAATAGTAATAATAGTAATAATAATAATAATAGTAATAATAGTAATAATAGTAATAATAATAATAATAATAATAATAATAATAATAATAATAATAATAATAATAATAATAATAATAATAATAATAATAATAATAATAATAATAATAATAATAATAATAATAATAATAATAATAATAATAATAATAATAATAATAATAATAATACTAATAATAATAATAATAATAATAATAATAATAATATTAATAATAATAATAATAATAATAATAATAATAATAATAATAATAATAATAATAACAATAATAATAACAATAATAATAACAATAATAATAACAATAATAATAACAATAATAATAACAATAATAATAACAATAATAATAACAATAATAATAACAATAATACTAATAATAACAATAATAATAATACTAATACTAACAATAATAATAATACTAATACTAACAATAACAATAAAAATAATAACAATAATACTAACAATAACAATAAAAATAATAACAATAATAACAATAATAACAATAATAACAATAATAACAATAATAACAATAATAACAATAATAACAACAACAACAACAACAACAACAACAACCATCATCATCATCATCATCATCATCATCATCATCATCATCATCATCATCATCATCATCATCATCATCATCATCATCATCATCATCATCATCATCATCATCATCATCATCATCATCATCATCATCATCATCATCATCATCATCATCATCATCATCATCATCATCATCATCATAATCATAATCATAATCATAATCATCATCATAATCATAATCATAATCATCATCATAATAATCATCATAATAATCATCATAATCATCATCATAATAATCATCATAATAATCATCATAATAATCATAATAATAATCATAATAATAATCATAATAATAATCATAATAATAATCATAATAATAATCATAATAATAATCATAATAATAATAATAATAATAATAATAATAATAATAATAATAATCATAATAATAATCATAATAATAATAATAATAATAATAATCATAATCATAATAATAATAATAATAATAATAATAATAATAATAATAATAATAATAATAATCATAATAATAATCATTATAATAATAATAATCATAATAATAATCATTATAATAATAATAATCATAATAATAATCATTATAATAATAATAATCATAATAATAATCATTATAATAATAATAATAATAATAATAATAATAATAATAATAATAATAATAATAATAATAATAATAATAATAATAATAATAATAATAATAATAATAATAATAATAATAATAATAATAATAATAATAATAATAATAATAATAATAATAATAATAATAATAATAATAATAATAATAATAATAATAATAATAATAATAATAATAATAATAATAATAATAATAATAATAATAATAATAATAATAATAATAATAATAATAATAATAATAATAATAATAATAATAATAATAATAATAATAATAATAATAATAATAATAATAATAATAATAATAATAATAATAATAATAATAATAATAATAATAATAATAATAATAATAATAATAATAATAATAATAATAATAATAATAATAATAATAATAATAATAATAATAATAATAATAATAATAATAATAATAATAATAATAATAATAATAATGATGACGATAACACGGTTTAGAGTTACAGTACGTTAATACAACAATAGGGCCAAAGGCTAGCAATATTTTTTCTGAGTTTAAATACAAAACTTCATCCAGAAATATATTTGAGACAAAACTGAACAAGATTTAATAGCTTTCATAATATCCCAACACATAAACGTACTACAGGATTTTAAATACGTGCAGCCATTGTCCGAATTTTGAAATTACCACATAAACTAGCTCCATACGAAGTTGTTATTGGAGAATCTTGGTGTTGAATCTTGTTAAATTTGAGTGAATTGAAGTTAGGGCATGAATTTGTGGAAGTAGAAACTGAAATACTAAAAAATATAGTGGCATTTGAACTTTACTTTAAAGTCGTACTTTATGAAAGAAATAGATCACCGTGTAAGTTTAATGTGTATATAGGATCCAAAGCTTTTTCTCACCGGTAGACTAGTCAAATGTCTGTTTCATCAGATTGCTTTTACTACCGAGTATTACCTCTCCCATCCGAGCATTTAAGTCGCAGTAGTCTGCACATGTAACATGCAAGTTTGGATAAAATGCAGTAAGCGATTTCCTCTCTTTCAACATGTATGGAGCTGCATCTGTGTACAACTACAGATTCATTTCTTCTTTAACACCATCTAGCCGTAGTATCTGACGTCCATCGTTTAATGAACGTTGGACTATTTGTTGCCTTTTTCACAAAGCGCCACACCCCTGCCGACTGCCCCAAATTCAGCTTCCGAGGCCGAAGGATAGAGTGGATTAACACCGTCCGGTACGCTGGAGTAAAATTGGACAGAGGTCTAACTTTTCCCCAGCACATCAGGGACCTATCGGCGAGGGTGCAGAGCTCAATTGCTTCCCTGTATCCAATGCTGGGGTCAACCTCAATGCCGGTTGGTCTGAAGTTGTACCTCTTCCGAGCGCCGGTAATTCCGGTGACATATGCCTGCGAGATCTGGGGCATGGCCGCAGATAGCTGGCTGGCATGGCTTCAACGTGCACAGTATAGAGGACTGCGGTCTATATATTCTGTAGGTCGTTACTTTCCTACCAGGTTGCTTCATGAAGCCTCGGGTCTTCCTTACGTGGAGGATGAAATTAGACGTCGGGCATCAACAGTCTACGTTACTTTACCCAGACATAGAAGTGCCCTTGTTAGATCATTGGGAGATTATGGCATCACTAGACGCTGTTCCAGGCGGTTTGGAGTACCCCGCATGGTTTGCGGGCAACCGAGATAGCCCAGGAGCTAATCTTAACAGCAGCTAAAGCTGAGTTCCACATAATACTTCTAAACTGTTTAGCATAATAATTTTAAACCTAATCACAAATTTTAAAATTAGAACACCAGTGTGCAAAGTCTTGCATCCATTCCCACAACCTGAGGTACATAAACGTTGCAGCGTCCAACAATTTCTTCTTCAAAACCCACAACTCATCCTACAAAACCCCTTAAAGAAATTCCTTACCTGCGGTAAAACCCTTAACGGGCGGGCACGCAGCAAAAACCTTCCGGCTTTATCCAGCCAGCCAGAACTTTGATCACTCGGTCGGTATTTTTTGCCTCTAAAGGATTACGATAAATTAAATAAGGCGCTGATGCAGCTTCAGAGTCCAGCTTGCCCACAGTTAGATAATTGATGAAAGGCCTGCAGCATCTGTCGCCTCATCAGCAGAAATCTATATATGTGATTTGCTTATGTCAGACCTGATTATTTGTTTCTAATACGTCAACATAACAAGAAAACCAAGTTTTTCTCCAGGATATGTTCCCTGCAACTAATAACAAGCTGAGTTCTTTGTAAAACTTACTATTAGATGAAGCAGACTGTCCCTGTAACTATGTAAGTAGTACCCGTTTCTTCGAAGAACCAGTTATCTGCAAATATGTAGATTACTTCTTAAAGGTTGTTCAATTTGAAATTCTTTGTACACCTTAAAGGTTTATGACAGACTTTGTCAAAGGACTGCTTTACCATCAACGATGTCAACAGAAATCCACGTTTTCAGTTTTGATGATAATGAAGACGTCACCAGTGCCATGATTGAAGCAAATATATTGGCGAGCAAAGAGTTCCGCGTTGGCGCTACAGTTTGATGCACATGTAAATAATGGGTGTCACACAGTTTGAAACAATTAGTGTTTAGCTCAGGGTAAAGGAATGAGGTTTATCTCAGGGTATGCGTGGATATGTATGAGAAGGATGGTTTTAATGACACTAGAATGCCCGTTTCAAACTGGTTTATTCACTGCTTCTTTTTATCAGAACATCGAACATGAAGTTGCCGACCAAGGGTTACCGATATATCACTGTTTAGAGTTACTGTAGGCGGAATGCTTATTACTCGGGTTCACAAACAGACAAGTATTTTCTCTCATCACTTCTGGTCTCCCCTCGACCAAGACAGAACCAGATAACTGCCCTAATTGGCCTGACGCCGAAGACTGAATGTCCTCACAGCAGCTCGTGAGTGTATAGCTTTCACTTTCTTGAAGCTCTTTGTACACACAAAGATTCCCTTTGTAACAATCTTGTCCATTGTTATTATAAGGGTCCGAAGAATGCCTTATTCAACAAATTCAAGTGCTATCCCTTAGAATTCTGTTTTTCCCGTGTCTTATGTTACACGACTCAACCAACTGCACCTGCTCGTGTCGTGACAAACATACAAGACTCCTTTGAAATCCATTACGATTCTTTATACATTGCACCCCTTAATTTCGGTATCATGATTAAATACGTGAAACTGATTGATAGAAATATGAAGCATTTCCTTTCTTTTTCATACACGTTTAAAACTAGTCATTCTTAAAATAATATATAGCTTTCCTGGTGACGAATACGCTCACTTTCTTCTCGGGCAGCCAGCCAGGTGAAAAGATGACTAGATATCAACGTTTCGGTATTGTACATCTCTCCCATCTTTAACTTCAATTCTAGGAATACTTCATGAATGAATTACATCTTCAGAAGTAATTAGGATATGTGTTAAAGTATTTATTATATTTATAGAATGTTAAAACCACCAATGAAATACTCGATATAACACAACTATAAACAAAGACAAAACACTATCAAAATTCGCATTACGGAACAAAACACTGTTTTCAGTAAATTTCTATACTCACGCTATCTCCTGACGTGGCATTTAATTTACTGAAAACAGTCTTTTGTTCAGTGATGCGAATTTTGATAGTGTTTTGTCTTTGTTTATAGTTGTGTTACATCCAGTATTTCATTTGTGGTCGTAACATTTTATAAATATCCTGATGATGGGAGAGATGTACACTCCCGAAACGTTGATATCTAATCATGTTTTCCCCTGGCTGGCTGCCCAAGAAGAAAGTGAGTGTAGACATTGTTATCCGCATCGTACACTTTAGGTTTGAATGTTTATAATAAATAGCCATCATCGTGGTAGTTGGCACTTGGGGTATTTAATGCGGCGAATAAACACAGTGAACCGCTGGAGAAGCATCACAGCGAGCCAACAATAACGACAATATATGAGAACCACAGTAAAAAGCCTCCAATATTTTTTCTCAATTTTGCTATGTAGCGATAATGAATGAAATGTATGAAAATGTGTAATAAATCCGCAATAATATTAAAATATATAAAACTGTATATTATAGTTAAAAATGTACTATATCTCAAAATATGTAAAAATATTAGTTTAAAACTTTGTAATGAAGGTCCTATTTGTGTAATTAGTTGATATTTTAGCTATTCTTATGACTACATTTAGGTCCGTTTGCATAAAGATCGCTAACTGCTGTTCATTTGTAATCGAAGATCAAAATTGTACTAAGTTTGTGAACCCGCGTAGGTTGTAAAATGCTGATCTTAGATCAGATGAACGCGGTTTAATACTGATCCGAGATCACAGAAAGAAATGTGGCAACATCGCCAAACATGTTACAGGTTTCGTGTGGTATCGAAAGGATTCGAGAATTATCGGAATTACTCGACTCTTATTTAATTCAAGTGCACAGAGTAGCCAATCTAGACATAACAAAAACTAAATAAATCTTTCGCTTTATGGTTATTTGTCCTACAAATAATGTTATTTTAAATAAACAGTATAAGAATTTACTCCATATTGAAACAATATTTACCAAACGTTAATCATTTGGCTTACTTTATCTCCATTATATGCCCAATGTACGGATTTTTCATGTTCTTATGTTTACAATACTGTGAGTTGGAAAACATAAATAAAAATGGAATTTCAAGCAAAAGATAAGATGTATTCAGCTAAATATAACCCTTCTTATTTCAGGCGCTTCCATAGGCATCCTGACGAAATGAGGTTTTAAAGCTGAAATCTCCCTTGTAACTTTGTGTATTATTCTAAACGCAGTCCCTTTATTTATATTAAATATATCCCCAATCACCATCTGGAAGCTTTCAGTTGCATATAACCGTAATGTGAAAAGGATGATAAATATTGGATTGAGTGCATCATTCCTCAGGGTTTGTGAGGACGCGCCTTGACTCAGTGGTTAAACCGCTTGGCTCTCACCAAGGTGGCCCGTGTTATACTCCTCCACAGGAGAGAAAGTCTCCGAGGGACGAGACGCAGGGGGACAGCCGAAGGTGCCCACACCCTCCCTGGACAGGTTTATGACAACCTATGTCAGTACAGTTACAGACCATTCAAAAACATTCTGACGGCTTCTACTTTTGTGAATGAATTTTCTCGGCTTTAATGTACAGAGTGAATATGGCGCATGTATTTTTAACGGTCTGCTCCTTGTATAGCAAGCGTTCTTTGCCACACACATTCGCTGTCCTTGTCCCACAGCACAATCCTTACAGGGATTTTCTTTGCGTTGCCATACTATAGATCCCAGGCGTCCGCGAAGTGAGATTTGTGGTGGACAAAACGGCGCTGGGGCGGGTTTTCTCCCGGATCTCCGGTTTCCCGCGCCATCTCATTTCACCGGTGCTCCATCTTCATCTCATGTATCATCAATTTCATTGCCTGCGGTGCCGTATGTAGTAAAAGCGAGCGTTAAACACTACACCTTTTATTTATTTCAGGGTTTGTGTTCTTAATGTCCATGTAGGAGGCTATGCTTCAGTTCTTTTATTACATGCTTTGATAGTCGACACCTCATTTTGAATTTTCTGTCATTTAGTTCTGAAATGGGGTTTCCTCTATGTTGGAAAACATGAGGAAACCTTTCAAATTGAAAATTCTGATCATCAGAGTTATCAGAGTAATCTGAATTTTGAAAATAATAAAAATGTATAGATTATGAACACAAACAATGCATCTTTAACACACATTTGTGAAACAAAGAGCCTAATTATTTATACAAATAAGCACAAAAAATGCTTTATTTACTATTTATTTACAGCTGCACTTTTATTTCTTCTCAGAAACTATTGTGTAAATTCTGCAGTTCTGCTGACCTAAGTTCAATCAAGTTAACTGGAGAAAATTCAACAGTTAGATTTGATCTTAGATCAAGAGGCCATGAACTTAGATCAATGTTTCTACAACAAAAATTCTAAGTCCAGCTTGACTGAAGATCATTTTCATATGCTTGAACTTAGATTATCTTTTATGCAAACGGGCCATAGTGGAACAGAGTTCACAAAATCCCAACCCTAGTTATTACTAATATAATCAATTGAATTTTATATTGGACCACTTTTTTATGACATCCGTGTGTGCATGGTGGAGAATGTACAAATATTTCGTTTTTGTTTCCTCTCTGCAGTTACGTGTTTTCTTCCCTTGCTCCTCTACAGTTGAAAGGACTAGCGGAAATTGAAATTTTATTATTCCTTTGTAAAGAATGAGCTCATGACAGTCACCGTATTGATATCTGATATCGATGTGAACCAGAGAAAGGAATCAGGAAGTGGACAGTGAGTGCACTGCCACACGTCGATACTAGTACAAAAATATTGACCAAGGGTTGATATATGTTGCCACTTGCCCTGCCTGCCTGCCTCCAGCGCAGAGAGCCAGTGTTTTTAGGACGCCTCCAGCCATGCGGAAATTGCAAATGGCCCCCGAGCCAATCTGTGCTTGGCAAAAATAATGGTTGTGGATCGCTGAACCGTTAATATGTCTCTGCGCACTGGGTTTAACTTTCAGAGAGAAAGTGACCTCCGGCAGTAACGCTGTTAACTTCACACTCTTATTTATAGAATAAATGCCATCTCCTACTCCACATATATTTATACTCCATATTAGTATTCATTTCGCAATGGAGCCAAAGGTTTACAACACTGGGAAACTAAAAGGCGAAAACTGCCACGTAAGAACGTTTTCAGTTTTTCTGCAATCTTACTACAGCTTGAAGAATATTATCTATGTCGTCTTAGACACAAAGCCTAAGTATAGGTAATATGAACTTATTATGTGTTTCAAGTGGGATGATGTTTGTCCTTGAGCGTTACTGGGCGAACAAGCAATGGGAGTCCTGCGGTTTTGTATTGCATACCCGCTAAGTGGTGTGTGGCGAGCGCCAACCTAATCTGTATGAAATACTATTCGCGCTAAGACAAAAACTCAGAATTTGCCAAAACTGATCCATGTGAAAGGTAGAGAGTAATGTAACTACGATAACCATGAAATCCCCATAACTTTAGCTCAAATAATTTTACTAATTCCAATAAATAAAGCACTATTACTTGTATTATAACAATAAATCGCGACGGAAGCACTGTATGAATATAATTATTGTTTGGCATGTACGTCTGTACGTATATTTGCACAGATGTATTATTTTATCTTGACAGGAATCCTGCGCGGTAGGGATGAGTAGCAACTGTGGTGGGGATAGTGCACCTATCGCCACAATGCGTCACACGCGTAAGATTACGAGAGGGGAGGGCGGTGCACAAGGTGTCTAAAAGCAAATTTCATTCTCAAAGCCAGTTTTGCAGCTCTTATAAACTAAGTTGTAATTCTTACTATGGCAGTACTCTCCACGCTTTTGTTGGATCTTAAATAGTACATAAGAAATTTGAAACAAATCCTGTTATCCTCCAGCAGGCATGATAAACAACTGTCGGCCTTTCAATATCGCTGCAGAGTCCCTGTAACGTATTTCACTCCAGGCATATATCGTCCAGTATGCGCTGTATTTATATGTTTTATCCATATAAACTATATAAACGTCACTTCGATATCTCCGAATATTTCGTAAATACTTAAGCCTTTTTAGCCGTATGGTGCGATGTTCTATTAAAATTTGTCTGTCAAGCTTAGTGTATTTCTTTTCAAATAATCCTAGCTTCAAAAGAAGTCTTCTTAATGTTTAGACACTGCCTTGGAAGTCAGTAGAATTTTTAAGCTTCATAAGCACTTTCTTCAAAATTAGTCTTTGTTTTTCTGTGCTTAAAAATTATTCATAATTCGCCTAACTACTTCTGAATTAAAATATCCAAATTAGATTTTGTGCATGTTTTTAATCTTTGTTTACTGGGCATATAGAAGGACGTTGTTGCACTAGCACCAATGGCTTTTCTTTCCTTAATAACTCTCCTAAACTGCTTTCAGACACAACTGTTGCCTCAGATACCTTTTCCCAGATTTTTATAGCTGACCCAGACCTTTGTTCCTTTTTTATAAATATATGGATATTGGTTATTACTTCTCGTGTTTTTAAATATAGCACTTTGTTTCCTAATGTGCTGCTAGGAGGCGTCATTTATAAATGCTCTCTTGGAACCAGGAGACAAGCCCATTTTGAAACAATCTTTAGTGTTACCGAGTAGCTCTGCACGTGTTTAGTTGCTCGCAACTGGTACGCAACTCAACTGCCCTCCCCTCCAGTTGCAACCGTTCTGAGGTGGACTCGTCTAGATACCACTGCGCATCGCTCTGCACTTTTCAAGATAAAAAAATACATCTGTATTTACTTAGAACTGAAACGTAGATATTTGACATAATGTGGTAAAAGAATTACTTTGAATAAGCCAATTCGAGCGAGAGGAAACAAATTTCCTGCTGCTCTGGCAGAACGTGTCTAGTCACATTATATCTTTGTTTATGAATAGTTCGTAATCTCTATTTACTCTAGAGAGTTCAAAGTGGTTGTGTGTATGTATATATACTTTTAGTTATTCGGAACTTAAATTTTAAATATTGCATGACGTGATAAAAGAATTACTGTAAATAAGTCAAGGTGTTACATTCAAGAAAGAGCAAACACTCCATTTCCTGTTAGCCTGTGGAATGCTGTATGCTTATGTTTATGATTGAATGCTGGATAAGAAGTGTTTATTTACTCTGGAAAGCTCACAGCAATATCACTCAGTTGTTCTTTACACAACAGTAGAGTAAGAGTTAAATAGTGCACTGGCTTCTTGCGGTGAATTTAGTGGCGAGTCAAAAAGACAATTATTGCGGAAGTCAGGTTCGAAGTATTTTTTTAAGGTGTGCACGTTCTTCAAAAAATTGGGCAATTAACATAGAAATCAGCTCGATTTCAAATATGCTCAACGGCTTACTGCTGAAGCCTGTGGTGTAGGTAAAACAAGTATGTTCCACATTTGGATTAGAAAAGCAGGGAATTATTATAGTTATAGTATTTAAAAATATACATAATATGCGAATATGCTTTTACCAATTTTGATTTTGACAACCGTATCACTGTAAAAGTTCGTAAAATATAATTCGCTTACCCTTACATCTAGCGCCAAGCAAAATAAATGTGTGTAGTGTTTAACGCCCGCTTTTACTACATACGGCACCGCAGGCGATGACACTGATGATACATGAGATGCAGATGGAGTACCGGTGGAATGAGATGTCGGGAGAAACCGGAGATCTTGGAGAAAACCCGCCCCAGCGCCGTGTTGTGCACCACAAATCTCACTTAGCGGTCGCCTGGGATCGAACCCAGGCCGTCTTGGTGAGAGCCAAGCTGTCTAACCACTGAGCCACGGCGCGGCCTTAGCGCCAAGCAGACGAGCATGTTGTATGAGTGTGCGAGAGACAGGGAAATTTAAAAAGAGTGGCGTAACAAGCTGGCAACGCTGAGTGTGATACGGCATCTGATTGGCTGTACTCCAGAATCCTTCCCATTTGAAACGCATAATAGACGAGCAACCAATGGGAGTCCTGCAGTTTTGTTGTATAGCATTCCCCCTAATTGGTATGTGACGAACGCCAACCTAATCAATCTGTAGTAAATACTACGCGCGCTGACACAAAAATTCGATTTTGCAAAACCAGATCCATGAGGAAGTTGGAGAGTAATGGATGTAACATAACCGCAAACACTACTTATTTTTAGGTCCTAATGCAAATAAATAAAACACTACTATATTATAACAATGCATCGCGAATTAAGCATTGTAATGAATAAAATTATTGGTTGGCATGTATGCGTGTTCGTATATTTGGAATTACTTAGAATTGAAACGTAAACGTTTGACATGACGTGATAAAAAATTCCTTTAAACAAGCCAAGGTGTTTGTTTAATTCGAGCGAAAAGAAACAATACACTTTCTGTTGGCTTATATAATGTTGCATCGGCACAACTTTACTACTTACCCTATATGTTTATGAATGGTACGTTCAAAGCAGTATTATTCAGTTGTTTTTCAATTTAAAAACCAGGACAAGTTTATCAGCTGCATCAGCTTGCAATTGAAATGAGACACGAGGTATTATAAACCACCTTCATCCTTAGCACTGCCAGAACAATCCAATTGAGTTAATTTGGGCTCAAAGTATGTTGCAAACAGAAATGATACTTTTAAACTGACTGACGCTGAACAACTTATTTACCAATAAATTGACAAGGTTGCACAAGACTCAGAAAGCTGCATGAGATCTGCAGATACACTCCAAGAGCATTGCTTTTTGAAAGAAATAGCACGTGGAGAGTTTTTGGAGCCTATCATAAACTTGCAACATTCACACGATGAAGATAGTGACAATGACGAATTGTCTCTTAACGGAAGTGACATTCACAGCTATATGGATGCGCCGTTGGATTATAAAAATAGGTAATTCATAAGCTATAATCCTTTTTAAACTATATATTTAAAACATGTGTGTAATATACGAATATCCATGCTACAATTCTGATTTGAACAACTGCATTACTATGAAGCTTTGGAAAATTCAGTTTGCGTTCCCTTACGTCTAGCGCCAAGAGGACTCGCAAGTGTGCGAGGGAGCGGGAAATATAAAAAGAGTGGAGGTAACGAGGTAGCAACGCTGAAGGCTTTAAAGTATTCGCTACAAGTCAGAATTCTTCCCATTTGAAACACATAATAGAGTTAATTAAGGGCCCTGGGAGGTCGATAGGTTTCAAAAAGTCAATTTTTTGTTGTTAATGTTAAAAAATTATATAATTCTTCAGCTTTAAAATGATATATATATATATATATATATATATATATATATATAACATAGGTTGTAAGCTGGTATTAAAGTCCTTTAATTCGTGAATTTAAACATGGCGGCGTAATGACACGCCCACTTCTGAGAATGGTGCTTAATCTTTGATCGTGATTTCCCAAAACCTTGATTTTCATACTTAAGGTGGATGTTTCTCAAAAACTATAAAAGATATTGACACAAAATTTGTAGTGGTTATTTTTCAATGTTTCGGCTAACATTTATATTCATGTGATTTATAAAATGGGTGAAAACAAATATTCAGTCCTTGAAAATGTTATAAATTTTTTACTCAAAACTAATTAATTTTTCATGTGCATAATACACACTATATGTGATTTTCATTTAGCCGATATTATAAAACTATATCTTAGGTTATTTAGGACAAAACTTGATGTATGCAGCTTTAAATTCCTACTAGTAATGTGCACCTGAAGTATAGGGTGCAATATTTTTTTCAGGATACACGGTGTGATTTATGCCTCTTTTGCATGGAACTATGAGAACGTAATTTAAATATTGTACAGTAGTTATATGCACACATCCTTATACAGTCACCATACCGAATTTCAATTTCTGATAAAGTTTAGTTTTATATATACTTAAATTTATAATTGTCGCCAGGTCATTGTTGATTGGAGGCAGTGCGGGTAACCAGATCGAAGAGACGGCAGTGTAGTGGAGATGGAGGCTTGCCAAGATGGTGGGCGGGAACAGACGGATATGGCAAGAGTTCGCCTTTGTTCTAGCCGGTCTCGATTGTTCGAGAAATTTCTGGTGTGTTAGAAATCGATAAAAAGGCAGCCTGCCTGAAAAGAGACAGTCAGTCGGTAATTGAACGCGTGCGGTTAACCTGTATGTTACATTGTGTATGTGAACAGTTTATTTCTACGGAAATAAAGTGCAATTTTTTGTGTTTGTAACCTGGACTTTTTATTTCACGAACCCACAAAGTCACAATACTGGTAAAAATTAGCCTTGTCTGGGTAAAAATAACCTCCCAGTACCCTCAAATATGTGACGGAAGGAGTAAAATTTGGGTTCTTGAATTTTTATCAACTTACGATATGTTGGAAGATTAAGTGCATTGCAGAAGAACCGAAGATCATACATCCGCTACTTCAGAAATGAAATAGACCACTTGTACTAATCATCCGTTCCTCTTTGGGACGGTATACAATAGTTGTGTGTAGGTTTGTGGATACACTAGGTGTCCTCCTCTGTGGTCCATACTTTACGTTTATCCTGTAGGTTAATACTCCAGCTTTGTCGTTCCGTTAATGTTTAATTTTCATTGTGAATGACCACATATTGTTAGCTTTGACTCTGATATTTGAAAGGTAATGTCTTTCAGGCGACATGAATAATGTAGTCTGGTTTGTGTACCATAGGGAAATACTGGGTTATAGACCACAATTCAGTGTAAGCTTCAGTCCCTCAACAGCAATAACCACCACCCCCTATGATACATCTAGTGCAATAAACGTATGCTTTCACTCCTCCCAAGTCGTGTACAGTTTGTGGTTTAGTATGCGCGTTAATTAGTGAAACAATCATTACGACTCACATTATGGTCACAGGTTAGTTACAGTCAGCCTTCATTGTATGGATATTAAACGGCACCTGGGTGATTTTGGAACGCCGATCACAGCCATGTTGTCGTTGTCGTCATGGCGATTCTGTTATTGATAATAATGGCTCAGCTTGTTCGAGTGGTATGTGCTTATAGTTCCCACAGGCAAACCTCATATAGCATTATTAGTTTATATATTGTGTACCTACAAAAATTTGCTTTCCTCACAAACAGTCGACATTCGACAGTCCCTGGAAATATATGCTATGACACACCTTAAATCCAAACAAGTGTTTTTGGAGACATTGTGTATGTGTGTGCTCGAATGAATGAAAAGCTTAACTGAAAAAACGAAGTCTTTTGAATACCAAACGTGATAATGTAAAGCAAGTTCAAAGAATGACACAGGTTGATTTTCAACAAATCAAATTATCCCAAGTATCTTTTAAATGGAAACTGTTATGTCCCTCTTTATACTGAAAATAAACTGCATTAATTTGATTCAAATACCATATGTTTAATATCTGTACATGCATGGAAATGAAATGTAGATATTACCCAGAATATTTTGAATAGCCAGCGAAGTACCCCTCATTCTTTGCTCTCTAAGGAAAAAAACAGCACATTTTGAATGTATTTGTCTATAAGAAATTGCCTTGAGGAAGCACATGACCCAGTTGGTACGTCATCAATTTCTGGCAAATGCAGGAAAGCAAATGCAGTAGAAGGCCGGCAAAATGTTTCCTCATCAGCGGCAAGAGTGTTTTTAAACTCCGGCCCTTGGTGATGTCAACTTTCATGCACACTCAATTTCACTTTTGGGATTTTCAATTCACACTGCTAATGCCCAAATGATTTTGTGTGATCTGACTGTAACTAATAGGGTACAAAAATACCAAGCTCAGGACGTTGTCATTCCTGAGCCAGATTTAACAAACCTCTATGATGTAACCTTGGAATACATTCTCCAATTCGCACATTTAACTGAATCTGCGGATATAAAGTGGCAAGGTTAATGAGTTATATTATAAATAGGATGAGGAAAGTGTTAAAATATATAACACCTGTAGAGACATTATAAAATATATTTACTTATGAAACATAGGTTAGGCTCCCAGAAACAAGAAAAATATAAAAAAAGGATTTATTCTCATTACTTGAAAAATAAAACTTTGCAAGTACGCTTCTTCAAAAACATACCTATCCCGACATTGAGCTTTGATTTTCGTATGAAAATATTAAGGAAAAAGTATTTGGAGAGATACGACAGGCTGAGAATCTTCTGCCATAGCTGTAATTTTCCGGCCAGTATAGAAGAACAATTAGTTAAAACATAGACGAAAATGCAGGCTATTTTGCTGATAGTCTCCGTACTGGTTCAGGTGCACTGCTTTAAAGCAGTTCCATCTATTATTTCGTAGCCAAGAATGCCGTATGCCCCTTCATCCACTTTAGCTAAACTAATGCCATGAAGAGCTCATAGCATTCCAAGACCAAATTGGACTTAACCAAGTGGTTATCGAGGCTTTTCAGGTATGCCTGGCTATGAGAGCATAACATTCCCTGTAATACTAAAGCGTCTTCTAACCCCCCTAAGCATTAGCTATAATCTTACCTGAAAGAACTTGGCATACTCACACAAACTATATAATAATTTGGTACAATCTCTACAGATTCCAGTCTGTCGTAAGTTTGTTTTAGAACTATTAGCTTACTAAATTAGTTCTTCAGTTTTCTCGCGTTATACCTGCAGTTCTAATTCCTCTGCATTTAGAATAAGACAAAGTAAAGGTTTCGTCAGTTGTGAAGTTTTGGGGTTTGAAATTTAGCCTATACGTACCCATTCCTTATAACCCTTTTGTGGTTAAAGTATGTGACTCCCTACGAGTAACATATGAGTCACGAAGAGTACTCTAAATAATAGTAAATAAACAATGACTAAGATTACAGTTAATGATTAAATTAAATATGGCAAAATAACTTGAGATTTAGGTATATGCAGAGAAGCAAGATAACATCAGGGAAAGAGTCAAGGAAGCACATTATTGAGGAAATCGGAAAAATCTCCAGAGAATGAGTGACGGAGAGATCAGCATAGAGACAAAAGGAAAATTTCAGGAAGAATCACGGCTCCTTGGAGATTTGGACAAGCAGTCTGTGCCATTTTTTCCCGGCACTCTCTTCCTTGTGTTCCCGATTCAAGGCTGTTTACACGTGGAATAGCTTTGGATTCCCGCCGCTTCTCTCTATCAGCGCTGCGGGTTTCCGAATGTATTCCTAATGGTACAGCTTCGGGTCGACTGCCAAATACCTGGGTATCCGACTGGACCGCGGCCTCACCTTCACCCTCCATGCCCGTGAAAAAATCAGCCTCGGCCATGCAGCGCTCAGGCAGTTGTACCCCATATTCCGATCGACCATGCCCACTCGCCTGAAACTACGGGTGTATCGTGCGATCATCCCGCCACTGAACCTGTATGGATGTGGCAGTTAGGTCCCCCCGTGTGACCCAAATACGAACCACAACCTAAATGGTCCCCAACTACCCGACCTCTCGCTCCTGGTTCCGCCACACAGGACGGACTCTGTCACGCAGGCCGCTCCTAGCGTGGAGGCTTAGGGCACTGGCCTCCTACCTGGAAGCTCATCCCGCCGCCAGGAGCACTAGCAGAGGTCGAATCAGGCCCATCAGTTAACAAGGACATCCAAGCTTTGGAGATAAGACCAATTCTATAAGACCGCACGGGTAAATCCGCTGAGCGGATAGGTACCGTGGCGCTCTGTCCACCCTCCGGGAGCACCCAGACTTGTTCTCGCTCTTGGCTCTTGGAGAAGGCAGTTCGTGTCTAGGGTTGGACGACTGAAGCTCTTGGGTAAGTGCTCAAGTCTCGCCTGTTGGCTTTAGTAATTTTGTCTTAGTGGTCTTTCTCATCGCCTACTCTGGAGCTTTGTTTGGGTTTAAACGGGTTAAATTCTGTCAGTCCCAGGACCAGAAGTATTTGCTTTATCAAGTTCCAGTCTTATAGGCGTGACCGCTTGCTTGCCTTTCTCAAAGTTAAATGTTTTCCGTGGCCCTAGTTAACTTGGTTAAATTCTTGTTTCAGTAAAATCGTTTGTGTTTTCAAGAGTAGCGTGGTCAATCATTGTGATGCTTTTGTTTCCCTGTATTGCTTTAAGGGAACACATTGTTGAATATACTGTTATCTGTAAAATTTTACAGTAATGAATTAAAGTTTGAATTGTTAAACCGGGCAAATGTGAGTCAGTTCACTGTCTGCCGTTCCCGCAATCTGGACTTCTGTTACGGCTGTAAGAGTTGTAGGCCCAAACCAACAAATACCAGTTTTACAGCGTGAGCTGTGAAGTGCGTGGCCCGTGCCGGTCACCACAAGTCAAGCACAATAGAAAGAGTTATGACTGAGAAAGAGATACCTTGGTTTCCCAAAGAGTCAAACGGAAGCCTAGCACATAAACGTTGATAATTCCTTTGCTATGGAAAGTTAAGTAAGCAACAAATCAAAATAAAAGTTACGCAAAGGAAGGCGGAAAGAAGAGTACAGTAGCAGCGTATGAAAAATATGTTTCGCCACAGATTTCCACAGTTTCACATACATCCTCTTGTGGTTAAATGGTGACAGATTGCTGGAATTTGTGCATGTGGTTGAAAGACAGTGTATGATGTACTTAGCTAGGTCTACTGTGGTTTTTTAATTTGTGGATATTTGAAACTGGGTCTTCATTAAGGGACGGGTATGTGTACCATACACATGTGATGTACATACATCTACAACACGGGGATACCAGCTTTACTTCTCTTCCGAAGGAAGTGATGCTTAACTATTTACCCCAGAAAGAAATACATCAACCTCCACCAGGTTTGTATCCAATACCTCTAGAATCAGAGCTTAGTGTGTGACCCCCGGACCACGGAGGATGGCAGTTTATGAATGATTTTACTTTTACTTAAAATGAAAATATTGCTAGTATTTTCGATTAAAATAGTTGCAATTATTTAAGAAACCCATTTTACTAATTTTTGTTCATCCAAATGTCCTCAGTTTCAATAAAGGAACAGGATTTATTCACAGCTCTACCAACTGACAACCAAGGTTAAATCTTAATCTGTCAGGTGAGGTGTCAGGAGCTCGCGCCCACTGTTTCTGGAAATGCAGTTACTTATTTTGCTCTACCCTTAATACTGACTATACAGAGCCTTATACATTTCCTCGTTTGCTTTGCACACATTGTTGACAGCTGATCGACCGTTCTGTGCAGTTTGGCGGAACACATGCCATTTACTGCTGTCCTGGGTTGGCTGGCTAGAGCTGATAAGTGGGGTATGACTGTGCTTTTAAAATAATGAGTTGCATTTAAAATTACAACTGTGATACACGTAGTAATAGAAAATAATGTTAGATATAATCCTAGCTATGTGTAAGCTTTCAAGAGAGGTTACTAAAATAATACAAAAGAATACATAAATATAATCTTTTTAAGGAGTTGAAACTGTGGCTTTATTTTGTTTTATTATTACTCTTCTGGCTGGTCTCATATCTCAGTCGGTGCTATGCAGTTCCCAGGTTTGAACCCCCGCTGACGGATGCACATTAAATCTATGATAATTCTTATCTTCCCCACAGTCTGGAAGTATGTGAGACAGTGAGAGAGATAGTATTCACAGTACCTTAAGAAATTCATAGTACCGAGTTGTTGCATTGGTTGAAAGAAAACTGCACGTTTTCTTTTCTGCTTTGATTTTTCTAGTTAGTCGTAAACTGATCAAAAATGCTATTGATCATTTAGGCTTTGCAATTGCATAGATCACCATACAGTTCCTGGAGGTTAGGTTACTTCAGGCACATTGACAACTTCATCATTTAGACCTAATTCCTTATCAAAAATAATGTAAGATACAGCAGAAGAAAATAACTGTTGTTAAAACGTGCTTACTATTAATGTTCCCAAATATTAATGTTCTCGCCCAAAGATATCTATTGTTTTGTTTATGGCAATAGAAAGCATGCATAATATAATCTTAAAGTACTGTAAACTTAGAATATAAATAATTTACTTAGTGCATAGGAACTAAAACGTGAGGAATAAATAAACAAATGCATAAACTAAGGCCGAGCTAGCATTCTCAGGTTTCAAATTTTGAAAGGATCGTCCATTCTGATAATTTCTCCCAAGGTTTTCCTGTCTTCAAAACTGCAAATGCCGTAGAGGTACCGCAAACTTTTCGTTCCTAAAATACCTTCTCCAAATAGTATTTAAATACCCTATCGGCAATATCCACAGTTTATAATGTCATATATATTAAAAATGCGCATGTACCTGAACATTTATTGTATATCTATGAAAAAAGTAAAAGCGAATAACTTATGAGGTTCAACTTAATTAACTGACGCATATCAGCATCATAATCATCATCATCATCATCATCATCATCATCATCATCATCATCATCATCACTTAGCAACCAAATTCCTAATAATCACTATAGCATTAAATCCAATAAACAAATATTTGGGTGGTTTTTACTGCAAGAAAATTAAAAGTGTAACAAGTAAAATACGGTTTTATTTCATTTTTGTAACATAAAATAAAACCAAAGTAATAAAGGTGGTTACTGCTTGTTACCGGAGATAAACCTTTTAAGGAAAAACTTAGTTACACATATATTTGATCGTCATATATTTCAATTATGTATTTCAAACTGAGCACCTTACTGTAATTTTGGGAGAAACAATTTATAAATAATTATTACATTGGGTCACAAGTATGTGTACAAAACAGATATTATGGTAAAGAATAATACTTTGAAATAATTAATGCCAAATTGACTATAATATTGTTATACAACATAAGGTCACTTCTTTCCTAAGCCCTTAGCTACTCTGGAAAGCATTATTTTGAGCTTCTGTGCATGGAGGACAAGTCGCTAAATCATTAAAGCACACAAGTCACGTTGTAAAATTGGAAACACACAACTCCCATAAAATTATCGAACCAAAAGGTCGCACTGCAATAGAAGTTAGATCTAAAAGGGAATCTCTCTGGAGGGCCATTAACTTAGTCTTATCTCAGACATAATGGAGTTATACTGCTGCTATAAATTCTTAATTTCATTAATTTCCCTCATAAATGTCACATTCAGTAGGGCTACGATCCAAAAGGGAGTGTTTCTTATAAATATAAATGCTAATTTTTCCTTATTTCTATAAGAGAAAGAAAACATTTCTCAGTGCAATTTGAAAGGAACACAAAATATGGAAATATGTGGAACAGCTTTCTAGGAAATTACTCGTAGAACCAGTACTCTAGGACTGCGTTTCAGAACAAAACACTGCCGTGTAACAGTTGACTCGCTATTTGGATGGTGTGAACGATTTTAGGGGATGACATGGACTACCGCAGTTTCAAGAAAAGTGGATATGTGGGCATAGGTGTCTCATAGGGTGTTCAATGTGGACATAAACATTTCTCAAGGATGGTAAAGAGTAGTCCACTCTTTTCTTTCAATGTTGCTTATTTGTCACCTTCCTTCTTGTATTTTAAGGTGTCTAAAGGCTGCTAGAAGGTGATAACCTTTTAAGTTGAACAATTACCTGTGATTTGTTCAACATGCGACTGCCATCAACATCCAACTAATTGTTTAGCATATCATCCACACTGGTTGGTTCGTTGGAACAATTAAATCTTCCAACTAAAAGCAAAAGAGACTTCAGTGGGTCTTTTAAGAGTTAGATTAACAGAAAAAGAATGTAGTCGAGACCCTATTGCATAAGTAAACAATGACTAACAGTGGACCTGAGCCTGCCAACCCAACTGCCATACAAACGGCCACATACAGAAAATAACGATGGGTGATCATCCAACTGATACAGGGAGGAAATGTGGTCGGCGTCACTACACTCCCAGCCGGAAACTTGGCATTCCAGTTCAGGGTTCGCTACCAAGCGCTGATCCTCAATTTACTCACGATGATGAGCTCTATACTTGGAACTTAAAATCCTCACCCCCAGGAGTGGGATCAATCCCAGGTGGATATCGGATGCAGGGAATCAAAGCACACGCTCTAGACCATTACGCCATGGCGCAAGAACGCATTAGGACTGAAATAAAAAATTAATAAACTGAAAATTTACGTTAGATTTTGCATAAAAATTGAGAGTGCGTGAGTAATATTGCAACTTTGTTTGGTTGAGCTCCGTGGTCTGGGATAATTTACTGGTATCCAAATTTGTCCAAATCCGGCGTAAAAATCCGTCCATAGCACAGCCTTCTTCAAAATGTCGGGCATTTATAGAACGAAAACGAACATCAAGAGACCTCTGAATAAACTTTGGGATTTTAATGCCCAATACGAAGTTGACCTCAACTGCTAAGAACCAGAGCAGATAGAGAGCTTTCAAAAATATAGATTCATCCTAACAGTATATTTGTTATGATAGACCTGAACTCCAGAAGAAAAGGTACATATCTGAGAGCATATATTTTATGTTTAATGTTTGGAATATACCGGGATTTCCAGTGTCACAGAAACTTCAGTTAACATGTAGGGAGTCGAAATGGAGAATTTGGGATCATTTTTTACCATTTCAGATTTTACTTGCATGGAATATTTCAGAAGTTCTGCTAACTTTGGTACACTTCTCAAACGGGTACAGGGTGTTAAAGTTATTGTTAAAAATAATCTTATGTATCATTTCGCGAGCATTGTTGGGGTCGGGCGCACATAGGGTGCGGCTCGGAGAGATAAGGGACAGATAGTACATCTCGGAGATAGAGCTTGCCAAAACAGATAAAACGCTTGCCGAAACAGATAAAGTTAGATAACTCGAAAATTCTAGTGACATCTTGATTGATAGAAAACATTCCACAGACGTCTGGAATCACGTGTGAGCTACAAAAAGGAGTCGCGGTCGTTAGTCACGGTCAGAGTCTTAATGAGAGAGTCGTCGTACAGCTGTGTTTTGAAAGTGAACGACCTGGAGCATTGTATTTGTGTATGTTACGAAATTCTGCTACTTTAAGGTTTGACCAAAGTGCATTTCTATGGAAATAAAGAGTATGTTGCAATTTGTGTAACTGGACTTTAATTCTACGAACCCACAAAGTCACAATAATTTTGTTTTATTGCAATTTCTGAAGAATTAACTTTTACTTTTCTGCAGAAGTACAAATCTCCCATTATTTATATTGCTTTAACGTGTTTAAATATTTATCACTTATTTAAGGGAAGGTAAGCTTTATTTGAATTAGGACGTTTTATGCATCAGTCACCGTTTAATAAATTTAAAATATATTTTTAAATAAAAATTAGGAATTATATTAAACAACCATAACTACTTCTGATGAACCAAAATTTATTGGAGGTCTTGCCTTGTAAAGTTCACCCAAATATCTAAAATATTCTCTTACATACGGGTTGATGAGTTTACTATGGAAAGACTATATTTCGACTCCCCCATTTTATAATTTACCTACTACAACGTTAAGTAATATAAGAGATTAATGATACGGGTGAAATGTTCACCAAAAGAGCCCAGGGTCCATAGAGCTTAGAGGGTCCATTCCTATTTCATGACGAGGGAAAATCCCAAAAGAAACCGTTCCAGATAATTCACTATAACCGAGATTCGAAGTGGGTGAGAGAAGCACGCTGGCACTACGCCTCAGAGGCAGGCTGAACTTCCCACACAAGCCACAGCACAGGGGGAAATTCACCAAATTGTGACCAGCGAGCTAGGATAGAAGAAACGGCTCAACACATCGATGTTCAACAACCGGGAGACCAGCGACGTTCAACAGATGTTTTCCGACAGTCCGAGGAAATACTAACACTGACAACACATTCAATGGTCGTGTTAAATTCAACATGTTCACGTGAAATGTCGAGTAGTGTGGACAAGGATTAACACACAGCAGTACGTACTATGCATTTTCAACTCGGATTTGGCGTAGCCAATTGAACAATATCGCAGCGTATTTAACTGTTTACACTGATGTAGCAAAACCACGTGTCGTAATGTTTTATTAAATCTCCACAATTATTTGACTCTCAGAATTTTAAGTTTGAGAGTAAATCAGAATTTATAGCATGCTTCTAATTTGATACGCTGATGATTTAGTATTGACTAATTATTAAATTTACATTTTCAATATCGGCTTGAAACATGAAAAGGAACACTTGAATTTCATTTCTGCAATAGTCTAATCGTATGTAACAAGTAGAGGTCGTTCTCGTTGCCAAATCTTAGACTAACTGGCAACTGGAAGTAACTCGTATAGGGACTTTAACCCTTTCAGTCCCGGCGTACATTATAATAGACATAAGCTTTTACCCTCCCCCATATTTGTATTGTTTTAACTGTTGTTTCTTCTATATTCCTGTTATACTGCCCTTAACCAATTAAACATATGTATTCGAGGGATTCTGAATTATAGAGAATTATTTCTCACACATTACACTGTCGTTCATTTTTATAAAAATGAAAAGTAGAAATCCATGCAAGTGTAGTCAAATGGCATCCCGTCAGCATCCAAGCGTACCATCATACTGATTACTAGTTTCCTAGGCCCCCATTATTTACCACAGGCACATTCGCCTGGGGCTACTGGGACTTGAACTCACGACCTCCAGCTTTGAGTGCATTGCTAGTGCACTGCGTGTCGCCGTGGCGATTATAGCTATTCAAGTCAGTTGCTTGAAAGAGACGCAGATGGCCTAATGAAAACCCGTTTCGAATAGGTCGGCATAATAGCAAAATAATTGGGTCTGAATTGGTTAAGCCCACTCACGTGCTCCATTCCATTAAACCTCAATTAGCCGCGTCGTGGCTCAGTGGTTAGACCGATTAGCTCTCACCAAGGTGGCCCGGGGTCGATCCCAGGGGACCACAAAGTGAGATTTGTAGTGGATAACACGGCGCTGGGGCGGGTTTTCTCCGGAACCTTCGGTTTCCCCCGCCATCTCATTCCACCGGTGCTCCATCTTCATCTCATGTACCATCAGTGTCACCGCCTGCGGTGCCGTATGTAGTAAAGGCGGGCGTTAAACATTTCATTTAGCGTGATTGTATATTCTAGTATCCAATATTTATGTTATACATATTTTATTCCATTTTTTCCTTTTTTCCCCCATTTTTTGTAATTTACGTCCTCCAACGTTAAACATGTCGGACAATGAATGATATTGGTGAAATGATGCTCAAATATGACCGGGGTCCATGGAGCTTAGAGGTACCCAGCATTCGTCTTTAAGGATAAGGGAAAATCCCGGAAAAAAACTTAAATAGATAACGCACCCTGACCGATATTCGACCTCGGGACCTCTTGAACGTGAGGCAGACACGTTAGCAAATACACTACCGAGGTGGGCTTTTATTTAATATCAACCTATAATCTTAATGTAGATATTATTATTGTTTTTGTTGCGATGACAACATGAACTTACACAAAGCTTATTTTGTCACTAGAATTGTTAGCCCAATACTAGCTTACAATCATTTTCACCGTTTACAACGACACATAAGCACGCCAGTCTGTTGTTTATTTAGGCACCATCTTACGCTTTTCGAACTTTTCGACATTCACTGCTCGCAGACCAATACTCACTCTTAGCTGCAAAGCAGCTTCATAGCAACTCTGATAGCTAGCAACTGAACTTCAGGCTACTTTTGCGCATCCGTTTTATACCCCGCCGGCATGGAACAAAAATGTTCGCGATACCGAAATCGCTTGAATGGATAGAATGGAACATTGTCCAAATCGAAACTTCTAGCCCTGCCGAAATCCAGGAGTCTGGCTAACGAAGTTAACGAAACGATAACATAAGGGTCACTCCTGCTCATTGCGTCAGTGGATGTCCTTGAATATTCCGCTTTTGTTGTTCTCCTGACGGCAAACAAAAACGGTGGAATGAGGTATGCGCAGTTGCCGCAACAATATTATTAAGCGCTGCAAGATGTCGAACTCTCTCATATTGTTTTGCTATCTTTTACGATTTACTATGCATGAAAAAGTAATTAAGGATGATGAATATTTCGGAGGGTATTACTATGAAATACAACATAAGCATTTTACTATTGTTAAGAATTTGTACATCGATGCTGAATTTCTTTCAGGCATTTGGTAATTCAAATTACTTTTAGAGTTTTTTAAACGCCAAAATAAACTGAGATGATAACATAAGATTGCAGCTACTGTAGCAGTGAGATACCTAAGTGTCAACTGTACATTCGGAATAACTAAAATACAGACTTTGGCAAAGTACAGACCTAACTGATTCAGACCATTCGTAGCACCTGGCACCAACAATGTAACTAGCCCCTGGTTAAGTGTATGGGAGTTAAGTGTATACATCTAGCAAAGTCTAAAAGGTTGCCTTATGACTAACTGGACTAATAGACCAAGAACTAATTGACTTTCAGATTATTTTTTTCGGGGTATGCGTGTGTGTGAGATACCAGTTGAGTTGGATGATCAAAATTAATGAAGGTTAATAAACCAACTGCTTTTAGCCAAATCCCGATGGTTTCTGTACCTCAGCACTAGAAATTGTAACTATTGAAATATTATATCTGCTGACTTCTGATACATTACTAACCCTTCGGTTTGAAATGACTGAAGGTTAATGAGAAACGAAGGTGCTACGATTCCTTGATATGTAATCAGTGTCTACTTGCGATAACCGCTAAATATGTACAGCCAGAGTGCGATCTGACGTTAATAATAATAAAAAAATATGGATTCTGTAAGACATAATGTTTGCTTTGTGACTTGTTAAACTGCAAGTTCTTCACTTGTTATTCCAATGTTTACAGTTAAGCTATGTGTATTTTCTAACGTACTGAATTCTGAACATGACTAAATTCCTGAAATACATTGACCCCACACGTTAGTAACTTCCAAGTGAACCATTATTATTTACTGGTATTGTTCAATTCTTGGTTATACTTTTAGTCTCTGCGTTATTCTTACGATTACCTAGAAAGAGTACGACTAGCGTGTAACCTTCAGTACTTGAACATTTGAACAATCGCCATTCCCTTGCGTCTATAGTGAAATTTGTGATTACCCAGTTCTGCATAACATTACATTGAGGCAAATAGCAAAATAAGCTTTCCTGAGCATAGTTTGTGGGTTCACTGCTGCAACATAACAATGGTAGAGAAATCGATCAATCAGACCCATCAGATGTTTTAGAACCTAATATGAGATGGTAAACCCAGAGCTGAGAGAAAGGACGTTATTTCACGTTTCTTTTCTACTTTAAGGCCCACGCGTATGAGTGATCTGGCCCCAAATTTCTACAGACCGCCAAATATTTTTTCTCCCGTGGTTTTCCGCATTTTTCCTTGCATCATTCAAACTCTCATTCAAATTAATTAAAACTCCATCTGCATGTAACGGTTTTTATGTGAGAACAGTCACTAAACATTCTTAAATATCTCCTTTGACTGCATATTATTTTCATTACCTTTTTTCTGAATTCAAAATCGAGTTATTGCTTGATATAATTTTGATTTTATGATTACATTTTACCTTTATTATTTAAGTCTTATTTATAGTAATGTATATACTGATTTTTTCTTACGCCTTTATGTCCAAAGCATATGACTACTGAAACAGCTGAAAGTACAGACTTGTTTAAGTACCTTGTCTTCCACAGTTCTAGACCGAAAATGATATTTTCCATAAGGGCCATAATCCATATCTGATATTCTCAAATTAGAAAGTTTTCTTCTTAATTCATATAGCTACACACAGCATGTACCATTGATCGATTAATCAGATTCCAGTCTTATCATTGCTGCTATAGGGGAGAATCGTGTAGTATCGGCCGGCATGCAGTACCGGCCACTACTGTGAATTCCCTTTTCGCCTCCATGTGATAGAATCTTCAAGTATTTGCAGTAAGCTTTTTTGTTTCGATTTTTTGTGATTTATGACCTCCAACGTTGTCATATCGGACGATGAATGCAATGGGTGAAATGATGCTCAAATGAGCCTGGGGTCCTTGGAGCTTAGAGTTACCCGACATTCGTCTTTCAGGGTACGGGAAACCCACGGAAAAAATCGTATCCAGGTAACTCACCCTGACCGAGATTCGAACTCGTGACCTCTTGAACGTGAGGCAGACATGCTATCATCTACGCTACCGAGGCGGGCTGTAGCAGGCTTGTGCATCCACGTGCGCTATAGTGGGATATCTTCTTCCTCTCTTCAGTTGTTTGTCTGCTCTGAGTGCTTTATGGTGGTTAGTGTAGCTCTTAGCGCACGGAAGATATTCTGAGACTTATAGCAGCGCCGTATTTGCGATCTCTGTAAACCAGTGAGCTACACATTTGTGAACTTAGCAGAAATAGTGATATTAAGTTCCCAAGGTTTTGTATTCTACTATTGTTCTATATGTGGCAGTGCAATGTTTCACTGACAATCTATATTGTAATAAAAGGCAGTGGCCGATACTGCAAGAAAATTTCTACAAGCCTTATAATTCTAACTGTTTTACTTTCGATGTAATAAAGTATTATATATAAGAAATAAAGGCATTATATTATACTGTATAGAACAAGTCTTGAAGTAAGAGAATAATATAGTAAGATTCCGATTAACCATCACAGTTACAGAGTAAAGTCCAAAAACTTTTAACCCAGCTGATATTGTACGACCTTCCCCTACTCCGTCCTGCAAAGTAGTAGTATTAAATTGGATTTGATAAGAGAGCATCACTTCCAGAAACAAAATTCTGATATGTGTTTTACCGACACGATTTTATTCATTCTTCAGAAAATGTTTTTACTCAAAGTAACCTTCCTAATTCTCGTTAATCAAGATAGAGTTTCATTTAGCATCATTGTAGCATGCGAATGGAAAACAACAGTTCAAAGTTTAAAGAGAAAGTAGGAATGCGATTTCTTCGACATTTACCGCTTTATATATATATATATAATTAAACATTGCTTATAATATATATATATATATATATATATATATATATATATATTATAAGCAATGTTTAATTTGAAGCATTCTAAATGCCAATTAGTATTACTTACAAGAATATGGGTTTATAACTTTTGAACTGACTTAGCAGGTTATGTAGAATCATAGCAGATTCCACTGATGTTTGAAAGCTGTGTTAATTAAATACATTAAATAAACAAGAAATGATACATTTTGAATTAATCATCATCTATTATTTTCCAAAACAGTTTATAGCCTAGCATCTTTATGAGATCTAGGTTTTATTTTCCTAGTAACTTCCTGCGAGGCTGTACACAGATTTTGTTACTGTAGGGCATGTTAGCCTGGTCAAACGAGCAAATACTCAACTTTTTCCGCCCTATGAAAGGCCATGCACAATTAATTCATTTCACGTTTTTCTCCCTCAGGCTACAGAATATTGTCAACTATTTATCGGAAGGCCCAACCAGCTAGCGGCTGGGAGGGCAGCTGGAGGCATTCAAACCACGCCAACCCATTTATCTTGTAGCGCTAACGAGGGGATGGTTGGAAAAACATCAGTAGTCATCTCTTTCCCCCTCCCCCGGACGTCTGGAACAGTCGGCATAATTCATTGAACCGCGAGACTTCCAGAAACAGCGATCTTCGTATAAAAAGGGGCTGCAGTTGGCGAGTCAGTTCAGTTCTTGGCGAGCAGCCGAAGGAGCGCCTTGTTAGTGAACGGACTGGAAGACTGTGTACGTGTATCAGAGGATTTGTACGTAATTGTGAGCGTGGAATGGACCTGTGACAGACGAACTGACGAATTGTAATGGTGTGTGGTACGTAATTCTTGTGTAAACGGCAAGTGTTCCAACTGTAATTCGGTGGAAATAAAGAACATTTTGAGTTTGTGCAATTGGACTTTTAATTTCACGAACCCACAAAGTCACAATATTCTTGTTTTTTTTAATTTGTGAATTTGTAAAAATAACAAAATATTGAAGAAGCAGATACTGCAGCGCGCAATAATTATAAGCTCTTATCTTTCGCCCCAACTACTCTATTTAAAATACAAGGCTTAGTTTTGAGTTTTGTCCTATTTTCCAACGAAAATAAATAATTATCCTGTTTCTTAAAAATGCTGCCAGTTATCAGTATGCCTCCAGCTCCATCGGGGAATTGGAATTTCGCCCCGCGGGTTCCTGTTTAAGGTCAATAATTGTGACAGAGGTGTCACTTTTAAGTACATTTAAAAGCAATTGTCCTGGGTTGGGTTTGGATTTGTGCCTTTGTTATCAGTAGACCAGTACCAAATCAAATGAGGCAAACAGACCGAGTACACAATGACTAACATCCGTGGTGTAGGAATTACATATAATCTCAGGTATGCAAGATTGCTAGTTCAAATCTAAAGCGGCAGATGAACTTTTACTCCATTTAAAATCACTATCATGGCCTCCTTCGAAAGGTAAGTAAAGCTGATGTTTCAAGGACCAATGTTTACAGCGTTTATAGTAACCTAAAACCTGAACATCATCCTTATAAAATCTCTCTCCTCACTATGTGTGTGTGTTTGTGTGCGCGCGCGCGTGCGTGTGCACTTCACCATCTCGCAATTGTGCGAGAAAAAAAATCAAGTAAATTCAGCACCACGCATTATTTACTCTTTTGCATGATAAGTATTTTGTTAATTCTTATATTTATGTTATATTAACTTTAATGAATTTTATATAACTGGTATACTGTAGAAAATAGACGGGAATATCCTTAACGGACACAGCTTACGTTAAATATTAGCTGTGGCCTTAAATCATTTAGACACATGTGTTTTTATTAACTAATATTTTAAAGTGCATATTTTTTGAGTGGTAGTACGATATCAGTTTCTTCTCAATGTGCAAAGGTCCAAGAGGTTTTAAATCCATTTCATAGCGTCTACAGCTGTATAATTGCCAACTACTCCTGATTACTTAGGCAACGTGGTTTACAATTCCTCTGGGGTGAAAGTGGGTAGTTATCTTGTTTTCATGCTCTTCCCTCTATAATGATCAGCACGGTCTGGGCCAGACAGTTGCTGGTATCTCTGCAACACCAGAAACGTTACTAAACGCAAACATCGAATAAAGCAACTCCTGTTTTGGAGGTACGTTAAAGCTGATATTGCATATTGGTCTGTAAATGAAGACATGCCGGAAAAACGGGTTAACCCACTTTTTTTTTAAAAAAAATGGAGAAAACAAATATTTTGTGAATGAGGCTGAAAGAAATTGTTAACATTATTTTATTTCATTTCTGAGAATTTGAGTCTCAAGAATACAGTATATATTATCAGGGTTATCTTTAAACAGAACCGAAAACATGACTGGTCAACTTTTGTCAGCTTTTACTTAAGTTTTATTCTATATACATTTTACAATTTTAGGTAAAACTAATAGGTGAGTCTTTTGACATATTTATACATGATACACTTTGGATTATTCCACTTTTCAATAAGTATATCATTTTGGAAACTAGGTACAAGCTTTTTAGCTGCAGTCAGGCTGATCAAAAAATGGTTCATCATTGATATTCTCAGAAGCTGTGGTCTCAGATTTAAGAGTTTTGTAGTACTCGTGATAAATTGGTGGGATATAATTCATGATATCCTTTAAGTCCTTTAATTTCTCAGGATTTATAGGTCTTGGACCATTGTATTTTAGAGGAAATGTCACACAAGTAAAGGATGGTTTGCCAGATATTATTTTCCTTCGAATGTCCAAAGTGTCGTAATCCTCAACCCCACCGTAAGTGTATTTAAAATATAACTTAAAGGGGTGGTCTTTAAATGCTTTCATGCATGTTACCTTGCTCAAGAGCACTTTTGCCCAGAATCTGAAGCTGTTCTTTTCTGTACTTTGTCGAGAAGAGGCTTTGCAGAGATAAACATGTTAGTTGCCATTTTGAAAACATGAAAAGGATTCTTTACAATGATTTTTTTCACTAGCTCCATCCACTGATCTGGAACATAAATGTATGCTGCTTGCCTCTTCTTTTCCTCTATAAGGCCAAAGTCACGATCACAAGGCAAAAATGTACGACCGGGTACTAGTTCCGCCATTGTTTGTTTATATTCACAGTAGAGTTTACCAACATAACACACTGTGGAAGCACTACGGTTTGTGGTAGTTATTACTTATGAAGTGGGCTAAATACTTCTCTATTTTCCATGTATCGCTTTATTCTTTTAACTGAAACTATGCTGGTTTCATAAAATATAATGATAGTTAAACTGAAAGGATACAATCATTTAAATCGTTTGTAGCTCTGTTGGTTATCCTGTTGTTATGTTAGTTACCATGAGTGCCAATAGATGCCAGGCACAGAGCACGAACAGGTTAACCCAATTTTGACATTATATGAAAAGGATATCACCTATCTGTCCCTATCCGCACGACTACTGCCAGCCTTCATCAAGAAACACATATCCCCTACATCCCCGAGGCCGTAACAAAACGAGCCTCTTCCATCTGGGCACGCATACGGCAACATAGCAATCCAAAAGTTAACAACATTGGGAAAGGTGAAACAAAACACCGTAAGCATGCAGGCATAAAAATATTCTAATTTCACCGTTACACCACAATGTCCGCCCAAGTCCTTCCGGCCCAGACCTTTCCTCATATGCAGAGGCTGCCGCCACAGCAGCCCAGGAGACAGCAGCACGCTGCCGCACGGAGCAGTATAAATAGTGAAGTGTGTGTGTGTAAGTAAAAGTGCAAAATAATTGCCTGTAAATACAGTACGTAGCAAAAAAGGACACTGTAAGACACTAACATAATGAAACTGTTCTCGGTTGGCTAAGAAAGGTCACTGTATGGATTTTATATATAACCACGTAGGCAATAAGCATTTAATTCCCAAAATATAACCTCAATAAAAATTATCTCTCAGTAGCGGCAACAGAGGGCAGCACTTATAACAATTTTTTTATTTTGAGGGCATGTCTTTAAATATACTTTAAAATTCCATATACAGATATATAAAGTAAACATGGCCATATGAAATTCAATGTATATCAATAACCAAGCAGGCCATGTAGATGATGCAACGAATGCTTAGGTTTATTGAAATCCCAAATTCAGAATATTCCGGAAAATAAATCTACACAAATTGTAACGTCGAACCAATCAAAATTTAGTATTTCGGTAACCTAGCAACGAAACAGAGAAAAGAAACAATTTTATTCTTGAATTTCCTTCTTCCTCCTGCTTGTACTCTCGAAGCGTGTAGACGTGTTTTTGGGTAAATGCTCTTGAAAACGACAGGAGGTTAGAGGAGTTCACCGTTAATTAACGTTTAATAAACGATTAAAATATACGCTGAATACGCGACACGACGAGAAATAACGTAAGTGGAAAATCGTTGCATCATTCACAAAGCGAAGGAGAAAATTAAAAGTTAGTAAAGTGCTATACCAATTAAAAAGTCGCAAAAGATGCCGAGAAATAAATACATTTAAAGTGAAACGGTGTTCATAATTCTATTCCACAGTTGCCCATAGTTCCATAGTTGAATCGATACCACGACAGAGAAGTTTCACATCTCATCGCTCGCCGCAGCTACCGGAAGGAAGATTTTACAGAAATCTTGACAACATCAGCTTCACGGCCTCGAGACAGGAGATTTCATCGCTTCTACATCGAGGTAAGGTTTGGCTTCTCAACGCGTCGCCACACTGAGGGAATCGCGAAACCTTTCGCGCGTGTGGGGCGTGGAGCTCACGACAACGAATCCTACTTAAAATATATCGCTGCATCGTGTGGCATAAATCTACCTTCACCAATATAGCCACTCCAACGTTAAGAGATAGTAAAGCGCAAACGTTCCTATTGTATTTCCGTTCTAGTTTAATATGAGGTTTAATTATCTCTAGCTACAGCTCATTAGAGACATTCATTACTTTCTTAAAACCTATTTTAAACTAAGTGGAATGTTTTAAATAATTTTCCACAGTTTTACAGTTACACTCCTCATACTTCAGATTTCCCAGAAATGGTTGATTTTCATTGTTTGTAAATGTTTTCAACATCATTAGGTGACCTTGGTGAATATCTTGAATTTTTAAAATCTTTATATTCTGGCAGAAGACTGTTTTGACCATTTATTGGATTACATACGGTTTCAAAATAATAGATTATCGCGACGGAGATTAAAAGGGAATCACCTTGGATTGGACTGCGTGTTATTCAACTGGCGACAGTTAAAGTTAAAAAATTAGCGAAGAAATATGATGATGATCTGGATATTAAGGCGCTCAACTGCTTGGTCATCAGCGTCCTTACAAAAACCAATTCATGGCAATAGCCAGATATAAATTAGTCAGAATTTAAGGAACATATCAAAACAAGATGTCTATAAAATAAATAAGCCCAAATGGGTAAAAAAAAAAACAATAAAAACATATAATTTCCCATATAATACCAAAAGGCATAAAAATACTACTTTCAATATCAACTTGCCATAACAAGAGCTACCTGCCCAGTGGTGGTCGAACCAATTTGTTCCTTTTTTGCGGCAGGGCTAGCACTTTCAGCAGGTTTTTCCTGTCGTTTTTTAATAGACGTCCTCGCAGTATGGTCCACATCTTCCTGCTCCATTTCTTCTATGGATGAGGCCTCTTTCCCGATTGAAAACTTCGGTGCAAGTACTCCAAACCGGTTGGACACCGAGATCGACGAGGATGACAGTCGTCGATCAGAGTCCTCGCCAGAAGAAACCTCAGAGGGGAAACTTCGGGATGCCCGAGGACTTGTCTTCTGCCTGGTGGTATGGCTAGTGTCCTTGAGAAAATCATACCTCTGGTATGTGGTCTTGAAAGTTTTGGGCGGTGCATCGCATATGATGGGCTTGCCAGGCTTGCCGATTGAAGTGGATGGTGTTGCAGGTGGCAGTGACAAGGTGTTGCATTCCGTCTTCCTTTTCGGCGATGGAGATGCCGACGTTGGTGTTGGTTTTGCTGGCTGCCATACTTGTGGTAGCAGAAGGAGTGTTTTTAGAGACCGCAGGCGCACTGGAATCCCTGGTCTGGATTGCGATTTCTTTTCTCGGTACCGGTTTAGATACTACAGAGCTGTACGTACCGGACCTGAAGGCAGAAGGCTGGCAAGTGCGAAGGAGTTTCCGGACATCAGAGAAAGATACCTTTTCTTCAACCCCGATTTCCTGAACGGCCTTTTCTTCCGCAAAGCGTGGACAATCTCTGGAATTGGAGGGGTGTTCCCCTGCACAATTGACACATTTTAGAGGTGCGGAGCATGCTCCATTGTGCACTGATAAGCCACAGTTCATACTGTGACTTTGTGGGTTCGTGAAATGAAAGGTCCAATTACACAAACTCAACAATGTTCTTTATTTCCACCGACTTACAGTTTGATACTTGCCAATTACACCGAATTACGTAATGCACACAATTACGATTCACCAGTTCGTCCGTTACAATTTCACTTGCACTAGTAATCACGGACAATACTCCGACGCACGTACACAGTCTTCTCGTCCTTACACTAGCACTGCACTCTTACGCTGATTGCCACGAACTCTGACTGACTGACTCCTAATTGAAGCCCTTTTTATAGGAATATCCTGTTATTCTAGAAGTCTCTGGTTCTCCGCGAATCACCCGAACGTTCCAGAGGACAGGAGAAGGGGAGAGAAACGTCGAGGGACAAGTGACACTTCCCCAAATCACCCCTCAGTTAGTGACAGATTAATGGGCGGGGGGCGTGGCTCGGCTGCCTCGGACCCTTCCAGCTGTCCCCGGTCGTATCTTACGCTAATAGGGTGACAATACATGTTGACATCCCATTACAGAGTTCGCTTGTGTGACCAAACCGCTGACACTTATAACGCCGTAAAGGATTTGGTATATACGGCCTAACTTCAATACTCTCATACCCTGTCCTTATCCTCTGCGGGAGATCTACCCGATCGAAGGTCAGGAACAGGGTACGGGTAGGCACCAATTCCCCTCGCTCTCTGCGTTGAACTCGGTAGACAGCGAAAACACTTTGTTCTTTAAGGTTCTCCTGAATTTTTTCGATGGACATTCCGTCCAATGCACGGCTGCTGACCACTCCACGTGAGGAGTTCAGGGTCTTATGAACGGTAACGGTCACGGGGCGAAGAAATATTAAGAGATACTCAGAAGATATTTCAAATCGTTTGTTAAAAGCATACATTTGGAAAAAGTTGAAGTAGAATTTAATAATGATAATGATATTAGTATAATAAGCTTTATTATTATGCAAAGCTGGAAAATTTTACCAATACATTAATCTTGAAAAAAGTTTCAAAGAAAATTATTGAAACGATCCCAAGGAAATTCTTCCCAAAGTTTCAAAAGGAACTAATAATTTGCAGTATGCAATTATACAGAATGAGTAAAAAAACCTGACAACGCTTAGTAATTTTTAATTTTGTAATTTATTTCTCAGCTTTCCTTTCATTTTAAATGGAAATACAAAATCAAAATTACAATAATAAAATCCATACGGAAAAACGCCATCATGTTGCCCACCATTGAATAATAATTCGGTCCCCATACACCTAACCCTAGGTTTTTGTGTATTGGAGGCCCTCCACTTCTTTTTACAGATTTTGCCATTTCGCCTATCCCACTCAGGATTTTTCTCTTAGTGTTTGTTCTTAACCATATCTGTTCAACTTTCCCTAAATAATTCCCTATATTTCTCCTGTTCTTTTCCCCTTTTACTGGCAAAATTTTTCTAATTACTACTTCACCCCCCCCCCAAATTGTCCCAAGCCTGCTCTCTCCATAACTTTGTTTGGCTACAATTTAATATAGAGTGGAAATCTGCATTCTCTCCTCCACACAATGGACGTTTATGTAACTTCCTCTCTTGACCTATACCTTTCAAGTTTCTCACTGCTGTTCTTGCCCAAGCAAAACCATCTCGTCCTAATTTACTACATATATCTGTATATCCTTCCCTCCCCCAGGTTGCTTTTATTTCTCTATATAACCTCAGTGAGCTTTTGTCACTTGAAAATGACTTGTCTGTCAACACCTTCTGATCTTAGCTTAACTTCTTTCCAGAAGCTCGATACCCATACTCTGCATTTATCCAAGAATGACCCATACCTATCTGCTTCAACACGTCTTTCAGTTTATGCGCCCAAGACTCAACCCAGTTACTTCGCTTTTGAATATGAAAACATTTTTTAAAGTATTCCCATGTTCCAAGTTTGTGATTCTGTATAAATATCACATTGCTCTTGACAAGATTTTAATTTTAGTAGAATGCCTGTCTAGTTCCAATTGTGTGATGCGATCGGTAATCCCAGTATATATTTACAAAAGGATCTATGCACTCTATCAGTCTCTCTCCAAGCCTCATCTACTCCCCAAACCTCTGATCCATGTAACATTCTATTTTCTACCACTGCCGTATAAATCCTCTCCAACCATTTGACGTTTATATCTGGCAGTTTGCTGTAGCATGATCTTATCGTTCTTATGGCCATTTTACCTTTTGCCACAGACATATTTTTTTGTTCTTTCCAGCTGCCATCTGAACTCAACCTTGTCCCCAAATAATCAGATCTCCTTACTACCTTTATTTCTCTTCTATTAACCTCCCATTTCTCATCCTTACGCAACCTGTGTCCTTTTTGGAAGACCATAATCTTTCTTTTGTTTTCATTCACTTTCAAACCCCATTTATTGCAATAAGAATTGGCTGCCCCGATTGCTCTTCTCAGCCCTCCACTTGATATGAACCCGACAGCGGTTAGTATGTTGCGCAGGGCAGCACACAGGACCTGATGTCCGAAAACGCATGGTTTGAGTGCTGTAGAACGTCAAAGTTAGAGAACGTGTGTCCTATGTGCATGTTTGAGAGGTCGAAAATACTTTGTGCTGATCGATCGAGGACACCAACACATGTTTTATATCAACCTATGATCTGGAGTAACTGCTGATTATATAGCTGGTGCATATTTACTCACAAACAGACTAATAGAACCGATCTACCTCACATTTCTTAAATATATTTTGCCTACCTTATTGGAAGACGTCTCACTACACATTCGGCGGGTTAGGTGACTGCAACTTGATGGAGCTCCAGTACACAAAGAAACGTACGGAATCTCCTTAACTTTACATACCCCAATCAATGTATTGGTAGAGGGGGACCGGTACCATGACCACAAAAATCACCAGTGTGGGTGTTTGCTAAGAGACCCTGAGGACCTATTTGTAGGAGTACACGGAGCGATTGCCATTCTTTCGGGCCAATGATATTTATTGGAGCATGTAGCATGAATGGTTCTTCATTGTCATAGCAGGTACAGAGTTCGAATCCAGCTTGTGATTCCGTTTGATCCCGTTTAAAACTGCTTTATGCTGCAAAGCGTTTGTTTTTTGATTTACAACATGTGGCAGGGACACTTTCCTGTGCTTCCGAACATGAGTTACTGCTTGGTAAATGATCCGTTTGCCGCCCTGCACAACATACCAACAGTTGCTGGTGTTTTTTGACAAATCCTGTAGAAAATAAGTTACATTTAACGCAAAAGACACTAAGCTATTGTATCATAAGGCTGTGCATAAAAAATATTTAACCTGCTTACCACTCGCAGTCGGGAATATGGCGATTAGGTAGCTCCCGTAAAGTTTTCCGCCCAGCATTGGGGAAAACTACCTGCCTGTATGAAGAACCTTCCTATTGGACAAGCAGGTGCAGCTAGTGATAAAAGAACGAATGGACTCAAACCCATCTCGTATTACATCCTTTTCTTTCTATAAGAAACGTGCAATAAAGGCATTTCTCGATTAACAAGTGACCGATATAAGAATAAACTATGAATATTTAGTGGAAGCATGAGCAGAAAGAGTGACGTGAATACAGTATTTCATATTCTAGGTATTTTCTACCCCTATTTAATAACAGGCTTCGGCAATGGAAAGTACCCTTCACTCATGTCCTTAGATTACTTTTAACACTTTGTCATTAGTGTACTTGAAATTATCTGGTGCTCAACTTGTCAATTTAAATCCATTATCGCTAGATAACCAGGTTTCGTTTATTAAAGATGGCAGCAAACAGTTCTTGTAACATTTTCGTTCGTATGGAAAACCATGGTTAGAATTATTCATGGATGGATCTCCTGCATTTCTTTCATTCTTTTACTTCGATAGATATTTTTTGAGATGTACAGGGACAAAATTAGATTTTCCGTAACCAATCTGTTTCTTTTATTCTCGCCTCCCACGCCGGAATAAAGTAGCTCTTGCTTCACCAAAGAATCCGATTACTGGGAATCTATATTGTTCTGGAATCCGATCTGAATAATAACAAAATAAAGTTAAAATAAGTATGGGTATACCTGGAGAGCGTTTCAACACATTATCACAAAGCTCTTGAATGTGTGATTTAAAAGAATGCTTATTTATTGTTAATCAGGATGACACACTACGTTTTAATAATAATAAAAGGATTTAAAATACAATAAAGAAAGTATGAATAAAAACTAATAATTTATAATACAAATATCAAAACCAAAATTGTGGATTTGTTGTACTGATGACATTCTCTAATGTTGTACGAATTAAACTTAAAAATGCTTATTCCTAAATATAAAGGAGGAGCGCCTTATCTTTGAACTTAAATAAAACACGTTCTATAAATGATAGACATTTATTTTTATTTTCATTTTGGAACACAATGCCATTGCTTGTTGAAGAGAACATCAGTTAAGTGACCCCCAAGACTTCTTAGTTTACGCGTATACGGTTGACCTAATTTTCAATGAGAGAATAACGTAAATTAGGTACAATTTCACGAATAACGCACGTGATGTTATGTGGAATATACTTTACTGTTTCTTGTTTTTTGGAATAAACTCAAGATTTAACATAATTTGTCAAGAAGTAATCCAACGGCGTTAAATCAAATGATCTTGGGGGCCATTTTACATCACACCCACGGAAGATTATGAAATCGCGGTATATATATATATATATATATATATATATATATATATATATATTACTTATATATATTTGGTTGATTCTTTTGCCTTTCTAGGCTCCTAAATATAGGATCCATCCTTATTTATTCTTGTGTTCTTGGTATAGATGTTTACTTGGGTGACAATTAACCTTTCTGTCTGGGATCATCTCCTTGACAAACTCCTTCATTGCCCACATGATTTATTACTATTGTACTATTGCTGCTGTGAAATTTATTCTACATCCCCTTTGTGCAATGGAGGCTAATTTCGTAACTACATTTACTACCTTTTGTTTTGCATACTTCATATGGCTGTTTAGAAGTAATTTTCCATCTAAGTCTATGCCTAAATACTTAAACGTTTTGTGGCTTTTTGTATTTACATAATAGATTTTAATAGTGAGCTCCCGTTTGACTCCATTAAATATCACATATACCGATTTATGTGGGGTTAACTTTAATTTGGTTCGGGTAAACTACTGTTCAAGAATAAATCATCTCCTTAGGCTTCCAGTCTGTTTCTAATCTGTTCTTTGCTTCTATCATGATTATTAGATCTCGGCGTAAACAATGATCTCATATACCACTTCCATATTACCAATTTCCTCTAATATCTGTTAGGTTATTATATCCCACAATAAGGGTCCTAAAATGTAACCCTGTGGGCCTCTTTATTAATTTCTTAAAGTGGTTAGGATATACAATCTACAGTATTTTTATACTGTTATATAGACACCTTTGGTAATCTTTATCTCTCATAGTATTAAAAAGTTCCGGCCACCATAAATTACTATCGAAAGCTCTCTGATTATCAAAGAAAACACCTATCAAACATTTCTGTTCATTTGGGTTCATTCCTTTTAGTCCATGATTTATTGCACCTTCCGTGGATATTTATTTTTTCTAAAACCAAATTTCTTGTCACTCATACCTGTCATAACTCTATATTCCTGATGAGTTTATATGAGTCGTTCCTGTACTTTTCAAAGAGTATTAAGCATGGCATGCACGATTTTACCTGTGATAGGTGCTTATCTTTCCATTTCTAAGAATGACTACTTCAGCTGCCTTCCGTAAATTAGGCACTCATTTAATGGCTGGCTTAATATTGGTGATAATTTATCTGCCAGATTTTGAATTACCTCTAATACTATTACATCTGGTTCTGGAGATTTATTTATTTTCCTTGCCTAATGGTACTTTTTACTTCAGTGATGTTCTGTGTACATACATATCCTTCTCCCAAGTATTGTTCATAGAGAGGTCTCTTATATTTATGTTCCTTCTGCTCATCTTCTATTCTATCTCGTGGTAGTAACTTTTCTAACAACAAATGAATAGATTATTTCCATGTGTTGGTTCTTTCTCCATCGTCTATTTCCAGGCTTGAAATAAATTCCGGTCCTCGTATTTTCTCCATTATGACCTTTTACGGAATTCTCCACACATTATTAGTAAATTTTTGCTCTACATAATTATCCCATGAATTCTTCCTCGAATTTTCCAACTCTATTTAATAGTTTTCTTTGTCTTCCTATAATTTTTTTAAATTCTTGTCCCTTCCTGAATATACTACCAATATTTTTTAAATTGTTCTTTCTTTCCTCTATTAGTTATAATTTTATTGTTTTTGTTTACATACATCATACTATGAAAATCTGGTACTTCGAATTCTTCCCGCACTTCAACCCAATTCGCCTATTTAAAGTTAAATCTTTTCTATTTATTTACACATTCATAATCAGATTTCTGTATTACCACATAATCGAAAATTGTATGATCGCTTCCTTTGATTTTCTGTAACCTTCCAATTAAGGATGTGTTTTGATATATTTCCCTTGTTGAGTTTATGTCAGTAGTTTCTTCTGCTCCAGCGTGATTTTTAAAGTGTATACTTTGATGTCCTCATTTATGACTATTAAGTTGTACATATGAATTAATTCCTCCATTCGTTTCCCTATATTATCTGGATTTTTACTTCTTCATAAGGTTGATCTTGCGCTTTCATCCATGGCGAAAATGATATTTTCATTTGTATACATATGTAGTACCTTTTTGGTTTGTTCAAATGTTCATCCATGTGATTTTTATACGATTAATATTCATTGCAGGTAATAGTAATAACTTCTTTACATACCATTTCTATGCATATCATGTGTTCTTCATGTAGTTCAGAAATTTTGGCAATTAGGAGTTCCTTTTTATAGCTATTATAATTGCTGCATTTGTGGGTTGCTCTTCAGAGATCACTCTTACATTTATCGGCATATATATAATTTTACCTTTAAATCTATGGGGCTCCTGTATGCAAATTACGTGTCACTTTAATTCTTCTATGGGTTTCCAGATTTCCATCATAACTATTTTGCTATTTTGGGCGTTTATTTGACAAATCTAATACAGCTATTGTCTTGCATTTTGTAAGTTATCATTTGTAATATTTTCACATTCCTCCCTTCTTTTACTTATTTCTTTATGCTCCACATTTGTCTTTATATATATATATATATATATATATATTTGACTCTGTTGCCTTTTTTAGGCTCCTATATATAGGATCCTTCCTTATTTATGTTTGTGTTCTGGGTATAGATGTTTACTTGGGTGACAATTCACCTTCCTGTCTGGGATCTTCTCGTAGACAAACTCCTTCATTGCCCACATGATTTATTACTATTGTAATGTTTCGGAGACAGTATACGTTTATTGGGTCTTATCAATTTACCCTATTATGTACATAACAATTAGGTCCACTCTGTTGAAAATCATACACTATTCTTCAATAGCATTTTACAGAATAATTAAAATTTCGTGTATATAAAAACATCATTTCTCCATAAAAAGGTCATTTAATAAATTCTGTAATTGATCCATATGTGTCAGTAAATGTATTACTCTGAGTTCCATGCGTCTACCATATGTCATAATTGGACGGACCATTCTATCTTGATCTGCAGCAATTGAGAAGCGTATCTTGCTACCTCCCATTACTACAACAATCTGAATTACTACCGCCATCCCCCCCTTCTATAAATGGACAGATTTAGCACCATTGACATACTCCTTCGGGCTACATTCAATTTGGCAGCTTCCGGTTAGATTGGGTTCGATTGGATGAGAACACAGCCACCTAATTTTAAAACTACTATATAATACCAGAACACTTATTTCTAAATAATATAAAATACAAAACAAGAGAGTTTTAGATAAGTAACGGAAACACAATTAAAGTGGAGTGGACACCGTTGGTTAAATTATTAAACCAAACCTGTAAATTACATTTTAAAATTAAACAAATTCATTCTTCTGGACAAGACACCATCTTTGTTAAGTTTGGATTACGTATTGTATTGTCAGTAATAAAATAGGTTTTTTGGTATGGAAATGTTATGCAATTCATTTTTCAAGACCTTTCGGCGATTCTTTCACCAGAATTTCATGGCCAGGCGTAATTTATTGATTTATTAGCAAATCTAATACTCTTGCTGCCACCGTAGATACTATACTACCAATTCAAAGGGATTATTTATTGACCTAAAAAGGCTTTTGACACTGTAGATCGTACTATATTACTGAAGAAACTTGAGTTTGCCAGTGTAAGAGGACTTCCTCTCAACTGGTTTCACAATTATCACAGTAATAGGAAACAATTTGTAAATATAAACAACATTTCCAGTTCCCTATCAACAATTCAGCATGGTGTTCCACAAGGTTCTGTATTAGGTCCTACATTATTCCTAAGTTTTATAAATGACATAGGTTGTTTAAGACTAACAGGTCAATTAACTATGTTCGCTGTTGATATATGTTATATGTAGATGACTCTGAGCACCAGCTCTTTTATGGTATACAGCGAGACCTAATCGCATTGAATATCTAGTTTATGTGTAATAATTTAACATTAAATGTCTCTAAAACAAAATATATATTGTTCCATAAAAGGTCATATGTACCAGTATTAGATAACAAGGCACTTGTTGATAACGCAGTGATTGAAAGAGTAACAAAAATCACATACCTCGGATTGATTCTAGACAGTACTCTTACATGGAAAGACCACATTATGCATGTAAAAAGTAAGGCTCTTCCTGTGTTAGCTGTAATTCATAGGCTGAAATTTAAAGCATTCAGTGTAAATAATTTACGAAGTACCTACCAAGCTTTAATTCAAACCCATTTGAATTACCTAAACCTTTTATGGGGTAATTCTGCTAAATATGTAATTAATGACCTTGAACTACTTCAAAATCGTGCCCTGAAAATAAACTACAATCTGTCTTTTAGGATAAAAAAGTACAAAAACACTTTACCATATAACTAACATTTTACCATCAGAAATAAGCATTAAGTTGTCTTTCATAATATATCTCCACAGAACAAAAATAATCTTCTAAAGTCCAATCTAACACTTGAAAGACACACACACGCATTCACACAGACATACTCATAAATATAATACAAGAAATAAAGGAAACTTAACAAAACCAGCAGTGAACACTTCTATATACAAATATAACAATTTGTCACTTAAAACTTCACTTATCTCATAAGAAATTACGATAATTTCCTTATAAATTGTCCGGCATTGCAAGATAAAGCTATAAAATTTACATTAGAAACTGAAATTATTGGATTTCTTACTTTTCTAGATCTACAGATAATAAGAAATAATAATAAATTAAACTTTGATATTTATAGGAAGTCTACTCATATTGATAATTACATAAAAATAAAAGTTTTAACCCTTTTTCACATAAATTTTCTGTTTTTAATAGTTTGATTTTTAGATTAATAAATATACCCCTGAATAAAGATGAATTTAATAAAGAATATATATATATATATATATATATATATATATACTGCTTTAACTAATAAAGATTTTATAAAATAAATAACTTAAAAATGCAAATATAAAAAAAAAAACTTAATGATATTTCTACTCTTAGAAAAATAAAAGACGACTATAATTTTAAACAAAATTTGCTTACCACCCCCGGGTTAATAAACATTTTCAATTTTTTTTAAAATAATTTGGTATAATTTAAGTTCCTCAAAATATAGTATCAAAAATGTATTGCATTTTTCTAAAAAAGATGAAATTCCTGATAGTAAAAAATCTGGTATTTATCACTTTAATTATTTCGAATGTGAAAACGTTTATATTGGAAAAACAGAACGTAATTTAGAAACCAGAATGAAAGAACACTTTAGTAACAATAAGTATAAACAAACTGATAAATCAGCCGTAGTAGATCATTCTTGGCGATTTAACCATGAAATAAATCCAGATATTAAATTATTAAAACAATTGAATGGTCCGATAGATTTAATGGTTTGGGAAAAAATATTTATTTTAAAAAACAAACATCGCGTAGTGAATTTTGAAATACTGGCAGTCCCTTCTGTTTTTAAATTTGTTATATTTTCATATTTTGGTAGTACTAACAAGAACATATCAACATCTAGCGTTCGTAAAGATGGCGACAGCTTTGTTGTTTCTGGCTGAAAAGTTTCAAACGAAATCGCGATCCCGGACAATTTATAAGAAAATTATCATCATTTCTTATAAGTGAATTTTTAAGTTACAAATTGTTATATTTGTATATTTTGTTTGCTTCACTGTTAATAGCTTCATATTTTACGTATTTATTAGTGAACACTTCTACTTATGGCCTGAACAGCTTAACCTCTCAGGTTATCAACTTATATAAAGTACTGCCACTGAAACTGAAAAGCTGCAGGGACATAAAGGGTTTCAAAGGGAAGTTGCTGAAAATTTACTGATGGCATATTTTGATAGCTTAAAAAGTATCACTAATTTATAGCTGGACTGATTAGCTGAACTGGTTAAAAATTAACATGTATTAATATCTCATAGAATATGTAGTTTTTTGTTATGTTCTCTACTCATATTATTTCTTGAGTCATAGTAAATGTTAATTTTGTACGGTAGCTCATTCTTACTATGAAAATGTATAATTACTGTTACGGGCTGTTTGCCATCATTTTATATATTTTGTACTGTTCCCTAGCATGATTTACGGCTCTAGGAACGTTTTCATATAACAATAAAAGTATTATGACTAGGACAATTCATAAAGAAACATTTAAAACTACATATTTTGACTGTCGCAGAAATATTAGAAAATATTTAGCAAACTTGCAGCACAGTTTCAATATGAAAACTATTTGTTCCAAAATTAAAAAAGAAAAAATTAAAACCTCTCTGAGCCTGGAATAGGAATTAAGTTTCTATCCTATTTCACAACGTTTTATCTATTACAATTAATTATATATTTTACAAAATATGCTTTCAAGAATTAGACAAATGGGAATCCTGACTTAACAGTTTGACTACATTCAGGTAGGTTTAGATTGGTCAGCAACGAAATGTATTGCTTCACATTAATTCCATAGAATACAAACAACATGCAGGGGACATTGCATACCATAGCCGAGGGCTAATTTACCTGCATAATAAACATTCCTCTCGTGATAAATTAAGTACAATTTATTACGGGAATTCTAGGCAGGTCCAAGAGCCCTTTTACCAGCCTTCTCTCGGTGAAATCGTCGGTGCTTTTTATACTCCTGATATCACAATCTCTCTAATCAACATTCCATAGTTTAACTAAAAATGATGAATGCAAGAATAAAGCAGGCGTAATGAAAACTTACTGTAGTCAACATTAATTCCTCTGCACTTTGTTACGACGTTACAAACAATGGAAGGGAAAAAATTGTGTTTATGAGGTTCTTAATAAAATAATTAGAAGTTTGCTGTCCAGAAATAAATTCTGCCTATAATACTGAAGATTCAAGTTGTCTGAAACTTGTGTATTTTAAGGGGAAAATAATTTTGCGAAATGGCGTCTCTCTATTCATCACAATTTTAGAGTTAGTAAGGAATAAGTTTACATAAATAACAACTAAATATTTATTTGCTGTTCTGAAGTCTAAATTCTTCCCTGATTTTGAAATATACACAACTGTTCCAATAAGTAGAATCACAGAAAGTGCGACTTCTTTCGGGTTACATGATTAATGTTTTATTTACCGTTTAGGGGTGCAATATTCAGATACAGGGCGCTTTGGGGTGTTACAGTTTAATCGACACTCTTGTGTTTCGCATTTGTAATGAATGAAAGAAGTCAAATTATACGTATATAGAGACACCAAAAGCCCAGCTATCTGGTGATTTTAGGAAATCCATTTTTGACGTAATCATCTAAATTAGCTGGTGTTAAAATACTCTGATACCTACCACTGATTTGAAATCTCTGTGTGTACGTGTATGTGTATATGCATGTGCGCGCGTCTGTACATTCGTGTGTGTGTTGGTGCCCTCACGCTTTTGATTGTGAAGAGCATAATCCAAAATGGAAATATAATTTCAGTTTAGCGACCTTCTTTCCTCTTTCTAAGAGGAAATGAACTGAAAACCAGCATCGCCACTAAGCGTGCTCCTCTCAGATAAAATGGCCAAAGCCTCCTTAACTCTCCAGTTCCAGGAACGACAGTTTTAATCGTCTTTTTACGTGGCTTGTATCCCAAGAGTATCTTGAATATATTTTACTATATCTCTATCACTGACTCTCAAATATTTCTTTCCAAAATGGCATCATTTATAATTTTTTCTATACTAGAATAGTTAATCTCCTTCATAATTCACTCATCAAACAACTTTTAACCGACATTTTTCCCCTTTAGTTCCAGGTTCTTTTCACCATAAAATTAAATACTTTCAATAATACTTATATTCAAGATATTTTCATAAGAAGTTTTCGTAAATTTTGACTTGTATTTGCATAGTCTCTCAAGTCCTCATCGCTAATAACGTTTGCAGAACTAGTAAACTTAAGGAATAAGCAAATAGTATATTGGGTACTGGAACTTTCCGGTCCAGAATGCTTAATGGGAATAAAGCCTTCAGGACCGATGCTCCTTTCCTAAGTATTCGAGATTCGATAAGTAACTTACAGTTCATGGTTAGCAAACTACTTTTTGCAATACTTGAAAATGCCGTAAAGACAATAAAAAATAAATATTACCTTCACATATTTTATTTGATATTAAGACAAATAATGAATTGAAATGCGAACAAAGGAAAAGATATGTTTAATGTACATGGGCAAAGCCTTTTTATCCACTCTTTTGTTAATGAATTCATTAAAGTAATACATGTATTGGTTGTTAGGTTACCTTTGATGTAGCCGAATTGAGTCTTCACACTTTTGTTGGTTATTATTATATAGAAGCAAAGTTTTACACATATGAGCGACATTGTTACTCAAGAAGCTGCGGATCTAGCACGTGAATCACTGCTACCAGTGAAGTCGAAGGAAAAATGTGTTTGTTGGTTGTTTTGTTTGTTTCTTTGGTCCTATAATTCAGCAGCACTCTAGGACATTGAACACGTCATACAGTACGCAACCCTCACCAAAGCAATATAAAATGTCTTAACTACCACATTAAAACATGCCTTTCCCCCTATTTTTTATTTTTTATTTTATATTTATTTCAATATTTTATTTTATCGCCACCACCAAACATATAACATACGTAACATTTTAAGGACTGCGTCGGGGTAGCGCACTGGTTTCATTTATGGTTCGCTGCTATGGGTTCCGCAAGTTCAATTCCAGGCTCTACTGGCGAGTTTAAATCGGCCCTATCCACACCTTCACCTCTGTCTAGCACAGGTGAAGTGTCCCCTATATCCAATATGGTTCGGAGCCCATGGTATAAGCTGTAGGTCTTCTCGCCATACCGTCATCTTCACTATCACCCTCTGGGTGCCTCCAGCTGAGAAACAGGTCCAGACATCACGTAGTGGGGTGAGGCTACCACGAAGGCCAAGGCTGCCAGTTTGAAGTGTTGGAAAACACACAGACACACACACAGACAGACACACACACAGACAGACACACACACACACACACACACACACACACACACACACACACACACACACACACAGAGAGAGAGAGAGAGAGAGAGAGAGAGAGAGAGAGAGAGAGAGAGAGAGAGAGAGAGAGAGAGAGAGAGAGAGAGAGAGAGAGAGAGAGAGAGAGAGAGAGAGAGAGAGAGAGAGACACACACACACACCCACAGACACACACATTTTATGAACTATTACAAATACACATAATATTATACAATTACTCATCCAACGAAAGTAGGCCAAGTATTCGTTTATGGCCACGATAATACATTAAACCAAATGCAGTGATACATCACATTCCCTTTATAGCACACGACACTTTAGCAATCATCCATAAATTCCTGTACCAAGTAGTGCGCCTTGCTGCATAGATAGTTTTTAAGAGAAAATTTATACTTACCTTTCTTACCTCAAGATAGTAATTTCCAGTATTTTGGAAGAGCATTGAATTTTCTGACACGTTCATAATATACTCCTTTCTGGAAGCAAGTCAATCTAGCACCGAGGTTACGCAAATCAATTGTTTCTCTAGTATCTATGTTATCTGCATGTGAATTTTGTGTAGTCTTTTTCTTTCCTTGTTCCATTTATACCCCGCCTTTAACTGCTATGGTCATATCGGCGGCCGTTCTCCTTTGGAACATACTGAATGTGTTAACTCGTTATCTTTGGTTTTTAATCATTAGATCACGCACACATTCACACTCTCATTCACACTTCCAGACTCTGGGAAAAATCCCCACCCCAACCGCCGGGAATCAAACCCGGGACCCCTAACACGGCAGGTAGGTGCTCTACCAACTGAGCCAGCCTAAAGTAGTGTTGAAATATTCAAACTTTGTAACAGACCCCTACATGGAGCTGTAACGTTGATGCCAATTAACGCTCTGATGGCTCTCTTCTGTAATATAAATACTCACTTACTCTCCACAGAATATAAAACCATATTTAGTTATAGAATGAAAATATGTATAGTATACCAATTTTAATATCTGAATTAGACAAAAAGAGTTCAAACCTAAGCGCAAAAGTAGCCGATCTCAACTTGGGTATGATACTCTTTATATAAGATTTGTAATCAAGATTCCTATCGACCTGAAAACCCAAGAATTTAATGAGTGTAGTGTCGTCGAGCAGAGATTTATCAGTGCCTATGCGCAGAAAAAGGTTTTCTGAATGCATTTTACAATTGTAGTACAAAATCACCTAACTTACTGCTAGTCACTATTATGCAAGCGTCATCGGCAAACAAGACAGAATAGCTAGGGGGGAGATCTTTGATGTAAACTAAGTGTAGCGGGACATGAATTGAGCCTTGCGGAACCCTATACTTAACGATCTCCCAATCATTATGTCAACTAGACATTATGTGGCTACACGTAGATTCCAAAACTACGCCGACCTCCTCACCACCTGGTTCAAACGATAGCGCTTGAGCATCCACCCCCAGAAGAGCCAAGCCATCAGTTTCTCCAGAAGGCAGCTAGAGGACCTACCACCTGTTCGTCTAGCCGGAGAGGAAGTCATTCGCAATCATATGTACGATATTTAGGTGTTTTGCTTGATGTAAAACTGACGTGCAACGATCACATAACTACACAGCCAACAAGGTCAGCAAACGTATGGGTATGTTATACCCATTGTACAATCGACGCTCAGTGATGTCCATATCCAATAAATTTCTCCTCTATAAAGAAGTACTCCGACCAGACGTCACTTATGCCTTGTGCCATTTGGGGTGTAGCAGCTAAACCTCGCCTACACCGCCTTGAAGTCCTAGAGTCCTACTTCCATTCTATCAAAACGTCTCCCATAATCTCAATTCCCTTATACGCGGTCTAGGCGAATAGGACATCGATCCTGGCGCAAAATACAAAAGACCAGGACTTCTTATAGGCACATGAAAATATTGCAGTATCAGTACACAACTTTATATATACCTTCATTTGCCCTAACACGAAATATTCTACTGCCAGTAGAGGGCTCAGCCCTAATCTGGCTAGAGACTGAAATGCTGGCTTCCGGAAATGTGTAGTGTTTAACGCCCGCTTTTACTACATACGGCACCGTAGGCGACGACACTGATGATACATGAGATCAAGATGGAGCACCGGTGGAATGAGATGGTGGGGGAAACCAGAGGTCCCGGACAAAACCCGCCCCAACGCCGTGTTGTCCATCACAAATCCCAATTTGCGGTCGTCTGTGATTGAACCCGGGTCGCTTTGGTGAGAGCCAAGCGGTCTAACCACTGAACCACGGCACGGCCCTGGCTTCCGGACTTTCAAGTGTTCAATCGCAGGTGGCTCCCAGTCATTAAGATGTACTGAATGAATAAAATGAATTAAATCGCCTTTTAATGTTCACAGGGTCAATTGCAGGTTTAATATTTCAATGAATTAATAATTCATAAGTTGCTATATATTGCTAACGATTCATTAATAACCTATTTTAAGTTACTATGTTACTTCCTATTGGTACCGTAAGTATTGGTGACTAGGAAAATTAGGACCGTAAGTATTATTGACCTATTTCACACATGTTGCTATGGCAATTGACAAATGAACTGTAAATTTAGCTCACACAACCAAATACTGTCAACAATGACTAATTTACAAATCAAGTATTGAAAAAAAAAGAATGTTTTAACCTATAAAAGAGTAATTTAAATTAAATTTTTGCGTAATTTAACACTTCCGATATATTGATTTAAGTTGTCAAATACTTCAATCCCCCCTGCCCTTTCTTTCGGTCATGCAAAAAGAATAAAATTTTAAAGCATTCACGTATTGACTACATCTGTGAAAATATAACTTATTTCAGTCTGTTACATTCCTGTACTCCAGTTATACGTACAAAATGTATGTGTAATATTATTTTACATAAATGTCTGTCTCGATTAACACTGAGTAGACGGAAGAACAACTCATTATAAAAATATTTAGTGAGCTGGAGTGAGCAAACGAACTCATGCGAGCGTAATACATGAGGGTTTTAAATTTGCCTTGAGCTAACCTCGAGGTGTACCCACAGTTAGTGATTGCGAATGTTGATAAGGACAAATCCAGTAACAGAATAACCCCAAGGCTAATGTAATGTAAACGCAGTGGTAATTAAAGTTTCGGCTGAGAGCACAAAGCAAGCCGACAGGTGCACCAGATAGTCGTGCCTGGCTTTAATAATCAGTTCAGACTTGCATAATTGTTAACTCTACCGTGAACTACAATCATAGCGAGAAACAACGGCTTAGGTGTATATAAGCTATGCAACAAGACACCTGACACAAAATCCTGGACCTGCTTCAAGCTGCAAATTTAAACGACGACTTAAGCCATTGAGGGTTTGCTGATCGACTAAGGCATTAAAAATCTTAAGAGAGCGTAGACTTTCACGGCCGGAGTCAATATAACTAAGAGTTATTTCCCGGCTGTTATGCCGTGGTCTGCTGGAGTTGGATTTTACAGACGTTTCGTCCACAACTAAGGTGGATATCGAACGCTACTCGAACTTCTCCGTGGCGACTACGACCACGCCACTGAAGATGTCCACCATAGTTGTGGACGAAACGTCTGGAAAATCCAACTCCAGCAGACCACGACATAACAGCCCGGAAATAACTCTTAGTTATATTAAAAATCGTGTTATATTTACATGACTTTATCGATTTCTATCGTTTACATTTGTACAACTTATAGAGGATGTAACAAACATCTTGTAAAATAATTGAAACAACAATTGGACATTTGTTGGTCCATCTTGTCCTATACATCTATCAGGAAACCTACTATTCAGAAATCGATGGACAGAAAGTTTGAAATGAGGAGGAACTTATCGTCTAAAATGAGTACGGTGCTCAACAAGCGGACTACGTACAGATGTATTTTTTTATCTTGAAAATTGCAGAGCGATGCGCAGTGGTATTTGGACGAGTCCACCTCAGAACGGTTGCAACTGGAGGGGAGGGTAGGTCAGTTGCGTACCAGTTGCGGGAAACTAAACACGTGCAGAGCTATTCGGTAACACTACAGCTTGTTTCAAAATGTGCTTGTCTCCTGGTTCCAAGAGGGCATTTATAAATGACGCCTCCTAGCAGCACATTAGGAAACAAAGTGCTACATTTAAAAACACGAGAGGTAATAACCAATATCCACAGAAACATAAAAAAGGAACAATGGTCTGGGTGAGCTATAAAAATCTGGGGAAGGGTATCTGAGGCAACAGTTGTGTCTGAAAGCAGTTTAGGAGAGTTATTAATGAAAGAAAAGCCATTGGTGCTATTGCAACAACGTCCTTCTCTATGCCCAGTAAACAAAGATTAAGAACATGCACACAATCTAATTTTGATGTTTTAATTCAGAAGTAGTTAGGCGAATTATGAATAATTTTTAAAGCACAGAAAAGCAAAGACCAACATTGAAGAAAGTGCTTATGAAGCTAAAAATTCTACTTACTTCCAAGACAGTGTCTGAACATTAAGAAGAGTTCTTTTGAAGCTAGGATTATTTGAAAAAAAAAAAAAAAACACGGATCAGACAAATTTTAATAGAACTTCGCACCATACGTGCAAAAAGGCTTATGTATTTAAGAAATATTGGAAGATATCAAAGTGAAGTTTATATAGTTTATAGGGATGAAACTTACATAAATACAACACATACTAGGCCATATGCCTGGAGTGAAATACGTTACAGGGACTCTGGAAAGGCCGACATTTGTTTATCATGCCTGCTGGAGGAGAATAAGGTTTTGTTCCAAAGGCCTATGCACTATTTAAGATCCAACAAAGGCGTAGAGATAACTAACATAGTAAGAATTACAACATAGTTTATAACAGCTGCAAAACTGGCTTCGAGAATGAAATTTGTTTTTAGACACCTTATGCACTGCCCTCCCCTCTCGTAATCTTACGCGTGGGACGCATTGTGGCGATAGGTGCACTGTCCCCACACGCAGTTGCTACTCATCCCTACCACGCAGGATTCCTGTCAAGATAAAATAATACATCTATACCATATTGCAGCACAATGACAACGATGAAATGCATCACCCCCATTCAATTTAATCAGATGTAACAACAAATGTTTACTACTGTAAAATTAAACCACTGTCTAGGACCATAGGGCAGAGACGTAGTACATACCTCACCGTGTAAACAGAGTTGTAGTAAAGGAACTCTACCATGAAAATAAAAAAAATTCGGACCTAAGTTCATAAAACTTTTTTTTTTTAATCTTCAAGAATTATTTTCGCAAAGTTTTGACATAACTTTCTGCTACACCCTGATAACCATACTTCAAAAGAAATTACTACCTTATCTAGCACATACACACTGATACAGAAGGTATTCTATTTATCTCAAAATTGGATATAGATGTTTCACCCCAAAAGTATATTTTCACATGCACTACGTTCCAGAAGAGCGCTTTTAGAAGAAGGCCCTTGATCACCCGTGTATCTTTTTGAAGAACATAGCTCAAAAATCAATAGTTAAACCAAACTTGGTACTTCAGCTTAGCATCTTTCAGCAATGGGAGATAAATATTTTCGAAGACATTTCTCTACTGCAAATTGCCCTTTACATGGAAACATTTCCGAAAACCTTGATTCTCTAAAGTAACCAATACTTTGATCAAAATATTATATTTTTAGGATATTTTGAAAATAAATAAAAATGAATCTGTATCTTGGATATTTTTTATATATCTTGTTAAGTTCTGTTCATTCTGGATGAAGTATATAACAAACAATAAAAGAGACAACATATAAGTACCCAAAAATGTAGTTTTTCTTAAGGCATACAATATGAACGTCATCTTCTGTGTTTCTAAACATTTCAGAGGTACTATTCTTTATTATTATTATTAATTTACAAATATTTTGTATTTCTCTCAACAGAAAATTGCTTTTCCTTATATCCCTATTGCTGTTCATCTTCATGTTCAGGTATTACGTAGTAACTGCTTTAAACATTTGTTACTATTTCTTTATTTAATGTAAGCTTCTTCAGAAAAATAAAATAAATCTATAGAGGGCACGCATTATAAAGTCATAAATATCTTAGAAGTTTTACCCATATTAAAAGCAGCTGTGTGGAGGAATATAAGCTTTTTAAACAATGCATAATTCGAAGAAGAATGAGTGGAGAAAGTCGTCAACAAATATGATTTCCTCTTCCTCTATGATTCAAGTTATCGAGGTAAATCTCTGCAGAAGTTTAATTTTTCATTTTAGTTACAAAGAGGAGGAAATACAAGCGACTTTCAAAGATACGGGGGCTGATAAACAAAGTACAAGAATGATTTTCCTTCCTGCAGCTTCCGCGACAGTTTCCTATCTATTACATAAATACGAGCGTCGACTGTTAAGTCCCGGACCTCATATACAAAGGGTTCCACTGGACCAATTTGACGTTCCACACCATATGTTTGGAAATCGCCAGGTTCTCCAACACCAAAAAAAGGCAAAAATTGTTCCATCTGCAGGGAGAGTGATGGTGATCACATTTTTTGACTAATGGAATGATTCATCAGAATACAGTTCCCCCTCACTATACTGTTACAGCAGTATACGGCACGTCAGTATTGGCTACACTGAGAGAGCACATTGCAAAGAAAAGACCAGAGCTTTCTCGGATTTGGTGGCGACTTCATGACAATGCACGGCCTCACGTCGCAAATCAAGTCATGCAGTTTCTGGCTCGATTCAACATTACCTGTGTGCCACATCCACCTTATAGCGCCGACCTAGCACTCTGTGATTTTTTTCTATTCCTATCGCTAAAGGCAAAGCTTAGGGGTATTCGATTTGAGAACTCTGAAGCAGTGCTCAAGAAATGTGAGGCGATTCTCAAGGACCTGACAAAGAATGATCTGCAGGAATGATCCGTTCAAAGACTGGAGAGACGCTTTAAACAGTACATTGAAGTGAGAGGGGACTAATTTGAAAAATAGCAGTAAACTTTGAATTTTAGTAATAAATATCTGTGAAAAAAAATCAGTCTTAGTCTGTGTTGGCCGCGCCGTGGCTCAGTGGTCAGACCGCTTGGCTCTCACCAAGGCTGCTCGGGTTCGATCCCAGGCGACCGCAAGTGAGATTGGTGGTGGACAACACGGCGCTGGGGCGGGTTTTTTTTCGGGATCTCCGGTTTCCCCCGCCATCTCATTCCACCGGTGCCCCATCTTCATCTGATGTATCATCAGTGTCATCGCCTGCGGTGCCGTATGTAGTAAAAGCAGGCGTTAAACACTACACATTTAGTCTTTGTTGATCAGTCCTCGTAATAAACTGATTATTATTAAAATTGATCTGTTTGGGAGAGAGACACAGAGAGAGAGAGAGAGAGAGAGAGAGAGAGAGAGAGAGAGAGAGAGAGAGTAAAAGGGAGGAAACATTTGAAAATAAAGGTAAAAGTGCACAGTAAATTCACACCACATAGGTACTATCATTTATACACAAGTAGAACATTTAGAATTTCCATTGCATTGGAGCACACTGTATAATACATCCCTGACTTCCTCCATCTTATTAGAAGACTCACACTTGATGCCTCCATCTTATTAGAAGACTCACACTTGATGCTGAGCAATGCAATCTATAATTCTAAGATTCCTAATTAATTTCCCTTCTTGAAGGAAATGAGCTCATTTGATAAAAATCCAGCCCTTGTTAAAGGAACGACATTTAATATTCGCTAATTATTTCCATCCTTTTGTTAGAGATTGTAAAATTAAATCTCACTAAGCGCCTCAGCCGTTGCTAAGCGACCAGACCATCTTGCTCTGCAACTCAAAGCGACAGGGCCAGCAATTTTGCGCTCTAAGGTCGATGATGTGGTTACAGCTAAGCTCCTTTCCTTCTAACGGGGCTAGGTGGTTTCATTTTGTACATGCCTTTCATTACCAGCTTTGCTTTTAACAATGATATAATTTCCTGAAGCACCTTTATGCCTCGTTTGCTATTTTCGCTTCTTTCATCAAAAGCCCTCTGTTTGGCGCAAGGTTTCTTTTACCAAAATATGTATTACCCAGAAGCCGCGTTACTTTAGCAACAGTGACTCGGAAGCCACAAAAGGGCCGATCCTCATAATTAAGCACCAAGGCCAAATAAAAGCTACGGATCATAAACAAGACACAATGGGTATTACTTTACTTGTAATGTTATACATTTCTTCTATGGTTTAAATATATTACAAGTATATTACAATGCAAGGCGAGGAAGTCATATTTACGAAATTGCCGAAACATTTTATAATAAGAGTGTAATATTATTAATTTTACTTACTATATTAGGTATACTAATGAAATTACAGCATTCTGCCAAAAACTGGTATTGAAGGTTTAATCAAAAGCATATGTTTTGGGCCCCGTGCATCTTAACAAAAGGTTGTTAGAAAAAACAGAGAAGGAAAGAGGAGCAAAAAAGCAGGAGGGAAAGAGTGAGAGAAACAGAGAAATGAATGAATTACTTAATTAATGAAGAAGCAAAGCAAGAAGTAACCAAATACAGAAGGAAGAAAAGCAAGAAGGAAGGAAAGAAAGAGCAGGGAAGCAGGAAAGGAAGCAAGGAAAACATGAAGAAAGCAGGAAATCAAGAAAGAAATGAAGGAAAGAAACCCATAAAATGATGGAAAAAGAAAGAAATAAAGAAGCAAGCAAGCAAGCAAAGAAGGAAAGAAGGAAAGAAAGAAAGAGAGAGAAAGAGACAGAGAGAGAAAGAGACAGAGAGAAAGAGAGAAAAAGAGAGAGAAAGAGAGAAAAAGAGAGAGAAAGAGAGAAAAAGAGAGAAAGAGAGAGAAGGAGAGAAAAAGAGAAAGAAAGAAAGAAAGACAGAAGGAAAGAAAGAAAGAAAGAAAGAAAGAAGAAAGAAAGAAAGAAAGAAAGAAAGAAAGAAAGAAAGAAAGAAAGAAAGAAAGAAAGAAAGAAAGAAAGAAAGAAAGAAAGAAAGAAAGAAAGAAAGAAAGAAAGAAAGAAAGAAAGAAAGAAAGAAAGAAAGAAAGAAAGAAAGAAAGAAAGAAAGAAAGAAAAGAAAGAAAGAAAGAAAGAAAGAAAGAAAGAAAGAAAGGAAAGAAAGAAAGAAAGAAAGAAAGAAAGAAAGAAAGAAAGAAAGAAAGAAAGAAAGAAAGAAACATGCATAGTCTATTAAATAGCATACTTTGTATTTAGGGATGTGACACCAAGATTGTTAAGAAACTCTCCTATCTCGAACTGACGTTTGCCTAGAATAATTTTATTTCGTCAACAATAACTCCAAACAGTTTTAATTAATTAAGTTATTTTAATGAAAGATGAAATGTATATTTTGAATTGACTCTGTAGAGCCCGTGGTGTGTCCTTCATTCTGGATAGTATGTGGTAACTAGTAAACCACAGTAGATAAAACATTAGTAAAATATTAGAGAGAGAGGGGGGAGGGAGGGAGAGAGAGGAGTCGCACAACCTAAGGGTACATAAAAATTGTAACCTCAAAATAAATTTCTAACTCAAAACCCATAACACATCCTACAACATCCCTGAAAGAATAACTTTACCTGCTGTAAAACCCCTAACGGATGGGCCCGCAGGAAAGACCTTCTTGCTTAATACAGCCAGCACTTCGGTCGGTCGGTCGGTCGGTCGGTCGGTCGGTCGGTCGGTCAGTCGTTCGGTCGTTCGAGAAAAGTCCGTCGAGAGCTGCTACTGGTGCAGTGTGGACTTGAAAGTTTCGTACGTGCGTCTTACGTCATTCTGCTGATATCAGAGTTCTACAAGTGTCTTTCTACTAAAATACCAAAATACCAAACCGCAAAGTCACAATACTTTTCCAGACGAAATGTAACATCATGTGATAGTTCACCAGCGATTTGACGCTACGAGGACCCTCAAAATCAATCTCAGAGCTCTCGATAACACCCTCCACAAGTGGTGTCACATTCACATGTCTCAGAAACTCTTCTTATAAACGTTCATTGCCCCATCTAACTAATGTTGGATGAGAAGTATTCGCAGAAATAGTGTTATTACAGTGGGAACAGAAATACATAAACCTTAAAGTGCTAGCCAAATTTGAAGTAGCTATTCGCTGTGATGACTTTGAAATTTCGTCCTATTTCCATGGTCAAGAGTTAAAAAGACAAATACTCCCTTCCTATTTGAGAAAATATTTGAAAATTCAAACCAATAATGGTTAGCTTCACAAATAATATCTGAAATGAACTGAACCTCAAGTGATCTTCGTTTTCAGTTTAGTAACCCTTTTCCTTTCTTACGGTTTTGACACTTATGCAAAAGTAATTGAAAATGAAAACCTCAGAGGCTAAGAACATAAAATATAAGATCTACATTTCACTTGTCATGAATGGTAGTACGTTGGACACACAAATGGTATTATTCGAAAGCATTAGAGCCAAATAATGAGAAAACCAATACTAACGACAAAACTTTTGGAATACTTTGGAGTGAAGCAGGTTTCCATTCGTGACATAGGGGACACTAACAATTTTTGTTATTGATTATACTGTTCGTAGATGTACGCCCAAGGCAGCAAAGCCTTCCTTTGGACTGCTGTGAAATATCGAGGAATATTTTAATGAAATGCGAAACTTCCTTCATTTCGTTGAAATGTAAGGCATCCTAATGACTTCTACACCATTACACCAGTCCTCCTCTATCAGTTCATATAATAAGAAGCATTTAAAAGGTTTAGTTGATAGGAAATATTTACAAGAAGCTGGCGAGAGGAATATCCTTTAGTAACTCATTTTGTGTATTATCCGGAAGAAAGGCTGCGACTATAGCACTGTTCCTCTTCGGCAGAAGTATATTATGGTTCCACTATATCCTAGTTGGCAGAATACCGACCAGTACATTGACTGATATTTTAACGAGCCTGTTGCCTGTCATGTGTGGCATGTTGAACTCTGTGTGCGACTGTCATGAGAGTTAAGTAAACCATTAGGGTGAAAAGGGCTTCATCGATCCACGTGATATGACTGAGCAACTGCGGTTTCATCCGCTGTATCACTACTAACCACAGACAGCGGTTCAAACGTCCAGGGTGGTAAGTATTGGGTTTCGAGTTGGATGTCATATACACCTAACACCACAGTGATAACCCTCAAGAGTCAAATAGTATGTGGATCATGCAGTTTATGTGTTATTGTGTTTACTGGCCCGAAACTCACACTGTGCAATTTTTGGAAGAGCCACATCAATGTTGTCTGCTGTCCTCAAGTGACCATTCAGGCTCGGAACACCTCACAGGTAAGTTATCATCTATATGGATGTTAGTAAACATCCGGATATAATAAATTATGAAGAAGTTGAAATTATCCTGAAAAAAAAACTGTCACCCGGGCTTTGGAACACCCTATGGAAGCAGCTGAGAGCGGAAGACAGGGGAGGTCCGTGTTAGCCACGCCTCCCCCTCGTCCGTCTTATAGTGGTGACAGGGACGGCTGGGGAAAGAAACATGATTGTGCGGTCTGTTTCTCTTTCACCTGTGTTCTGGAAATTACGGGATCCTTCATCTACTGGAACCTTCCTGTGAAAGCCAGAAGGCTGCGATATTCCTATAAAAAGGGGCTGCCGGTGCGAAGTGAAGTCAGTTAGTCAGTTAGTGTGAGTGAGTGACAGTTCTTGGTGTAAGAAGGCAGTGTTAGTCAGTGACGTGTTAATGAACGAAAAGATTGTGCAACGGAAGACTGTACGTAACTGTGTATGAGTATCGGAGTTGATGTAATCGCGAGTACAAGTGAAATTGTAACGGACGAACTGGTGAATTGTAATTGTGTGCAGTACGCAATTCTGCGTAATTGGCAAGTGTTTAACTGTAAGTCGGTGGAAATAAAGAACAGTTTTGAGCGGTGAAATTGGACTTTTCATTTCACGAACCCACAAAGTCACACTGGTGTCAGGAAGCGGGAAGGCAACAGCACCGAACATTACAGCCATGGAATCGGCATTGGAAATGCTTTTGGCGAAGATGAACGAGTTAACAGAGAAAACGGAAGCGGCAAATAACAAACTGGCCGCGGAACTGAAACTAATGAAGACGGCTAACGACAACATCACCAAGAAGATGGTAGAAATGAAGGCCGAGTTATCCACAGAAATGAGAGCAGCGAACGACCGTCTGGCCACGGAAATGAAGGTGGCGAACGAGGCTCTCGCCGCCGAATTTGAGGAACGGTTGGCCGGCGTGAGGGATGACGTCACGAATCTGGGCAAGCGGATGGGTCAAGTAGACGACCGCCTTAATGATTTAGAGGAAAAGGCCGACAACATCGCAAAACCCCTCACCCGCCTGACGGAGGAAAACCGGCCTTATGTGTGGACGTAGGACGCCGAAGACGCTTTCCAGCACCCGAAGGAGACCCTGTGCAGTGCTCCAATTTAGGGCTTCCCACAACTGGGTGGCGCCTTCATTGTGGACACCGACGCTAGCGACCATTACATTGGAGGTGTCCTATCGCAGATCCAGGACGGCCATGAGCGCACAAGAGTGGAAGAGAAGGAGCGTGCCGCAGCAGTCCGAGTAGTTGTGGCAGTGCCTGCTGAAGGCTGGGATAGCGCAGGCCTGAGGAGGGAGCAGCTGGCGGACGCAGACTTGGGGCCACTCTTGAGGGAAGTGGAGGCAGGGATGAGACCAACCTGGGAGGACATCGCACCGAGGAGCGCCACCTACAGGTCGTACTGGGCCCAATGGGACTCGTTGAAGACCAGAGAGGGCGTGCTGTTCCGGGTATGAGAGTCACCCGATGGGAAGGCGCAGAGAGAACAGTTGGTACTTCCCCGGAGTAAGGTCCCGGAAGTCTTGGAGGAAGTGCACGCCGGTACTTCAGGAGGACACCTGGGAGCGAACCGTATGATTCACAAACTACGGCAGCGCTACTTCTGGCTCAGACTCCGGGCAGATGCTGGTGGTACACCTGGACCGCCTAGCACGCTACGATGGTGCTGTTCGGGGCGAACAGCTTTGAGGAGGGAGCAGTGTCACCCGGGCTTTGGAACACCCTATGGAAGCAGCTGAGAGCGGAAGACAGGGGAGGTCCGTGTTAGCCACGCCTCCCCCTCGTCCGTCTTATAGTGGTGACAGGGACGGCTGGGGAAAGAAACATGATTGTGCGGTCTGTTTCTCTTTCACCTGTGTTCTGGAAATTACGGGATCCTTCATCTACTGGAACCTTCCTGTGAAAGCCAGAAGGCTGCGATATTCCTATAAAAAGGGGCTGCCGGAGCGAAGTGAAGTCAGTTAGTCAGTTAGTGTGAGTGAATGACAGTTCTTGGTGTAAGAAGGCAGTGTTAGTCAGTGACGTGTTAATGAACGAAAAGATTGTGCAACGGAAGACTGTACGTAACTGTGTATGAGTATCGGAGTTGATGTAATCGCGAGTACAAGTGAAATTGTAACGGACGAACTGGTGAATTGTAATTGTGTGCAGTACGCAATTCTGCGTAATTGGCAAGTGTTTAACTGTAAGTCCGTGGAAATAAAGAACAGTTTTGAGCGGTGAAATTGGACTTTTCATTTCACGAACCCACAAAGTCACAAAACTAAAGAATAGAAAAGCAACAGGTAGTGATACAATAAATATTGCCTCAGTAAAACTATACCAGAAGAACTCAATTTATTAATAGTCAAACCAATTAATGGAAATTAATTGTTCTTTCACACTGGCCGTGTGTAGGCTAAATTGTGGAAACGTAGAGTCAGACTGAAAAATTCAATGCCACATCCGGGATTTGAACCACGGATCTTCTGGTTTCCGTCCAGCCGCACTACCATTGTGCTACTATGGCCAACGTGCCGATATGACATTAAATTCTCCAACTGACTTGTATTTTCCCGGTAAACCACTTAGGAGTTCTCATAAACACATGAGACAGCTACCTTAATGGCGACTTACTATATTGTGAGTTCTTTAAGGTCCGGGCTTTATAGTTAACCACTATTAGGTCAATTAATGGAAATTAATTGTTTTTTCACACTGGCCGTGTGTAGTCTAAATTGTGGAAACGTAGAGTCAGACTGAAAATTTCAGTGGTTAACTATAAAGCCCGGACCTTAAAGTACTCACAATATAGTAAGTCGCCATTAAGGTAGTTGTCTCATGTGTTTATGAGAACTCCTAAGTGGTTTACCGGGAAAATACGAGTCAGTTGGAGAATTTAATGTCATATTGGCACGTTGGCCATAGTAGCACAATGGTAGTGTGGCTGGACGGAAACCAGAAGGTCCGTGGTTCAAATCCCGGATGTGGCATTGAATTTTTCAGTCTGACTCTACGTTTCCACAAGTCAAACCAATATTTAAAAAGGGCGATTGAACAAAATTTGTTGACTACCAAGGCATATATTATTGAATACCACGTATAAAATATATACAAAAATAATAATGGAAGGACTAAGCCAATATTAGAAGTAATACTATTAGAAGAACAAAGTAGCTTCAGAGTAGGAAGGTCTTACATATATAATATATTTATGCTACAGCAAGTAATAGAAGAAATAGACAATAGACGCGCACCTTTTATCTGTAGGCTTTTGATTAAATTAAGGGACAAATACTATGGAAAATTATGGGAAAAATAGGTATTCTACTCCACCTAATAGAAACTATTAAAAATGTATATAAGAACACAAAGATACAAAATACAGGGAGCACAACACCGCAAAATAGAAAAAAAAAAAGTATAGGCTTAAGACAAGTGTGCAGTGTATCTCGGCTACTTTTAAACATTTATATGGACCAAATTATGAGACAATGGATTACTAGTTTAGGTATATATATATATATATATATATATATATATATATATATATATATATATATATATATATATACCACAAATCTTAACGTAAAGAACATCCCGTAAATTCGCAGATGATCAGGTTATTATCTTTAGAAGGCAATGCGCGAGCTAACATGTTTTTAAATGATTACGTAGACAATGAAGCTAGTTACAGTGAAGCAATAAGTATTATAAAAATATAACTAATTGTAACAAAAAAACTTCACTTATCTTAAGAAAAATGATATAGATTTTTCTTATTAGTTGAATTAGTTCAAGTTGAAATCGATTTCACGAACCCCTTATTCGCGTTGTCAGTGAAAGAAAACCATAGGAGTAAACAAATTCGTCGTTACGGATGTTCCTATGTTATCATTTTTGTTCAGTACTACCAAAGTACTTTATTCACGTTATTCGCGGTAACGGGCATTAATGTTTCGGCACAATTAGACAACAGACGAATAGGTTTCACTTAGATAACGAACTTGGATAAACAGATAAACATAGCGCTTGAGATAAGCGACGTGCCGGCCGAGATAGCGTTTCACACTTCTGGAAGGTGATAGAATATTCCGATTACGTCATTAGATGCCTTGTTTATTCCAGAAATATCTAGTGAATGTACAAAACAGTCTCGAATTGTGAATGAAGTATTTAATGAAGTGATGAATTTTAAAAAAACAGTGAGTTGTGAAACAGTGTTGTGAAATGAGAGACAGCCAGCTGCATTGTTGTAACGAGAACTAATGATGTAATGTGCTGTCACTGTTTGTTATTGTGATCGACCTTGGTAGACTGATGGTGTATGTAACGTAATGCTGCTGTAATCTATAAGAGTATTTATATGAAAATAAAGGAGATTTTTAATTTCTGCAACTCGGCCATTTAATTCTACGAACCCACAAAGTTACCAAATTTTGTTTCGTTTACAGATGCTACTCTGCATGAAAGAATCTCCGATGTTGAATTTGTATCTTGTAGAACTCGTTTCTAAATTACAAGATATTAAGTTGCCTATGTGAATGGAGCTGTGAGTACAGAATCTGATGTTCAGTAGCGCACTCAATGATAATGTAGCTGCCATGTACCTAATGGAACTGTTAAACTTACAATGTGACGGTTTATTGAAGGACAAATATACACACAAGAAAGACTTGGCTGCCTTTTACTAGAATGTCACCCAACTAGATTCCGAGGTTGTATTCACTTGCCGCACGGACATTGTATGTGTTTGGCTCAACATATGCGTGCGAACAATTTTTTTTTCTGGATTAGCTAAGTCCAAACACCGAAGTACCTTTTCGGATCACAATCTAACATGCAGCCTTCGATTACAAATTTCCCAGACATTGCGTCCTGACATTGATAAACTAGTTAAAGGAAAACGAAACATAGTTGTAGGAAAATGTCCACGTGAAATTTGTTCTGAATGGCTCTCCTCTAATTTGCTGAGAAAATTACTTTAAATTTTATTTTATTTACTTTATAACACGCCTGACCTTTAGGTAAACTACGAGCTGAAGTTTTATACATTTTCTCATAGCACTGAGTCAAACTGTAATTCTTTATAAACTGTGACCAATTGTATAATTAAAGCAGTCAGCATAATATTTCTATACCTAAGATGTAAGTTGTACGTATTATTAATACCCGATAAGTTTCATGTCTTTCCCTAACACATCAATCTGTTTCCTTGCTCTTGGGCAGCAGAAATCAGCGCGGTGACGTCACACGCTAACCTGCCTTTGTTCTGGGGCATATTTGGCGGTTAGAGCTGACGGAGCTGATGTCACACTACCTGCCTATCTCTGATTTAAACTATGCCTACTGCTTCATTTAAAAGACAATTAATTTAAATTAATTTTGCTCTTTCCGTTTATAACGTCCCCATTTTCACATATTTGTTGATACCAGAATTTTTTGATACTATGTTCTTATCTTTGTCATCCTGCACTACTGAAAAGATAATATAAGTTAGGTATTGTGTCTTGAAATAGTTTGAGAGCTTCATTAAACGCCACGCCTACTGTTTCTAAGGAGACAATAGCACACAGATATACAAGCAACATTGATATTAAGTTCACTATTAGAAAATAAATTTTGGTTATAAAAATGTATACACCACCAATGTATGAGTTAAATAACTCTTCTACTAAATAGATAAACTGCAGAGTACATGATTCTCATCTTGTTAATATTGGTTTAGGAGGAAATGGAACTGATAGTGTTAATGACCATAACACGCAAAACTCGTTGGGGTTTCAAAAACACTTTTTTTTTTTTTTTTTTTTTGCTAAAGCCACTAACTGATCCAATAAAGTAAATTTTCCACGTATCTGTTCACAAATGCGGTGGAGGGCATGTGTGAGGCACGTTAAATGCATTACATTAGGGGAAATAGCATTCAGTGTGCATCCTCATTAAATCACCTCCGTCTGTTGCAAATAAAAGAACTCTATCATATTTAATTTCATTAGGATATAGTAATTTTGAAGAATCAATTACAGATTGAGTTATTATTCCATTTTTTGTTAGCTTCAAATTTACCGCATTAGGAATATATGATGCTATTGGTTCCTGTATTTAAGGACATCAATTATTATATTTGCAATCAATCTATGTACCTTAGGAATATGCTATTTTATTCTATCAAGACTTAAACACATTTTCCAGTATATCTCAGTTTCTTTCTATGACATTGTAAAAGCGGATGATGTTTTCTCATAATGAGCTTTCGCCAAGTACATTATGTGAGGTATATTTATAAATAAATTTTCTAAAATTAGGATTACTATGCTTCCACAGCATTTGGAGAGTATTTGGGGTACAAACGACTCAATTTTATTCCCATTTACGTGAATCACTTTTAGCACCAGATATGACGCTTGGAGTAGTAAAATTTCTAATTGCATATAAAAAGAACCGTTTTTATCATGGACTTTTCAAAATACTTGTATTCGAGAGAAGTAACATAAAATTGTTTACTGTTATCAGTATGACATTCTCATACCTGTAATTTAACTATTGTTCCACACAAGGGTTTTGAAGACGTGCAAAGTCAAATTGAAAAGAAAAGTCACTGTCATAGATAGTAGCCATGATCTTCGGATTTCCTATGTTTGCCGTTAAGCACTCAACTACCATAGCAACATGCCAGCATGACACTAAATTCTCCAACTCACTCGTATGTTTCGCGGTGAACCACTAACTAATCTCATATAAAGTGGAGTGCAGAGGATCTAATTCCATTAGTCCTGGAACCGTAGGACCAAGGACCCGGGTCTCTTTCACCAGGGAGTAGCCGAGCTGTCCCAGGGGCTTTCCTTAGGGCAAGACCTGGGTTACTAACAAGCCCTCCATCTGGTCCAAGGACACAAGACGGGATGAAAGTGGATACGCCACTTGCGCGCGACAACACCAAAATGGGAAGACTACCGATATGACCTCGGTGGGGCCGCCTGGTGATCTAGCACACCTTCTACTAGCTATGCAGGCTAGTACCCGGGAATATTAATGGCTTCCCTCAACCCCGTCCAGAGACGTACCCGATCACCCGCGGGTACCGAAAACCGCTACCCCCTCGAGACCAACACAATCCGAACAACTCCCAAAGGGAGGGGCTCGAATGTTTAGCCCGAGGGTCATCTAGTAACGTCAGAGGTACCACGAGTGCTAAAGGTCCGCAGCGCCCGCACCCCTGCAGCTGAAGCCCCTCCCCTAGGGAAACAATGAGACACGCACCTTTTGTGGCGACTTACTATGCTTCAAGTACTTAAGTCCCAGGCTTCATAGTTAAACCACTGAGCTACTATGGCCAACATGCCGACATGACACTAAATTCTCCAACTCACTCGTAGTTTTCCCGGTAGACCACTAGGGGTTCTCATATGCTGTGAGACACGCACCTTTTGTGGCGACTTTACTGTGCTGTAAGTACTTAAGTCCCAGGCTTCATAGTTAAACCAATTTTAGGTAAATAGTAATTTGTGTTATGCTGGCATGCTGTCTACGGTAGCTCAATGATTAAGACTAACCGCATGGGGACCGGGTGATCCTTGGTTTAAATCCTGTCTATAGCACTGAATTTTTCAGTCTGACTCTACACTTCGAAAACCTTTATACTTCCTAAACGGATATATTTATGTGCTTTTATGGAAGTTTGCAGATCCTAAATGCAGACATATTAAGGAGATTATTAGAGTATAAAGTACCCGTACCTAGCCGAGATTCTTCTTTAACTTCTCTAGTTTCACAAATATTGTCGTGTTAGGGGATTCTTTTCCCTTGTGCCTTTAGAATTCGGGTTGTGAAATAGAGACTCTGGATCAGATAAGAGTAGCCAGAATGGGTGATTAGTCCAGTACCTAGTATGAGAGTGAGGGCCAAGCCCGGACCTTAAAGTACTTACAGCATAGTAAGTCGCCATTTAGGTAGTTGTCTCATGTGTTTATGAGAACTCCTAGTGGTTTATCGGGAGAAACACGAGTCATTTGGAGAATTTAATGTCATGTTGGCACGTTGGCCATAGTAGCTCAAATGGTTAGAGCGGATTGATGGAAACCAGAAGATCCGTAGCTCAAATCCCGGCTATGGCATTGAAGTTTTCAGTCTGGCTCTACCCTTTCATGGCTTTTTTGTCCAAAATTTGAAATTTTTGTGATTTGAAGTAAAGAAAGTGTACTTAAATGTATCTCACAATAAAACCCAGGGCAATTTCTATTTACTGTGTCTCTATGAACGTGTGGAGCAAATGTAATTACTCCAACAGCAAAACTGTGACGCAAGGAGTATTTTAAAGAATGAAAATGCTGAAATTTTCAATAGCGAGAAAACAAGGCTAAAGAATTAGAATTCATATCTAACTCTAACATTCACCTAACTCTCAGACTAGATTAGAACATTTAAAATGGTTTTCGGAGGCTATCTAAGCATTATTTGGATTCAGGAAGGCTTATAATATTTTATAGACTAAAAAGAGGATAAGGTGATGATTTGAGTATATTCATGAAATTAGGGTGATACAAATCTTAAACTTAAATTATACACAAATTCTGAATCCTTTATTCATTATTAAATCATACCTATCGGAGCATATGAAGCATCGCATTACATGAATATCTGTGCTTTCATTTGCACAAACTTCACTTACAAGCACTTACTCCTTCCTGTATATGCATCATGTTGTTTGAGCTAATTTGCAGAAATTCACCCACTGTTATTTTTATATGAAAATGTAATATAGACTTTAGGTAATAAAAATAATTACGTGCTACTGTGCACTAATTGTGTACGATTGCATTCCGCACGTGCATTCTGGCCCTTGAATCCACAAAATTCTATCGTTTGATTTCGATTGAATTTACTATATTAATACATTTAAAATTAGCGGGCAAAGTTTCTGTTGGAATTTTATGTGTTGGTATGATGGTTATTTCTTACAATATTGGCACCATGGAAACAAAGCACTGGCTACAAATATTGAAAGCAGATAATAATGTTTATATTTTTGCTTTTGTGTGAGTTTCTAACGGTCGCGAATTTCTTGTGTTTCTCGTTAAACTACATACTCTTTATATATAATTGATGAGTTTGTGGCCTTACCTGCCCCGCTGCGTCTGCTGCTACTCTGCCTTTGGTATCAGCCACTATGGATGTGACCTTAGCAGCCTGGATCCCGGTGGTCTGGTCGCCTAGTAGATTGCTCTAGGAGTTGACTATTATTTGCACTGGCTAGTCATTAGAGCTGAGACCACGCTATCTACAGGGTATGCGTGAGATAGGTTGACGAAATAAAAACAACACAGTTCATAGTATCAGCTTTACTATTCAGTTCGTTTCGTGCTTACAGTTCACCAGGAGTTGCCACCGCGTTCAGATCGAATTACTCTAGATTTCCACTATCACGTTAAAACTATACTGAATTGCTGAAATCTATCACGATGGAATAAATTACTAACACTTTTTTGAAAGTATACTTCGCCGCTTAATTCACTGCTGGGAGATCTTGTTCACTTAATAAGATTCTCATTACTGATTGTACTTCTCGGCGCAATCCGACGTTTGTGTCCCCGGCAGGCAAAACACGTCTACACTGTATCACGTCTCAGACTAGAAGACCGACGCTAAAACCTAATATTCCTTACCAAAACAGATATAGCCTCGCCTCCAGCTGGATTTCTCTGAAAAACTCTAGTTAGCGAGCTATAACCACGCGGACGTTTCCCCGAAATACTGGTTTGGGCCAGGTTTGGACCGGTCTACTAATTACCCAGGTAGCGACCCAACCCGTGACCACAGCCTTTTGACGGAACATTTTCATCCATATAGACCAGCAACTTTATTATATAGCTCTGGGTTAAAATACTTATTCGCATTCTAGTAATTGAATTTAAATGCTGTTGCTTCGTTTCATGAACTTATCCATCTGTACTATTCATTATCTTAAATTCTTTCACCTTACTTCCTCATCATAATTTAATTATCATTTTATTCATTGTTAAAATCGTATTCAGTCATACGGCTGATAAACACGGCATCAAACTGCCCCCTTTTCATTATTTAATTATCCCATAATTTAAGAATGGAACGTCCTTGCCCGAATAACATTACTATTATTATCAACAACTCCACACGTCGGCAACTCTGGTTCACATTACAATTTTCTTTGCATTTCAGCTGCGCTACATACAATCATAGTGACAAAATTTATAATAATGGTACATAATTTCTTTTTGTTTTCAACACTTCACATTATAACCATCTGAAATAATCCAATACATATTAGTTTACCATACGCTATATACACTCCACTTCTGACAGTTTTACATTTTTATTTCGTCATACAACGAACGTTTACATTGTATTAGTTATGAACTACATAAAACTTAAGCTAGTTTACAAAATCTTTTTGTCTTCTGATTCTATATAAAGGTGTAATTTGCCAAAAGTCCTTGCAGCTTCTTGGATTTGTAAATTACTTTGGTACTCAGTTTTGTTGCTTTGAGTTGGTTATTTTCATAGGATTCACTGCACTTCCACTTCACTTTAAAGTCTTAAAAGTACTTATCACCACAAGTTTTTTTTTTTATTTGTTCACAATTTCGATATTTTGTGATTGGATACCATTAAGATTATATAAATTTGTTCGTCTGAATTCATTTTCATTAATAGAGTTGTATACATTTTCATCTATACCTTATCCTATATGCCTCTGCATGATTATTTGTTTATGTCCGGTACGGACGGAGAAGTTGTTTGTGCCACCTACCCATGAGTTTTCTATTTACCGCATCTACTATTTCAAATGTATGTTCCCCAAATTTTTGAATAATTTCCCCAGGACCTTTATATAGTAACTCCATGCGCTTGTTTCTGTTCTTCAAGGCGCAGGACAACTTGTGATCTTTAATTAATACTAGATCACCTATATCTGGGTTCCATTTGTGCCTTCTTCGTTTCCTCTTCGATTTCCCCTTTTCGGCCTTCTCCTTTATTCTGTCGAAAGCTAATTTAGCTCTTTGTTCTTCACTTAGGGTCTCATATTCAATACTTACTTTTTTTTCAATTTCCTTAAAGATGGGCTCGGGTTCTTCGTTTAACATAAGTGTTACGGGTGAAAATCCTGTAGTCACATTAATGGTGTTATTTATTATCTTTTCAATGACTGGACAGTATCTTACCCAATCTTTGTGATTCTTATGTGCCAATATCCTGAAAAAGATCCCAATATCGCGTAGTACTCGTTCCGTCGGGTTTCCTGATGGAAAATAGGATGAGCAATAATATAATTTTATTCCGTGATCTGTGAGGGTTCCTTTAAAGCATTTACTCCGATGGACGGTCGCGTTATCAGACAAGACCGCTTTTACTGGTCCGTATTTCGGCATATAATCATTCACTATCTTCCCTACACAAGTCCTGCTGCTTATGTTTCTTACGGGGTATATTTTACATATTTGGTGAAGACATCATGAAGTACGAAAATGTATCGGCACCCAAATTGACCTCGAGGTAATTCTCCATGAGCGTCCACTGTGACTAGCGCATTCTTTTCATCTCTTAAAATCGCTTGAGGTTCTGTATCGAATTTTACGTTGAATGGTTTCGCTCGTTGGCACATGTCGCAAGTTGAACATATTTTCCGTACTTTTCTGGCTAAGTGTTTTATGTAGCAGTGTTCACTTATTACCAAATTTAGTTTCTCACTGCCGGTATGTGCTAAGGCTTTGTGATATGCGGTAATTAACCGGTTTTCGATCCCTCTCGGAATCATGACTTTCCACTTCGGATCTGTCCGTCCGTGGAACTTGTAAATTTTTCCATTGTATATTCCAATGTTCTCCTTTAATTCTGCTGTGATCGGTGACGCCTTTTCTCGAAGTTTCTGCAATTCTTCGTCTTCTTCCTGGAGCTTCGCCAAGTTTCTCAATTCTTTCGTGAGTGATCTTCCTTCCATTGTGTCTAGGTACAAGGTCGTGACATCGTGTTTGTGGTCGTCGATCGTGTCTGGTATTGGGTAGTTTGTCTTCATTCTGGATAGCAGGTCGCTGAAGATATTATGTCTCCCCGGAACATGACGGATTTCTATTTGGTGTGACGTAATCTCGTGCACGTATCTCGATATTCTTGTACTGGTTAGCTTGCAAGAGTTCATAAAGGCCAGACTCACATGATCGGTATACACAATGATGGGTTTGTTGTACACATATTGTCGGAATTTCACCAAGGCAAAATAAATCGCAGCTATTTCTTTCTCAGTCGTGCACGCTCGTGCTTCAATTTTGGATATTCCTCTGGAGGCTACTGCTATTACGTGGTCCGTTCCATCTTCATCCCTTTGGGTCATTATCGCTCCGTATCCCAATCCCGACGCGTCTGTGAAAATAATGAACGGCAGATTTTCCCGGGGTTTTTCCAGCAAAATGGAAGCTGCGAATAATCTTTTCACACTCAGAAAGGCCTCTTCTTCATCCTGCGTCCATCGCCATTTTTCATCTTTCTTCAACAACTGTCTCAAAGGGGCTACGACAGTTGCGAAGTCGAGAATGAATCTGGATTGATAATTGAGGATTCCGAGGAATCGACGTAACTGCTTTATATTCTTCGGAGCCGGAATTTTATTTATGCTGTCTATCCGTTCCGGATTTGGTCTAATACCTTCCTGGGAGATGACATAACCTAGGAACTCGGTTTGTTTGACGAAGAAGGCAGTTCTACTTGGTTTAATTGTCATGTTGGCAGCTTTTAACCGGTTTAAAACGTAATCAAGGTGCTTCAGATGTTCACCAATTTCTGACGAGAATATGACAAAGTCGTCCACATATTGAGCCACGAATTTCTTTATGGTTTCTCCAAAAATAGCATACAATGCTCTCAACAATGCGCCTCCGCTTGTGTTCATTCCAAATGCGCAGACGGTAAACTGGTAAAGAATTCCAGAATGTAAAAATGCAGCAAATTTTCTCAATTCTCTCTTAAGTGGAATCTGCCAGAAGGAGGCGGTCAGATCTAAGGTAGAGAAGAATTTTCCTTTGTGCAACTTGCTCAACGTTGCATCCACGCTCTCGGGTCTAAATCTGTCTGGTTTACAATGCTTGTTTAGCTTTCTTGCGTCTAGTGTTATTCTAATTTTCCCACTAGATTTGCTTACTCTGCACAGGGGGTTCACGTATATGGAGTCTCAAATTTCGATAACCCCGTCTTCTAGCATGTCTTCTATCACTTTATCGACTTCTTCCCGAATAGCGGATGGTATGGGTCTCGCTTTATGTGTAAACGGCTCTATGGGCGTCATTTCGAAAGAGTGAATATATTTCGTGCATCTTCCTGGTTTATCCGAAAATACCTCCTGGTGTCGTACTAAAATTCTAAATAATTCTTCTTTCTCCGCTGTATTCAGGTAGTTAGCCTGACTTTTTCTCTGAACAAATCTTCCAAGTTTTCGTAGTTTTCCGCCTTGCGGTACAAATTTGTAGTCTCATAATTCCAATTCCTGGCGGGATTTTCTCGGGGTTCAGCTTCCACATATTCCCTAATCGTTCCAACATCTTCATCATACATCTCATTGTTACTCGATTCGGCAGCATATTCTTAGACATTTATTTCGCCAAGCTCCATTGCTCCAATTTTTATGTACTCAACAAAGAATACGTCTCCCCGGATTTCATCTTCACGTTCATCTCGTACAACTTCCTCTGAACCGCTATCGTCGACAAATGGCACCACTACTGTTTCTTGCCCTGTTTCTAACTTGACAAACCTATTCTCGAAATTAACAATGGCTTTCCATTCATACAGGCAATCACATCCTATAATTATGTCGGTAACGAGTCTGGGTACGACCAGGAACAAAACCTCAATAATTCTACCATTTATTTCTACGTTGAGCATGACTTGAAATTTCACTCTTTCTTTCCTCTTCCCTACAGCTAGTGAACAAAATATACCGCTTACTGGTAAAGACATTATCTTCAAACCCCGGTTGATTAGTTCTTCATAAAACTTTTGCGAGCACACTGTACTGTTAGCTCCAGTGTCTATTATTGCAGTGTCCGGAATTCCGTTAATGGCAACTGCTATTCGTGGTGGTTCGAACACTTTGTCACTGTCTTCACTTCTGCTCCTCAGATTGGTTTCCTTCTGTAACATCATTTGCCCTCTGACGATCTTATTTTTCGCATACGGTTCACATAGTTTCCTCCCAGTCTTCACTGAAGGCGCGTTTGACTGGGTACATAGTTTCCCTGAGTCTTGCTGTAAGCTCCAGTTCTCGTTGCATTCTGTCCTTCCAACTTTGCTTCCTGAGAAGGATGGCCGCGGTTTTCGAACACTTGCCTGGTTACTTGTAGGGCTTCGGCCCTTTCTCCATTTATCGGCGAATTTCTACCGCTCCTGCTCCTTTCTCCGTGCAGCGGCGACTTTGGCCTAAATTCTGGAATGTTGTCGACCCTCCAGTAACCATTTCCCGTGCTCCGTTCTCCCTGCCTGGGTGACCTCGGCCTAACTTCTGGTACATTGTCAACTTTCCAGTAGTCATTTCCTGAATGTCTTCTTTTTCTCTCGTTCCATCCTCCTCGGTTCCTTTCATGTCTCGCCGCGTTTACGTAATTTACTTGTACATTTCTGTTTCGGTCGTGCCCGTTGCGGTTCCTCTGGTTGCGGTCAAAATTATTTCGGCCTCGGTTCTCCCACTGCGAATTTCCTCCTCTGGGTGCGGGACCTCGGTATCTATCTCGGACATCCTGGTTTTGATTGTAATTGATATGTGCCCCTTGCCCAAAATTATTTGAAATTTCCCTTTCGTTGCTCGCTCCAGGCCTAGCGAAACTTTCATTTTTACTCTTTGATTTGTTTGTCTCCAATGCCAACAGCAAATCGATCATGGTGGCGACGTTTGTGGGTTTAGCTATAATTAAATAGTTCTGGAGTGCCTCTGGGAAGTGTGTCGTGATAATGGCGATTAATTCTTGCTCACTCATGGGTGGATCCAACATTTTAGATTTCCTAGCAAGTTTCGTGAAATAATTAACCATCGACTGATCAGTTCTTGGGTCATACTTTCCACTACTCAGTTCTAACCTTATGCTAGACTGCCTGTTATGTCCCCAGTATCTGTTCATGAATAAACTTTCAAAGGTCCTGAAGTCATTATTATTTCCCATTGATACCTCTAACCAGTTAGCTGCATTTCCCTTAAGGCATTTCCTAACAATTGTCATGCAATACTGTTCAGGAATACACTTTACAGAAAAATATTCATGCAGACTCCTCATAAAATCCTTAGGATTATCAGAATCCTCATGTTCAAACACTGGTGGCACAATTTCATTTAAGATGTGGTTTGGCCATTGCATTTGACCACCACTCCTTTCAACATGTACATTATTACTTCTGGGTTCATAACTGGAGGTACTTGGACCCATATTAAGCATCGAAATGTCGGCTGAGGCACTTTGTCTCGCTTCGTTTCGTGCAGAGCTTTCACTTATCTGACTAGCATTAGAATTAGGTTCAGTTACACACAACCTCAAATTTTCTAATGTTTCCTTCATTCCACTAATTTCTGTAGCTACCTCTTTCATTTGTTCATTTATTTCGTCTACACCCCTACCTTGCCTTCTAATTTCCCTTTCTGCTTGTTCTAATCTACTTCTATTTTCCCCTGATTCTAGGCTAGCCGTTTCTCTAATTTGGTCTAATTCCTTGCTAACTATTTCCCTCTCTTTTTCAAATTGCTTTGCTACGTCCTCTCGTAATTTTTGTATTCTCTGCCTGACTTCTCACTTACTTGATTACAATCTTCGATTCTTATACTTTCTATTTCCCCCCGTACTTCAGTTCTAACTTGATTGATTTCCCCTCTAACCTCTGCTTGAAAGGTTTATAATGCTTTCTGCTGACTTTCGAGCTTCCTAACCAAATCTTGCTGTCCTGCCTCTAATTTTTGACTAGTACTTTCTAGTTTCTGGTTAGTACTTTCTAATTTCTGACTTAATTCTAGGTTATTACTTTCTAACCTCTGAGTTAATTCTTGGTTGGTACTTTCTAATTTCTGACTTAATTCTAGGTTATTACTTTCTAACCTCTGAGTTAATTCTTGGTTGGTACTTTCTAATTTCTGACATAATTCCTGGTTATTACTTTCTAATTTCTGGTTCGTACTTTCTAATTTCTCCATTATCGCTTTCATCATGGCTACCATACTCACATTCGTATCTGAGTCATTTACATCTACTCCCTGGCTATTATTAGTTGTTTCCTTAGCTACACTAACCTGTACAATTTGATTGTTACTACTACATTCTGTATCCCTTCCTACGTTATTTTCTAGACCCTGAGCATTATTACTTTCCATTGTGTTTTCTAATCTATTCTGTATATTCTGAGCACTTTCTCCTATTTCTGCTACTTTCTCTTTAACAATTTGTATAGTACTCCCCTGCACGTCCATGCTTTGTGAATTTGACCGACCTTTCACCTTTCCGTTTCTTAAAATACTCTCCATCAGTTCACTGCAACAACGACAACAACACTAAAATGGTACCTTTGGTTTTCTGCTGGAGCTTCCGACGATCCTGATGCTGGTTGCTTTTCGTCTCTCGAAGCGCCACGTTGGTTCGCCAAGTTTGTGGCCTTACCTTCCCCGCTGCGTCTGCTGCTACTCTGCCTTTGGTATCGGCCACTCTGGATGTGACCTTAGCAGCCTGGATCCCGGTGATCTGGTCGCCTAGTAGATTGCTCTATGAGTTGACTATTATTTGCCCTGGCTAGTCATTAGAGCTGAGACCACGCTATCTACAGGGTATGCGTGAGATAGGTTGACGAAATAAAAACAACACAGTTCATACTATCAGCTTTACTATTCAGTTCGTTTCGTGCTTACAGTTCACCAGGAGTTGCCGCCGCGTTCAGATCGAATTACTCTAGATTTCCACTATCACGTTAAAACTATACTGAATTGCTGAAATCTATCACGATGGAATAAATTACTAACACTGTTTTGAAAGTATACTTCGCCGCTTAATTAACTGCTGGGAGATCTTGTTCACTTAATAAGATTCTCATTACTGATTATACTTCTCTGCGCAATCCAACGTTTGTGTCCCCGGCAGGCAAAACACGTCTACACGGTATCACGTCTCAGACTAGAAGACCTACGCTAAAACCTAATATTCCTTACCAAAACAGATATAGCCTCGCCTCCAGCTGGATTTCTCTGAAAAACTCTAGTTAGCGAGCTATAACCACGCGGACGTTTCCCCGAAATACTGGTTTGGGCCAGGTTTGGACCGGTCTACTAATGACCCAGGTAGCGACCCTCCCGTGACCACAGCCTTTCGACGGAACATTTTCATCCATATAGACCAGCAACTTTATTATATAGCTCTGGGTTAAAATACTTATTCGCATTCTAGTAATTGATTTTAAATGCTGTTGCTTCGTTTCATGAACTTATCCATCTGTACTATTCATTATCTTAAATTCTTTCACCTTACTTCCTCATCATAATTTAATTATCATTTTATTCATTGTTAAAATCGTATTCAATCATACGGCTAATAAATACGGCATCAAGTTTTAGTGTGTCATGTAACATTTATAAAGGTATTTTATACATCAAAACGTTCATATAACTCTTATACAGGTTATAGGTAAAACATTCTTTGAAACAACTGACCTTTTGTTGACTGTGTACATAGTTAGGATCATGAATAGGCTAAACGCTACATGGAAAGAAACACCTAAACATAACACAACAATGGGAACATACTTGAGGCCTGATGTGGTAAGGAAACTAATGTCTGTGCACTAGTCTGGCATCAGATAAAATTCTAAGGAGATGTACGCTGGGAAGACATAAAATGCAAATGAAAGTTTGCATAATACGATATGGCATAATTGCCCAAAAGAAATATTTATTTCAAAGAAGAGACTTCAGTTTGCTGTGACATCAACCATCAGTGAATTCAATTTTTGTTGTTCTGCCTCACTCAAGCTGCAGTCAGATTTCACCAGCATCTCTAAAAGTTAGCCAAGGGAAGGACCAAATACGCTTACTTCATTCAGCAATTTCTGCGAAGGTAACTTCTAGAACATCCAGAAGCAAACTGAAATTGAAGAACACTGCTACAGAAGAAAGAGGCAAGAGGGTCCAACTTATCTATCTGGAGGGTTTTAGTCTACCTCAAGGCATGTAACTGAGAGGAAAAATGTTTTGGATTTTAAAATTTGATTTACTCAGTTATAGGTTTTTCAACATTTTTTGTCATTCAAAATGTTCCACACGATGCAGTTTTCATTCAGTCGCTATAAAATTTTCAACCCATGTTCTTAGAAAGCAAAAAAAAAAAAAAAAAAAAAAGGTTTCTATTATGTGAATTTTTAATATTCGTTATATTTTTAAACTTATTCATATAACAAATCAAAGTTTTAATCATTTTTGGCTTTTTTGTTTGCTCCATACCTACTTTTTCCCCTCCGTAACTAAAGGCAGTATAAGAAATTATTATGATAGATTTTTTTATCTTCATAACCATCTGAATATTTTTAGAAATAGCAACCTTAAATTTTGAAAATTTTCATCACGTGGAGCGGTTTGAATTTTGACCAAATTTTGAACTTCAGAAATTAATTACTCACAAACTATTGAAGATATAAAAACCAAATTTTGAATTGTGTGTGTCCACTATGCACCAGAACTAAGTGGTGAAAATTTCAGAAAATTGGTTGAATATTGCTGGATTTGGGGTTTTCGGTGCTGCATCCCCTTAAATAAAAACTGTAATAAGTTCTCAAAATATTTGGGAATTTGAATGGAAGGAATTTATGTAATTTTTTTTTAAATTTACGTCCTCCAACGTTAAGTCATATCGGACGATGAATGAAATGGGTGAAGTGATGCTCAAATGATTTCGGGGTCCATGGAGCTCATAGCTACCCGAAATTCGTCTTCCAGGATAAGGGAAAACCCCGAAAAAAGCCTTACCCAGATAAGTCGCTCTGGCCGAGATTCGAACTCAGCACCTCTTGAACGTGAGGCAGACACGTTACCATCTACGCTACTAACGCAGGCTAAAATGTTTGTGTCACATCGCTGCACAACGCTGCTGTTAAATACAAATTTGTTATTTAACGGATTATTTGTGTAAGGATTTTGATGTTCACATTACACGTACGCAGATCTTTTTCTAATACTTGTAAACAAATAAATAAATAAGGAAACCTGTCTGAAAAGCAGATTTTTATCAGTCCGTATGTCTGGAAGCAGTGGGCAGACACCTGTAGATAAGAGACTTGGCAGCCTTGTGCAAAGCCGCTTAAATGGATTCGTATGAATGCTCACACACGCCTATACAGATGGCAGTTATGCACCATTTCAGTCAAACGACATTCAGAAGTCAATGGCAATAAAAAGGAAGAAAAAATCCGGAAAAGGAAAAGATAAAAAAAAGGATAAAGTTCTGTTCATAGGCAAAGAGTAAAATATGCCGTCTGCCATGCAGCAGTCTTGACTGGTCCTTTGAAAATCCAATAGCACACCCAAGGCCCTCGAAAAAAGCCCTATTCCGGGCGACCAGCGAAATGACAAAGAGATTTTAATATTACACGGATGGCTAAAATGGAAGAGAGGAAAGCACCGTCTGATCCTATTCTATCCCTTCTCCCCACTTTTTTTCAGTCGTGACTAATGCAACGAATGGAGAAGTTATAGAAAATACTGTACACGCACCTGTGTGGCAGAGGGAAGCAATGGGCTCGCACATAAGTACCCAGAGCGTACAGAAAAATTAATTTTCACCCGATGAAATGATGGGAAAGGGAGAAATGTTCCACAGACGGTGGAAATAAACGTAACGCGCTTCGAAAATATATTTTATAAATAAATGTAATCTTTGGAACACGCCTGTTTTTGTAAATTAGTGATTATTAAACTATACAAAGTCACCCAGCTTTACTTATTATATACTAGCTGACCCGGTGAACTTCACACTGCCAATTAAAAATGTCTGAATAATTACGTTAATCGATTTAAAGTTTTCTGACAAAAAAACATCGGAGGAGCAACCATTCAAAACCTGACATGTCCACCACAAACGAAAAATGAGTTACATATGAAACCGCCTTGATTTGCACTGGTTTCACATGTTCCTATGTCTATTTTTTTTTCAAACCCGATCAATACCCTGAGAAACGGCGTCTTAAACTACTGCTTTGTATCCAAAGTCTGTCATGTCCAACAGGGTTTTTAAACCAAGTTACCTTGCTAGTTTCAATCAGAATCTGACATGTCGCTCTATACGCTAAACACATTTCCATGGCAATTCCTTCAAAACCTGACGTGTCAAATTTAGTGGATTTTTCCTTTATGCTTGTGTAGAAAATTGTATTATTTGCCAAGGTGTCCGTCAGTGTGTTCTGAACTTTAAACACATTAGGCTTATACTGTTGCCTACAGCACTTTGTGTCTTATTTTGAAGTGCTCAAAAACAGAAGTTTCAGTTGGTGATGTTTCAGAAAGGTCCAGGAAAAGAAAGAAATATCCCACGACACGTGAAACTGATGGAATGGAAACGTAAGTTAGGATGACCTCTGATGCTGTATATTGCAGCTTGGAATGCATTATGCTTTTTACATTTAAATTAACCACATAATTATTAACCAAGGTAGGCCCGATGTTTAATTTTAGTATGAGGTGTGTCCGTAAAATAAGGTCTCCAATTTTATTTAATATTATAAACGTGCTTATGTCAATAGATGTTATATTGATGGAAAGGCGGAACTTACAGCTATGTTTCAACGTAATCACTATTGGGATCGATACACTGGAATTCACAAATACAAATTATAAAAAAGGTATCCGAGAATTCACTAACATTTGGTAACAATTGTTTAACAACAGTTTTAAAACAATTTTGTCTGTGGTCTAATATTTATAGTGTTAGAGTACGTTCAGAAATTAATATTGTGTCCAATCTTCGAAAGCTATATCATCATGGTGCATAAAAGATGTTCACTCTTGATAAAAAATTATAAACGTTTTTTAATAAAATATGGTAAGTGAAATAGATTTGAAGAATTTGGCAAGAAGGGGAATGTCTTTCAATATCTTTCCACTTCTTATTTTTTTTTTTTTAATTTACGTCCTTTAACTTTTTCGGACGATGAATGGAATGGGTGAAATGATACTCAAATGGTCTCAGGATCCATTGAGCTTAGAGTTACCCGACATTAGTGTTTTAGGATAAGGGAAACCCCAGGAAAAACCTTATCCAGGTAACTCACCCTGACCGAGATTCGAACTCTGGACCTATTGAACGTGTGGCTAATATGCCACCGAGGCGGGCTTGATGCTTTTGTTTGTCGAAAAGAAAGGAAGCTGTTCCAGAAAAATTGGCGTCTGCTTTTATATCTAGGTAAAAACCTGGTTCATTATCACTTCAGAGTATTTTCCTCACCTTTTAAAACTTCTTCAGACTTCGGACTTAAACAAATATTTAAAAATCAAAACTAGACAAATCGGTTCAGCCGTTCTCAGTTAAATATTACAGAAGCTGTAATATTACATTCCAAAACTGATACCGAAACGGCACTAGAAACACAAGTTTTAGAGTTACTGAAGCCGAAATTGGTTTCGTCTTCGGCAGGAATTCCGGAGGTCCTGTTTCGGTGTCGTGGCCGGTGTACCTGACCTGACATGTTTGCTTATTCAGGACTTACAAGTTCCGGAAATGTATCACATTTCCTGTGATTGTGGAACGCCTTCTCTAGGACTAACGGAAGGACTATCGCAACAAGAATAAACGAATACGAAAGGTGCATTCGTTTAATGCAACCTGAGAAGTCTGGACTGGCAGAGCATTGCTTTGATAACGACCATAGAGCCAACTTTCGGGAGACGACCATCTTGGCAAAACGCAACAGTTACTGGGAGCAAGGAGTTAAGGGGACTTTGACCATTTCCTCTGAGAGGAGCACGCTTAATTGTGATCTGGTTTTCATTTAGTTCCTCTTGGAAACCAGCCTTAAAATTGAAATCAACTGGCTCAAGAAACAGAAATTTACACAGCTAGAACGTCAAATTAAGTAGTCACATTTTCTATGACTTAACTAGTTTGCTACACCCACGCCATATCCTGCCGAGTATTTCATGTACTACAATCATCTGTTCAAGGATTCGAGGTTGGTAGTGTTTTGACGTTAATTTGTTATCTCCGTTTAGTGTTTCATAACTTTATTCATTCATATACTGAAGATGGGAGCGATGCACTCTTCCGAAACGTCCATCTCTAATCGTCTTCTCACCTGGGTTGAAGTCCAAGAATATCCTGAACATATTCGTCGCCAGGAAAGTTTCAGGTCTTATTTTACAATGTAGTTCTACAACTTTTTTTATGTGTTCCTCGTATTAATCTACACAAATATTTGCACAAATGATATATTGTACATTTACCTCGAGGTGTACGTAGGATCTAGGATGCCGAAATGATAAGAGTTTAACATCGGGTCACATATGCTAGCCTTTAAATTCCATACTCTTTAATGACCAGCTAGACAAATGAATAGCGAGGACATTTAAAAATCACTGTTCAAGAATTAAAATCAACAATCAAGTTTAACTGTGAAATGGCTGATACTACAAAAAAGTTTGAAATAATTTATGTATTTTAAAGAAATCTACATTCCTCGCGTTTTATGTCTTAAACGTCAATTTTTCTTAATATTTATCTAAATATTTTTTGCTAATGGTGCTCACAGGGATACACAGAGGTACCTCAACATTGGATTTCCGTTGGAATTTCACAGAACAATGCTTTCTTTACCTAATAAATAAGCTCTATATAAAATAAAATTTGATGGCTTTTATAAGCTGTAACTTACATTCTATTGGATATGATCTTTAGATCTTGTTTTGTTTATCTGTTTATGCAACTTCAAAGTTATGCAATAGTGCGTTCTTAAATTTATAAAACATTAAATAAAATATTTAACGCGGTTTTTCTTTCTACTGAAGACAGTAATGTGCTTTCTGAATTGCTACAGAACAGAAAAGACTTAATTCCCTTGCTAAATGTCTTTTTCTAAAATTCAATGTAGAGAAACCATAGAACCAAAGAAGACAGTGCTCAGAATATCGGATAGAATTATGGTCAACTATGTTGATGCAATACCTGGAGTAACACCAAGGCAGTCATCTGTGAAACAGTACTGCACATAACAAAGGCATCGTATGAACAATACACCTTTCCTTAGGCAAGGCTACAATCCGCATCTCTAATATACCATATGCTCACCTCAGTAGATACAGCTCAGTACGTCACAGTATACAGATGCATTGCAGATACTCACCTGAAAATGAGAGAAAAACTTGTATTAGCCATTAGAATACACTGAAGATATAAGAATTTAGTTAGGTATACATGTCGTATAAACTTTTCTGAAACATTATTAAATTTTAGATGAGCCGTATTTTTTACACATTTTTTACACGAAAGTGAAGCAGATGTGTAAACAATACGACTCATCTAAAATTTAATAATTTTTCGCTTCACTGTGGTGTTCCAATACAGTTAAATCTCGATATATTTTCTGAAACAGTTTATATTGTGATTTCAATCTGTAGTTTCAATATTTTTAATGCAAGTACAAGAGGGATGGAGTAAATGCACTGACATTCAGATGTTTAAAACTGCGGTTCATATATTGTCCATGTAACACCACTCTGTTTCATGGATATCACGAAAAATATCTGAATAATACGCGTAATTTAAATAAAAATAGTGACAAGGAATTGAGAAATTTCACAAAGCAATAACTATGTATATACGACACCTATTGGCTTCCCTGTGCCAACCCTGGTCACGTAGGACTACGGGGAAATAAAATGGCGGATTCAGCAGCCAAGATGGCTACCACGAAGCCCAGGGTTCGAGTAGCATCTTGACATCGGAAGATTTTAAACTTATATCTGTGAAAGAACTTACGATTCCCTGGGCTACCTCCTGTCGTTCATCTCGTCGTGAGGAGGCGAGTTTGGTTCAGTTACGCTTTGGGTACTGCTTTTTTACGCATAGTTTTCTATTTAGAAGGAGGCCTGATCCAGTCTGTCCGTTTTGTAAAGAAGCGTTATCTGTCCGACACGTGCTGCTAGACTGTTTTTGCCTAGCACACCTTAGGACGTCTCTGCAGCTGCCGGTCAGCTTTGCAGAAATGCGAGCGGATGACAACAAAATAATGCAGAAGGTTTTTAGGTTCTTTTCTAGGTTAGATTTTAGAATTTAGTGAACCGATATATTTTGCAGTTTAAATTTATACTTCTTTTTATTTTGTTTTGTATTTTGTTATGTGCATATATTTTTTGTAGGTTCATTTACACTTTTATACAGTTTTAGAAACATGTATATCTGTCTTTTGCCATGAATAATTGTTTAAAGGGCGCTGATAACCTCTGCAGTTGAACGCCCTTATACACATCATCATCATCATCATCATCATCATCATCATCATCATCATCATCATCATCATCATCATCATCATCATCATCATCATCATTCGCTGTGACAAAAAAAAATTATCGTTAAGTGTAGGATACTCAAGTTAATAGTAATACGAGATAAAGATGAATTATGATGCCACAAAGGAAAATGTTAAAGAAATTTGATACCGAAATTAGAGAATTGATGGATTTCAAAGGAGTCTTTTATATTTGTTATGACACCAACAGGTGTAGTTGGTTGAGTTGTGTAACAAAAGACAAGGGAAAAACAAAATTCTAAGGGATAGCACTTGACTGTTTGAATAGGCATTCTTCGGATGCTTAGTAATGGCATGACAAAATAGTCACAAAGGGAATCTTTGGTTGCATAATGGGCTTCCAGAAATTAAAAGCGATATACCCACGCGCATCTGTGGTCATTCAGTCCGAGGCGTGAGGGCGATTAGGGCAGGTCTCTTGTTATGTCTTGGGCCAGGCAGACCATAAATGATGAGAGAAGATATTTGTCGGTTCATATATAGGTGAAGAACGAATTAAGTTTATCGAGCAATAAACATTTCATAAACAGTAACTCTAAACAGTGATATTGGTAACCCTTGGTCGGCAAATTCGGATAAAAGTAGCAGTCATTAAACCAGTTTAAATGGGCATTCCAGTGTCATTAAAACTATCCCTCTCACACATATCCACGCATACCCGGAGATAAACCTCATTGCTTTACCCTGAGCTAAACACTATTTGTTTCATACTGTCCCGTTAAAGTGGAACTATTTGCTCGCCAATATTGTTGCTTCAAATTGTTATACAGAAGTAACTCTTAATGATATCTCGGACATATATAAGCCTGGACCAATTCAATAGTTCATTACCTTTGCACTAATAATAGGACGCACGTGCAATTTTGCGAGAGTATAATATCTGCACAATTGGGAGAATACATTACACTGTTTAAATCTCAGAGAAAATGTTGGAAGTGTCCTCCACCAGCATCTATACATGTTTGTACTCGTCTAACCGTATTCTCTGAAGTTTTACTGAGATGATATCGAATTAAGAGAATGTTATTTCCAGCAAGATGGAGCAACGTACCATACATCTAATGTCACCATGGAACTTATGACCAGTTTCTTTGATAATCGAATAATCTTCCCAGATTCCCTGACCTAACCTCAGAGTCTTTTGTGTGTATATCTAAAAACGAGTGTACAAGAAAAGGCCACGGACAATTGATGTTCTCAAGGAATCCAATCGAATGGAAATAACTAACATTGGCGAGGATACTCTCCGTAAAACTTTAGAGAATATGGGGAGACGAGTGCAAACATGTATAGATGCTGGTGGAGGACACTTCCAACACTTTCTCTGAGACATAAATAGTGTAATATGATCTCCCAATTGTGTATTATATTCCCCCAAGAAGCACCTCTGTCCTATTATTGGTTCAAAGTTATGGCCTAGTTAGGTGCAGAGGTTCTAGTCCCATTAGTCCTAGACCCGTACGACCAAGGAAGCGGGCCTCCTTCAAGCCGGGAGCGATGGATATTCCGGGGCCCTTTCCATACAGCAGTACCTGATTTCTTAAAAATCCTCCCCCCGCTGAGCACAACGTCAAGACGGGATGAAGGTGGATACGCCACTTACGCGCGTCAAGCCCGCAGGGAAGACTACCGAAAACCACGGTGGGGATGCCTGGTGATCTAGCACACCTTCTACTAGCTCTGCAGGCTAGTACCCGGGACTTATGGCCGGAGGTACCCAATTCCTCGTGGGTGTCGGGAACACACTGCCCCCTCGAGTCCAACCCAATCCGAATAACTGCCATTCAGGGAGGGGCCTGAATGTTCGGCCCGAGGTTCCTCTAGTAACGTCAGGTGGGACGAGAAAAGAAAATTGTCGTCTTGGCTTTAGTGCCAAAGCGACTTTTAAAAGAACTGTACGAAACAAGTTTTTGATGGACACCGCATTAGGTGCCAGTAACCTATGTGGAAAAGTAAAATGATTTATTAACATCAAGAACGTTCCAACATGACTTTACAATATATAAATCTTTTGATAATTTGGTAACCTAATGCGTAATCGTTCTGAACTAGTGAAAGAGTTTAGAGTACAGATACACAGCGCGATATATCCGCGGAAACGTTACTGTCTATTCCGGTTTATATTCCAGCTGACCATCAAACTTGTCCTTGCACTTTTCATGGTTTGCCTAATGGAATGTATGGTTGATTTGTCATCTAATTATGATTTCTTCATCTTCTAACGGTAAGACAAATAGGAATATGAATGAAATGGATGAAATGATGCTCAAATGAGTCAAGGGTACATAGAGGTTAGAGTTACCAGAATTCATCTTTTAGAATAAGGGAAAACACCGAGAAAACCGTATCCATTTAACTCACCCTGGCCGAGAATCGAACTCGGGATCTCTTGAACGTGCGGCAGACACGCTACCACCTGCGCTACAGAGGTGGGCAGATGAATGATGGTGCCGGAAGATGGTACAATTGCTTTCTCAAAGAAAAGGGCCTTCTTCATACACGACTGAGGGACGGTTGCCTTACGATTTGTCAACAGCGCGCTCGGGGCAGCTGCAGTAGTGGAACCGGTCTACCAACTTCGATCTGTTAGAGAACTTGAGCCTTTATGGTCTGTATCCTTCTGTAATATCTTAATATGGTAGGTATTCTATCTACACTTATCCACAGGCTATAAAATAAAATGATTTATATACTTAGTTCTTCTTGAAATTTAATGTGATTACCACCGTCCAGGAGGAAGAGATGATGTGAAAGAGGCTACAGGTGGCAAGCAGACATGATACAGGGACACATGGTAGTGGCTTGCAACCTGCTCTCATTACTGGTACTGCCCAGAAAGGGTAGTGTATGACACATTTACCAGGCAGCTATGGCTCTTGTCATCAGGAAACAGGCATCCATTTCATCACCCAGCACCGCCTTATGCCACAAAGCATAATGGCACAGCTATTTGCTGAAAAAGAAACGGTAACAATGGGAAATAAGCAGAGAAAATCGCGGTAAATCAATAAGCACCTCTAATGTTTGCCTAACAACTATGGAAAACCACAGAAAACCCACGTTCAGAGTGGGCAACAATGGGAAACAAACTACGAACCCCGCACTTGCTTAACTGAGTTTAAGGATGCTTTCTATATTGTTTTGTACCTGCCAAGTTGCAAGATATTGTTGCCGGTTCTTCTTCGTCTTGTTTAGGAGTTTGAACGCTGACTACAAATGCCAATAACTAAATTAATATTCTATTTAACTTCCGAGAAGTTTCTGGGTCATGATGTTAATAAAGACTGGTTTTGCACTTGCTCTTCTTGCTGGAGTTGGCAAGGAAGTAATACAACGTTTATCAGCAAATTATACCCTCATGTAAAAGCCCTTTACAAGTAATTCCGTACCCAAGGGCTTGTAGTTTTCTCTACACAGGGTTGCCAACCCTTACCTAATTATAGGGGCATATGATATGTTCAAAGTTTGTACAATGTAGGATAGTACAGAGAATGTAGGCTAATGAACAGAGAGCGAAACTTCAAATATCGAAAGGAGAGGCAGACGACTTTGGACAATTGAGTTCTGGAATACCTAATGTTGTTATGGTCCTGTCTCGTGCAGTCCCAAATAAAAATCCTGGATATGCCAAAATGTGGACCATCAAGGTTCTACTGAGGGCAACCAGTCCCTATCACGACACGTCCTCGATTGTAACTACTTGCAATTAAGAAAGTGTTTAAGAAAGTGCATCACTGAGATAAGACTTGCCGACACAGATAAATGAGGAAATTGGAACATTCTGGTGACGTCTAGATTGTTGTATAGAACATTCAACAGAACACAATCTACCAAGGTTGCTGACAATAACAAACAGCGTTGTGATTACATCAGCTCTCGTTACGGCAACACTCTACAGCCATAGTTTTCACCATTGAAGTAGAGCAGGATGAATGGCTACCTTTTCTAGATTTGAAAATCATTAGAACTCCAACAGGATTACAATTTGGAATATACCGAAAAGCAACACATGTTGACAATTACATTAAATGCAACCCATTCAACCCAGTACAACATCAATATGCAGTATTCCATAGTTTACTTCACAGATTAATCAACATTCCGCTAACAAAAACAGAATATGAACAGGAGTACGCTCACATACACCAGGTTGCCGAACTGAACAACTATAACACAAATTTCATCAAAAAAATGATCTACAGACACAAAAGAAACAAAAACTTAAGGGACATTACTACGTTAAAGAAACTAGAAAACCCAAACACCAGATATGGAAAATTTACATTTCAGCCATTTCAAAAAATTTGAAAAGATATGTAAGAGCTTCAACATAAAATTAGCCCCTCAAAACAAATACAACGTCCGCAACTTACTAAACCACCCTCTAAAAAATAGCACACCGAAAACTCAATTATCAGGCATTTACCAAATGAGTTGCCAGGATTGTGACAAGATATACATTGGTAAGACCAAAAGGAATCTAGGAACAAGAATGAAAGAACACTTCAGAAATATTAAATTCAAACACATGGACAAGTCGGCCGTAGCACATCAATTTTGGTCTGAGAATCACAACATAAAACAAGAAATAGAACTGATGAAATAGGCAAAGAAACCTCTGGAACAACAGATTTGGGAAAACATATTTATTACGAAAAAACAGGACCTCTTGATGAATTTTGAAATTCCCGCGGTAGATGACGTCATCAAACTTACCAGGACATTAGATGGCAGCACGACATCAAGCCAGATGCAGACACCGGATGCATTATCAATCAACCACAGAACTGACAATAGGGAGAAGTCCAGAGAAACTAGTCTTCATAAAAAACTTGTAAGTGGAGAAAGGTATATACAAGGTTGACTCACTTGCCTAATTTTAGTAACTCTACAGCTGTTTACCCCTCTCTGTTTACGACTCACTTTTGGCGTGTTGTTGCTCCCTTAAATACCTCATTGATAATTCTAGTTATTTCCGGAATGAACAACAAATCGAATGTTCTATGCAACAATCTAGACGTTACCAGAATGTTCCAATTAGCTCACTTATCTGTGTCGGTAAGTCTTATCTTAGTGATACACTATCCGACTGTTATCTTTGTCTGCGGGATCTTTGGGTACACAAGCCGCGCTTATCTCTCGGCACCGAACTTTCTGTGCTTTTCGCCGCGACAATACTTACATGTTAATAGAATGAACACTAAATTTTCATATAAATTTTTGTATTTTTGAGGAAGAGCAGTACTTTCTTGAAATTTGATAGCTTTTTGAGTATAGAAGATAAGTTTCCAGCGAACCCATGAATACGTTGTTATTTAGCATATTGCTTGCACTCAGTGAAGAGGTGTTTAACGGTTAGCTTCAGCTGCAGACTTCACAGTAAGGTGAATTGGTTTTGGCGAGGATATCTGAGTGGGTTAATCCAGTGTGACCAATTCGACGACGTGAGATGATCACTTGATCTTTCCTTTTCAGGGAGTAGACGGGTGAACAACTAGTGTCACCATTTCGTAACTTGTAAAACTTTTCTGGTGGCGTCTGGTTCCAGGTTTGTTTCCACTGCATTCTGAGTTGCCTGTTGAGGTGGTCTATGGCATCTTGCTATAGTATCTTGTATTGTGCTTCCATTTCTGTAAGCCGACTAGCTTCTTTGGCAGCTTTGTCTACATCTTCGTTGCCTTTGATACCACAGTGTGAAGGAACGCACATTAAGATACACTTTCCTTGTGACTAGTGACAATGTCCACAAAACAAAATGCATGGGTAAACAGGATAAAACATTTTATCTTCACATTCACAGAACTATTTTATGTAATGTTCATTTAATTCTTAACCAATACCAGCTCTTTGCATATTTATGTGCAAATACGGAACAATTCTTCCCATTTTGCCACCTCGGTAGAGTAGATGATAGCATCTCTGCCTCGTGTTAGAAGATAGGTTACTTAGTAGCAAAGCTTAGTTTAGTATTAGTTAAATAAATAAAACCACATTATAGTACCCATGAACTCAGTCTTTTTAGTATTGTGAGCAAGAACCAAACTTTGTTTTAATTTACGTCCTAGAACGTTGAATCATATCGGACGATAAATGGAATGGATGAAATGATGCTCAAATGAGACCGGCATCCATGGAGCTTTGAGTTACCCGACATTCGTCTTACAGGATAAGGGAAAACTCCGCAAAAACCTTATACAGGTACTCACCCTCACCGAGATTCGAATTCAGGACCTCTTGAACGTGAGGCAGACATGCTACTACCACGCCACCAAGGCGGGCACAAACCTTTCCTTTAATCGTTTCTTGTACAATGCAGGTAAAATTACAAAACAAAAATTAGTTGAGTACAAGGATTTGTTTTAAATATGTACAAGCCAATATGAGGAATACGATATAAACGCACAATTTTCTGCTAAATTTTGAATGCACACTTTCGCACTTACTGATAAGTGGCTTTTGTCATTATTTTGGTATGCTATATTAGTCTGCGTTTTTGATTGGAATGTGTTGAACAACAAAAGATATGCTAGGAACTAAAGTGCACAATTTTTCATATCTCTTTGCGGCATTACTTACGCTGTCAAGCTATTGTGCAGAATGATGTAATTCCGTGCCAGATCAAAATGGAACGTATTCATAAGACAGTAACATGGTAATCAAACTGAGAACTTATGGTGACTTCCTTCAGCTTCTGTGTTTTTCCGTTGCTAGGCAAGATATTTCGCTGCTTATTGAACAATAGTAGGAGTGTACAAAAAATTTAACATCAAACCCTTTCTCTGCTTTTACGGTACGTGGGTACTACCACTGCAATCACCACTGGAACAGCAGGGCACTACTTCGACGGCTGTGTTGCGTAATTACGGTTCCTTTCGATTTCGCCCTCTCTCATTGCTATTCAGTCCATACAATTTATGCGCCGTAAACATATACTTAACCTGCAGTATAGTTAAATCTAATCTACCTATATTTCATCAATGTCCATGTTTCGCTGCTTAGTAATGAAATTCACCAAGGGCCAACTTGATATACTTCCTCCTATTCTGTGGTTATATTCCTGAAATTACATCTCTTCAGCTGGAATCAATTCCAGCAATTGCTTTCGAAATTCTCCTTATGGTAAATACATGGTCGTAGTTGAAGCTAATTACAGCTGTTACATTGGCAAACATATAACTGAGGAATTGAAAGCAAGCTAACATTGGTTGCCATATGCCATTATGTTCCCGAGGAAGTTTATTCAAAACTTGCGTTAGTGTTTACAAAATATTGCGTATGTTGTAATTTCTGATCATACAACATAATTTGACAGTAAATATTCAACTATACTCAACACTTGTAGTTCATTTAATTTGGAAGTAATATTTAAGAAAAATATCAACTTGGAAACGTGTTTTTGACCATGGGTTGTTACTGCGTACAAGCACAGACGCGCCATTTTTAAAATAAATCTCTTATTGGCAGTAAATATCACAAAAATAATAACTAAAATGAAACTATACAATGACCACTCAAGAATTTATGTCTAAGCTCTTCTTCATTGTGAGTGAAATTCGCACACCTATGAGGTGCATTCAAGTTATAACATATTCTATTTCTTTTTCAAGACTGGTACCAGATAGGAATATCTCGTTTTTCTAAAATACACGTGTACCCTTTGTGAAGGCGGAACAGAAATGGCAGCACTGTATAGTGCATAGAACACTAGTGGCAGTGACGAGAGTTAGGACTGTTTTTGATACTTAAAATGGCGACGTTGTCTTTGCAACAACAGCGTGTAATTCTCCATTTTGGAGGTGTGACGCCTATTGAAATTCATCGCCAGTTGAGTGATGCATGTAGTGATGGTACCATGGGTGTGTCTAATGTGCGTTTCTGGGAGCGACAGTTCAATGAAGGCACAACATTGTGTGACAGCAAACCAAAACAGTTGCAGACATAGCCTCCAAAACTGGCATTGACGTGGGATTTGCGCACACAATTCTGCACAAAGATCTGAAAATGCTCAATTGGCGATCCTTCAAAACAATGTTCTCCACTCGCTGGATCATGTCGTCAGACCGGCTGGTGTGAGGGCTGACTGTCTTAGTTTGTTGGCACACCATGTTCTGTCTTCACTGAACTGTCGAACCCAGGAACGCACATTAGACGCATCCATGGTACGATCACCACATGCCTCACTCAACTGGTGATGAATTTCAGTAAGTGTAACACAACGAAAATGGAGAAAACGAATAATTACACGCTGTTCTTGCAATGAAAACGTCGCCATTTTAAGTATCAAAACAGTCCTAACGTCGCTGCCCAAAGCTGCCATTTCTGTCACTCATTCACAAAGACTCCTCGTTGGAGAGGAAAAAAAAAAAAAAAAAGAAGAAGTTCTTATCTGGTCCCAACCCTGGAAAAAGTAGGTGTTTTAACTTTAACTGGCGTACAGAGTGGTACGCTCTGCGCGGCAACAGGCTCCGATTAGTGAAGGACGATCCAGTTCCCTGGGTAACCTCATGCCGTCCGTCCCGTCGCGGAGAAGTTCAATTGGCTCGATTGCGCATTGGCCGCTGCTTTTTTTTACACATAGTCACCTTTTTAAAAATGACGCTGCTCCGGTTTGCCTGCTCTGCGGAGTTGCTCTAACGGTCCAGCATGTTCTTTTAGACTGTTTTTACCTGGCTCGTCTTCGTTGGTCTCTCCAACTGCCGGCCAGCTTGGCAGGGATACTGGCGGACGACCACTTCGCAGTGGCCAAAGTTTTTAAGTTGTTTTTAATCCTCAATTTTAGAATCTAGCTTTTACATCTCTTATCCTTAATTTCTTTGTGGTTTTAGGCTTGTTTCAGACCCTTACATAGAAGGGCGAATTTCTTTTATTTTATGACGACGTATTTTAGCTCTCTCTTTATCTAGATTTTAGCACAACTTTAGCACTTTCATGGTGCTAATGACCCCGCTGTTGAGCACCTAAAAGCACAATCCTCATCATTATAACTTGAGCTTAAATCGTAAATCGTAAGAGAGACAAAATGTTGCAAGATACACTACTGATATCTCCAAATTACACAAATTATGCTTTCCCGAATAAAAAGTCGCTGTTCTCTTTTTCCCTCCTTTGTGTAAATAAAACCATTTCAAACTGTTACATAACGAACAGTTCTTAAGACATTTAATTATTACTTAAGCGTAATGCATTTCAGTATTTCCACTTAACCTACAAGGAAGTATTTAATAAAAATAATTGTAGAGATGTTCATCTCATTAAGGTGAAATAAATAGAAGAGTAAGCATTTGTAAGATTCATTTGTTCAAGAGTAAGTGCAGATAGTTAGGTCCATGGAACACGTCAGATTTGTTGTCTCATTTACAGTGTACCTGTAATTATTGTTATTCCTAATGAAATCAGAACTGTGCAGGAAAATACTTAAGATTAAGTACGAGTAGATTTCGCAGATAAATGAATAACGTGACTTTGTACTATAGCTTCTGGAATACTGGTAAACATGTGCTACATGAAAAAAATCAAATAATTACACAGAATTTTAACCGATGGTGATTCCCTTTCCGTCCTGCGCCGTGGCGTAGCAGACTAATGCAGCATGCCTTGGTCCCTGGCAACGGAAAGCGGCCCGGGTTCGATCCCACCCATGTGATGGGGATTTTAGGTCCCGGGTATAAAGCGGTGCCCACTCAGCATCGTGAGGAAAGTGAAGAGCTTACGTTAGATAAGCGGCCCTGGTCACCAAAACCAACATTCCGCTGGGGGATGCCGAGATGCTGACCACATCTCCCTGTATCGGTTGGATGATCTTCCACCTCTGCCGTGCGTAAGTGAGCGTGAGGCCGGGAGTCGGGTTGGTAGGCCTTGGCCCTCTAAGGGCTATCGCGCCATGGGTTATTTATTATATATGATTCCCTTTCCCCAACATATCTTGTGAGCGGGATCTTACTTTTTCCATGTATTTATGCATAGTAGACACAGAAGGTATTATTTTCCACCCAAAAATAGGATATCGACATTTCACATGAAATATGCGCGGATGGTCTGCAAAGTTTCAGATCTAATAAAAATACAAGAAGTTTTTAAGATTTGTATTCAACATAGTCTTCTTGCAACTCTACACACCTCTCCCAGCGATGCTCTCATCTCTGTAACCCGTCCAAATAGTACCCGGCGTTTTCTCTGCAAAGTAATTGTTCACGAATGAGATTCTCTCTTCATTTGACGAAAATCTCTGTCCTCCTAAGCGCAATTTTCAGATGAGGGAAGAACAAGAAGTCGCATGGGGCTAGATCTGACGGATGGATAGATCTGGAGTAAGGCGGATGGTCAAGCAGTTCAAAACGTAATTCGTGGATTTTCGCCATTGCAACCGCTGTGGTGTGAGATGGAGCTTTGTCTTGGTGAAGCAGGATATTATTTTCTGAAAATGTGGCCATTTTTCTGCAAGTTATGCCTTTGGCTTGTCAAGTAATGATGCGTAGTTTTCTCCTGAAATGGCTTTTCCTTTTTCATGATAATAGTTTAAAACAACTTCATGACTATACCCCCCCCCCCACTTTCCCAGCCGAAAAGAAAAAAGAAATTGATTGATTTTGGAGCCAATTCCCCCTTTGCACTCCACTTTTTAGACTATTTTTGTTTCGGGCGTATAATGGAATATCCAAGTTTCATCTACAGTAATTGATCGGCAACAAAACTTGGATTTATTGCGCCTATACTGCGCCAACAGAGCGTTGTTGGAAATGTTCATTCAAACACGTATTTAATCTAACGTGAGCAAACGCGGCAAACAACACGCGGACAGCATTCTATGTCTAAATATTGACTTAATATGTGACAAACACATTCTTTTGACATGTTCATAGCCTCTGATATCTCTCTCCTTTAATTCGGCGGTCGTCCTGCACCATTTCGTGAACTTTGGCGAGTTTTGTCCGTAGATGCAGTTTTTGGACGTCCGGAACGTTCGTCTCCCAAGCTCTTGTCACCTTTAAATTCAGCTGCCAAAAATTTAACTGTGGTAAATGATGGTGCAGAGTCACCATACACAGAATCCAACTCATCTTTGATTTGCATAGGCGTATTGCCTTTCAAAAACAAATATTTAATGATAGCCCGATACTCGATTTTGTTCATTTTCATAAAAACACTCATATCAACTCAATCAAACGACATTATACAACAACTGAGCATACAAAATGGCTGAAACTTTGGTGAGTAAGTGTCAACAGATGAACAACGAAATTCACTAGATTTTTCGCTTTCCAGTTTCATGCTGAAGTTGGAAACTCTTCAAATTACACTCGTAGACACGTTTAAAATTTACACATTATTTCTGAAACCTTTTGCAGCATTGGCCATTCCTGAAATATGCGTCATTAAGTCGTATAGATACCCAATACCTTTGCACCATTACAAAAAGAGTATATGGCGTTTTAAGGTTGGTAGAGCGTTCAGTTCTTAAGCATTTCTGTAACACCATTCCCTTTGTATTCACCTATAATATAATAAACCCATTTGCAAAGTTAAATTATAACAATTAAAATGAAGTAAAGGTAAGGAAAGCTTTGTAAGAAAAATTTTCTGCTAATAAACGAAAAATGGTAGAGAAATTCATGTAAATGAATACATCATTTTTTGTGTGCAAACTATGTTCATGCCTAACAATAAACTTGTAATATGTATACAGTAAATCAGCACATTTTATTAGCGTATAAGAGAAAAGTTTGGCATCATATTTGCTATTGTATGTCTATGTAATTAATACCATTATTCAGACATGGAAAAATATTTTACTAAGGGAATAACATTACTTAATTTTGGTCTTATTAATTTCATATGAGCTGAATAGATGTGTAACTTTTGAATGTAATGTAATATACTATATTTATATTTATTGACTGGTTAATAAGTGACCGCTAGGATTAAGTTAAGGTTGCATCGTTTCATAATGCCAGAGAGATGGCACGGTCAGGTACTAACTAATCCACTTGCGGTTTCAGTTTAATTGGGTTACGGTTTGTGTATGTACCTCCAACTGTCACAACTATTACGTCCTAACCTCAGAAGCACAGCTCCAAAGCTGCAAAGCATTAGCTCCCGCAGGGAACGGCGGTTCTAAGTCAAACAGATGTGGCTTGTGCGTGGACCACTACACACCTTCTCAGTCTGTTTGCATACATTCATGCTTTTTCTCCTTAGTAGCTATATGCACACCTCGTATTTTAAGCAGCTGGACACTAAAATAACCTCTACACTATAAACTTCATGTATGTTACAATAGCGAGGCTTTCTTTACCCATTCAAAATTTAAATATGATTGAAAAGGTAGGCTCTGTTGAAAAATTGAATTTCTTTCATAGTCGCATTGTATCTGCTGTGTTTCTCAGCGTTCCCTTCTAAATTATATGTGAAAGGCCATTTAATTTTGCTTAGAGGCCTTTTTATCTGGCTTCTTCTATGCCAGAAATCATCTATACGTATTTCATTCCTTACGTAACAAATATACGCCGATGATGTAAACAATATACCCTTTAATTTTTTTATTTGCTGCCCACCTATAAGGCATTTGAAAGGTACAAATGTACATTTGTACAAATGATTGTGTTATACATTTCCTTGTACATACAATGGAATTAACAGAATACAGCAGGCATAAGTGTTACTCAAGTACCTTAAGAGCTATTCGCCCTGTAATGACTTGAAAATTCCATTCTGTTTGTTAGCCTATCAGAAAAAACTTCCCAGGTGAGTAAGGTACTGAGTCATGGATAAGGGTTGCAGCAATTTCAAAAATCATATATCCTGCAGTACTTGAGGTAAATTAATAATTTCACCTGCAAACTAAACGGGAACTCAACTATCTGACTGTATTCCGTGATCAGCCAATGCACAGAACGAGGTTTGATGCCCAATTAGGTCATTGGTCCTTTGTTTATTATTGGGCAGATTGTTTGGGACATGTTACTTATACATAATAGAACAGTACGTTTTCTCGAAAGTAGACCAAATTGAAGAATAAGTATGTAACGTTATTATGGATAGAGTCAACCTGAAAAAGCCAATGCCATGGCCAGGATTTGAACCACGGATCTCCTGTTTCCAGCGAGTCGCTCTTGGCCGTTGAGCTACCATGGCCAACGTGCCGTCCTGACATTAAACTCTCCAATTGATTCATATATTTTTCCAGTAAACGACTAGGGGCTCTCATATTCTAAATACACCGCTTGTTCTATTGTAAGTACTTGAATCCCAGGCTTCATCATTAAACACTTACTGCCATGGTATTTGATTTTTCTCGTTGACTGTCTATCCAAAACCTTAGCCTATATACGCTCGTGTGAAGAAATGATTAATTTACATCCATTATCTTAAATAAAAAGAGTTTAATGGTGAAACCTGGGTTTCAAGTACTTACAATAGTGAGTCACCACAAACGGTGTATCTCGAATACGAGAGCCCCTAGTGGTTTACCGGGGAAATAATGAGTCAATTGGAGAGTTTAATGTCAGGACGACACGTTGGCCAAGGTAGTTCAATGGATAAGAGCGACTGGACGGAATCCATGGTTCAAATACCGGGCATGGCATTGGATTTTTCAAGTTGACCCCATCTATACAAAACCTTAGCCTATATGGACTAGTGTGAAGAAATTGTTAATTTCCATTAATTAACTTAAATATGTAACGTTATTATATCAGCAAAATTGCACGACCACACAATTTCCCTATCAGTTCGAGGCGCTCGGCATGCAACTCCCAGATCGGTGGAATGGAAGGGCAGGTCCTGTTCAATGGCTTCCTAGAAGCCCCGACTTGACACCACTAGGAATTTCATAAGGATACGTAGGAAACATTGTGTACATAAATCGGTCATAGATATCCAACATTTAAGGCACAGGATCACGGACGCCGTTGCAATAATCACGCCTGAGATGGTCCAGCGCTGTTGGACCAAAATCGACTATCGGCTGGATATGTCCACAGAAACTCACAAGCGCACATAGAAACCTTCTAAGGCAAGCAAAAAAAATTAAGCGAGTGAATTTAATGTTCTAATATCATAATTCTTCCTGATCTATGATTGCTTGGAACTGCTACAACCCTTTTCGATGACTCTGTATTACTATTGCAAAATTTTAAACAATAAAATAGGATATCTCGAAGGTGTTTAACTCCCCAAAATGATGTATTGCACATAAATCATGCTCTTAGACGAGATTATGTAGTATACGATCCTGTATATCTCTTACTGCATACCAACTACGCAAAAGTCATTCAGAATAAAGAGAACTTCAAAGGAAATTCAGGATATCACTTCATTTGTCGTGAACAGGCTTCGGACATGACTTTAGGTTAAGTCAACTTCTATTATACTGTTACCTTGTTTACAAGCGTTGTTGCTCTGTTTTCTGAGTGACCGGCTGTGCTTCTGAAAAGGAGATCCTAGTGCACACGTAACTATTTTTCAGTCCAAGTAAAAAGAAAGTGCAATCGTTGCCGAAGCCTAGCCATCAAAATAACTTAAACATACGGTAGTTTAATCAAAACCTTGACCCCCACTTCTTTAAAATAAAAAAGCATATATCTTCGAAAGGCCTTCAATTTAAGGTGTACTTTATGGTGGAGGATTTTACACCTCCACGTCTCAGCCAAGGAATACTACAAATTGTATTTATCAACTATTCATAAGCCCGCCTCGGTGGCGTAGATGGTAGCATGTCTGCCTCACGTTCAAGAGGTCCCGAGTCCGAATCTCGGTCAGGATGAGTTACCTGGATAAAGTTTATTCCGGGTTTTCCCTTATCCTTAAAGACGAATGTCAGGTAGCTCTAAGCTAAATGAATCCTGGACACATTTGAGCATTATTTCACCCACTTCATTCATCAACAAAAAATCCATTAAGGCAGACACACACACACACACACACACACACACACACACACACACACACACACACACACACACACACATGACTTTTACTATGCATGCTTTACTTTTTATTCGCGTAACTCAAAAGGTATCTTTCCCATAAAATTTTGATATCACATTTTTTTAGGTGCACTGAAAAGACTTCTTTCCTAATAAATGGAATTGGTAAAGTAGATAAACATAATGAGCTATAAATGGTTTACCAAGGCATGTGTGAATACATCTTACGAACAAACGAAAAATGGGTTCATAAAGAACGTGTAAAAATGTGCAGGTGAATGGCAAGTTCTTTTCGAGCAACTGAAGTTCAAGGTTTCGGACTTTGGTGGTGGTGAAACTGGCTGAAATGAGAGTAAAATATGAAGTCTTTGATATTCACCAAATTTATTGCGATGTAGGAGCCTGCAGAGATATTTTTCGTGGTAAAGTTATTGCAGAATTTCTTGTGTCAACTGAATAGGAAGATTACATATGCAGCATCCTTCTCTTGACTTATAAACATAAGAATCCATTTTCATGTACACAACAGTGCATTATATTATCCAACAGTGGGAGTTGAATTGCTATTACAGTGTTATTATATTCATGATTGCTTCCAAAGCACTTCTGATATTAGAAAATAAGGAAGTGGAATAAATGACAAAATGCAATTCACTTATAAAGAATATTTACTACAATGAAGAAAGGTACATAGGTGTCCACCGTGGCCAATTATCTGCCTCAAGAGGCTGCGGACAAATCCATCCGTTCAGGCCGAAGTATGCTACAAAAGAGAGGCAGAGAAAGAAACCGGCGTGAACAACTTGATTATCCAGAGATCAAGGAGTGGGGAGTGATGTCACATATACTTCTGCAGTCAAATGAACCACTATTTAAGTTAGTGAGTAACTTGTGATAACATTTGACAGCGATCAGTGAAGCACAATTATAAAAGCTTCAGAACTACACAACATTCTGTCTTCTGTTTTGACTGATGCATTGCGGAACGAATCCTTTCTGAAAGGAGCTGCAATGCTACAAGGGGGAATTAGCACTCTACGCGTGGAAGACCTTTTGTGTCTATGTCCGTGACGGGGTGTCCCCAGGGAAGGAGGGCTGAGATGAGGGAATGCTAAAGGTGGCAGAACCTAGGATATATAACATCAGAGGTTAGGGACCTAAGAGTTTAAGGTGGCAGATCATACAGCCCTTTCCACTCTCCCATGAGGGTTTCAACATCAACTGGTGGGCCCGAGTCTTGGAGATTGTCCTAACATCTTCGAGGCCTGTTTTCAGACTCGTGGTGCTTGGCGGTGTAAGCAGCTGGCACGGGTACTTGCACATTTTACGCAGCTCTGGGGCTGGATGGAGCGATCTGGAAGACGAAAGTTTATAGACAGATACTCCCGCCGGACGTATCCGTGAAACAGCCAAGCAGGATGACGGTGAACTGAAAAGGGAAGCGATGTGAAATGAAGGGACAGGAAATTCCGGTATGTAACTAACCTTCCCAACTTCCCAACTGTTTCATTTGTGACCCGCATTCGGGAGGTCAGGATTCGGTTACCGTGGCCGACCTTCCAGAACCACGGGTCTTTTTCGGGGAGTTTCCTGGACGCCAGGCGAATGCTAGAAAGATGAATAACATCACCCGTATGTTCTGACCGTCCATTTGATCTCCATTATCATTTCACTTCATCTATCATTTGGGGTCTCTTTCAGGGTACAAGTGTCGACGGGTGTCTCGGCGTTGCATTGCAGGATGATATGCTCCGAGTAGTACTTCCTCCTTCGGTAGGTCGGTCTCCCACCTCTGGTTTGGTGCGTCCGTTTCAGAACCACGGCGGGTGGGGTGCCAGTTACTCTAGCCTGCCGGGGAGTTTCCAATTGTAAATTACTCTCTGCTGTGTCGTAGATCATTGCGGCAGCCGTCCTCTGTTTCCTCTCACCTCATACTTTCTCCCGGGGATTCCGCACTTTGGAGGGCATAGTCACAATAGACCAAGTTTCAACCTCCGTGCCGAATACCACCCGTAGCGGAGTCCAATCCAATATTTAATTAAGAGAACTCAAACTGATAAACATACAGGCTATAATCCTAAGCAAAATTTTCACTTCATTGCTTTCATAAAGCGTTACAATAGCCCTTCAAGGAATTTAGTAGAAAAGGTTCAACATTTTACTATCACTCAGGTATCTGGGTTGAACTATTGAAATCGAGGCTACGTTCTTACACATAGAAGGTCGCTTTCCGCGCAAGTGATCTGAAATGAATGTTATAGCTACCAAATGATTACAAAAGGAAAAAAAAGTTGTATAAGTTAAGGTCGTGCTGGAAGATCGTCATGGTGGCTCATATGGTTACAGCAACTATGAAACCAGAAGGTCCGCGGATCAGATATTGGCTGTACTATTGAAATTTTCAGTCTCATTCTACTTTTACATCAATTGTGTACAATAATAATTAATTATATTGCTTAATATGTTTATAACCAGACAAAAGAAGGAGAGGCAGTTCTCCCATCCTACCTCGCTCTGTTAACTCTCACTCCAACTGGCAGTTGATTTTTCTTGACCTGCCTAGCATTGTAGATAACTGCTGCCTATACGTAAGTATACATCAGCGGCAATATACACATACGAAACATCCAATCAGTCAATTAAAATATATGAACTGCTCATACAAGAACTCACTCTTTTACCTTCCTATCCACTACATGTTATATCTGCTAATTCTATTTTTTTTTTTTTTTTCACTAATGCTTTGCTCTAGGTACAAGGAGAAAGCATTAAAGCTATAGTCAAATCATTTACTGCTGCAATGGCTTTGAAATTCCGCTTCCTTTGTAAAACGACGGGGCGGATTTTAGTTAAATAAAAAGTACGTTGTACTTGATAATTTAAGACAACAGTAAAGAATTCTTTGGAAATGGTCACTTCTACACAAAATTAATTTTTGTAGGAAATCTAATTTGAAAATCTAATTTGAGCTTTTAGGAAAACTACAATTCTCTCTATTCTCTCTCTCTCTCTCTCTCTCTCTCTCTCTCTCTCTCTCTCTCTCTCTCTCTCTCTCTCTCTCTCTCTCTCTCTCGCTGTCTCAGGGTTAGGATTGGGATTTCACTACAGAGGGAATTAGGTACATAGACCACCATGCTGGTCCCATTATACCTATACCCCCAAGGTGGGAACCCCCGGGAGGAAGAACGAGGTGAGAGGAGACAGGGCGGCCGACCCAGGGACCCACAACAATACAGGGAGTAGTGTCCCTGCAGTTAGAGACTTAGAGACTTGCCCCAACAGGCCAGGAAAACGAACAAACTCCCGTACTACGGGATGGCTACGAGCCCAGCATCCGAGCCCCAAAGGTCCCTGGCTGGTGGTCCCAAAATGGTCCCAGTAGATTGAGTCAGAGGTTCTACTCCCATTAGTTCTGGACTCGTAGGACCAGAACCTGTTTTATAAACTGCCCCGCCTGCACACGGCAGACAGGCCACTTACGCGCCAATCCAAAATGGACCCGCTACCAAATAGCCTTGGTAGAGCCGCCGGTGATCTAGCACACCTTCTACTAGCTCTGCAGGCTAGTACCCGGGACTTATTAGGTAACCCTCTACCCCGTCCGGGCGGCCGTAGCCTGGCCGGATTTACCGAATTTCCCGTGGGTGTCGGGAACACACTGCCCCCTCGAGTCCAACCCAATCCGAACGGCTCCCAATCAGGGAGGGGCTTGAATATTCGGCCCGAGGTTCCTCTAAGGTCCTAGTAGAGGCGCGGAGATCGGCAACAGACATACTGGAGGAGAAAGTAGTTTACCTGGAGCATATCATCCCACTATGCACTGCCGAGACACCCACCGACACTTCTACCCTCAAAGAGACCACCAGATGAGAGATGATGTGAAATGATAATGGAGATGAAATGCAGAGACAGGAAATTCCAGGAAAGTAATTGACCTACCCAGCATTCGTTTAGCGACCCGGGAAAATCCCTGAAAAAACCAATGGGTCAGGTAAGTCATCCACGGGATTCGAACCCGGTCTACCCGAATGCTAGCCACAGACGAAACCGCCTGACCCATCCTTCTCGGTCTCTTAGGGTTAACTGGAAATTAAATATATATATTTAGTCATGGAATTGTATTAAAAGAATGACATTGTAATAAAAATACTAAAACCAATAGAGAAAAAGAAAATAACGAGCTTTCCCAATGAAATGGCTAGCTTAAAATTCAGTATTTTACGCTCCACCCAAAGATACTGAACATGAAATACCTAGTTGGTATTTTACCCACTTTCAGAGCTTATGCTACACATAAACTGACATAAGCTTGTTTTTAAACATGTTTTACTAAGGATTCAGGTAGCTCCAAAACTGAATTCTTCGTATCGAATTTGTGGATGGAATTCAATGCGGTATCTAAGTGAAGTAAGTAGAAAAAAAATCGTGAGCAGTTAGTTTAAAGAATGTAGGTCACTGGCTGCCAATGGAATTGGACTGGAGTAGTTTTTGCCACGGTTTCTGATTAACTTTACGTCTTGTTACACTAGAATACCGGGGCTGTTCTCTAACTTCTTCCTTTAGTCGTGGTTTTTACTACAAGCGTGAAATATCCGAACACAGAAAGCACTCCATAATCCTTTCCTTCGCAAGTCAAATCTTTATGACAGCTACAGGAAGTACAGGCGATGTTTTCTATATTCAAGCTAAGGTATGAGATAAGCTGCTTTACTATATCATTATGAAAGATCCTAAGATTCACGCATTTTGTAATACTCAAACAGCCGAGGTTCTCAACCTGCAGCTGTACTATCTGAATGAGGACAACTTCCACTGAAGAAAAACTCATGTCCTGTTGAATTTAAAAGCTACAAGAATCTGAATAGATACGCTTACACTCTGTTTTAAAGTTAAGTAGTACTAAAATATCAGCTAAAATGTTATGTTTTATACAACAATACGCAGAAAGATTCTGATGTATTACCTCCACATGCTTTTCTCCACCAGATATTATTAATTATTATTTACATTATGTGGATTCTACAGCTACTTTAATTACAGCGTTTTCTCTACTACTTTCTCTCCTATGTACTTAAACTTAGTAGTGTAGGACATTCCACCCAAAAACTTCGACACTGGGTTTTCACCAGTGGCGGCTGGTGGGTTAAATTATTGGTGGTGCACAAATGAAAAATAAAATACAGAGTAGTAATGACTCACCTATTTATACATATTCTCTGCTGTACTCTCCTTAGACCTGGCGAATCTATCGATAACTTGCGTTGTAGTCGCTGATCTTCATAACAAAATCTCTCTCAATTGAAAGCATTGCTAATGCTGACAATCTGTCCTGTGACATTGTGTTCCTAAGGAAAGTTTTTATTATTTTTAAAGTTGAGAAACAGCGTTCTGCTTCAGCGGTAAACGTTGGCATAGTTAACAGTACTCGGAGGAGTTTGACATATTCGCTGAATGTAGCACATAAATTGTTTTCCTTATTGAAGTCCATCAAGCACAAAGCGCCGGACATTCCACGAAATTCCTCTCGACTGTAAATTACAGTCAGTTCTCTACGAATTTTTGTTCCAATGATAAAAGGATAGAACCTTATTGTTTCTCTAAGGGCATCCTCTGGAAATGTCTTAGAAATTTTCTTTATGAAACAAAGTTGAGGCTACCAGATGCCCCGTGAAGCTAAATCTGTGCTTTGATTCACTAAGAATGTCACATACTTCAAGAGCTTCTCTTCTTTTCACATCATGATCTTCTATTCTTCTCCTCTTAATTGCAGTTTCTTCGTGTTCCTCGATATCCACGCTATTTCTTACCTTTTGCACTTCCCTTTTAAATTGTGTTTAGCTGGGCGATGGCAAACGTTGCATTGCAGTCTCGTTTCTGCGGCTGATTGTACAAAATGTCCACATGTGGCATGATCTTGTAGAAGAAAGGCAGCCAGAATGCAAAGTTATAATCTTTCAAAGTGGCCATAAACCCAGAAGCCTGAACAAGTGTGGCGTTGTTGTTTAACAGAGCTCTCTTCTAAATAACCTCCATGCATTTAATTAAATTCTCCCTGTGTTCGAAAAGCAGAGCACACAGAAGCTAAGCCTGAAAGTCACGCTATAGCCGTTGCTAAGAGTAGGAGGAGCTAGGTTTATAAACCTCCATTTGAGCAATATATAAGGAGCCCCTCCCATCTGTTCACCTTCCCGCAACCCACTCAGAGAGCCATCATTTGGGCGAAATCTTAGGTTAACTCTTCACTGCAAACCCGCGGCTCCTACAGTTAATAACTGTTTATTTCGACTTCTGCGGTCAGGGGCAGCTACAGACGATAAGGCGTAATTGAAACATGTTTGTATATAAAACAATGCAAACAAGTACAGCTTTATGTTCAAAATGCACCTGTTGTATATTCAGAATCAGTGGGTGTAGCGCAAACCTGCAACCTTATGGAGGAACCGCCCCTGGTTTTCACCAGGAATGTTTTCGAAAACTAAAATACACTTTTAGAACAACTATACATTATAAGAAGTGTATGTCTTTCCAATTTAATGTGAATTCAAGGATTCCTAAGTTCTAAGATAGAACGTTTTTTAACTTTGTATTACTTTGTGTTTCCGGTACTAGAAAGTACCAAAATATTAATGTTTGATGATGGCGTTAAACTACATAAAAGCATCAATAATGTCATAGATCGCATAAAACTTCAGCAGGCCCTGGACTCTTCATATGCATGGAGCGAAACAAACTCTCGTTTTATATTAACAACTGTGTAACAATGTCCTTCACTAGAAGAAAAAATCCAATTTAATCTGTGTATAATATTGTCACGGCAACAGGTATAAAAGTTTGGGCACAAATAATTACACAGTCGGCGGATAAAGTATCAGATAACGAACTTGCCTAAGCAGATAAACATAGCGCTTGAGATAAAAGACTTACCGAAACAAACTGAGATAAATGGAAATTTCTTGTAATATCTTGGTTATTTGGTTTCTTTATTCTTCCGTAAACATTTCCAACCTAAAATTAGGTATTTAAGCAAGTTGCGGCTCGCAAAGTGAGTCAGAGAGTAAACAGTGTTGTGAAACGAGAGACAGCTGGAAGTGTTATTGTAACGAGAGCTAATGATGTAATCTGCTGTCACTATTTGTTATCGTCATCGACCTTGGTAGACGGATGGTGTACGTAACGTAATGCTGCTGTAATCTATAAGAGTATTTCTACGAAAATAAGGGATATTTTGAATTTTTGCAACTCGGCCTTTTAATTCTACGAATCCACAAAGTCACAATATAAATACGACACTACTCCTTGAAGTGGCGGAAAATAGAGATTTAGATGAATATTTTGCAATTATTTGTTGCAAAATTGCTAAAATATCTGGGATTTATAATGCGAAATTCTTATTCATTTAGACAAAGAACTCTAATGCGTCTTCGCAACTCATTTGTTAGACAAATTTCAAATATGTATATATTATTTGGAATCCCATATCTGCAAAACATAGAACCTTAATAGATAAAGTACAATAAAAGTAAAGCTGTGACTTACAGAACAGACTTCGCGGGATTAATATTTCTCTACAAAGTATTGCATCCGATTATTTTTATATAAAACAATATATTGATATAAAATATATTAGCTTTTCTCACCTTTTCAGGTTGTATAAAATGTGTAGAAAACTGATTTGAAATGCACTGGGGTATGAAGTTAAGTTTTTCTTTTGCAGGTGTGTGGGAAACGGACATATGGCCATGCCACATTGTACCGAACCTGGAATGTTTCCATCAGGAAACATCAGTTGCTGAAATTATAACAAATAAAAGTAAGCTCGCAAATAGGAGAAAAATATTTCTGTAACGCTGTTTGAATAGAGATCCCGTATTACTGAAGGTAAAACAAAACTTGAAGGTGGATCAAGTTTAAAATGTACCTAGGTGTTATCTATTTAGGACTTAAAATAGCAAATTAGTGCCTTCTTTTATGTACTATAGCTAAAAGTTCTAAATACATAAATCACTATAATGTCACCATTTGAAGTTTTGAAATGGTTAAATCCAAACTTAATTTTTTGAACTGCTTATCTTCCTTTAGTCCGTCGAATTTAGTAACCTGAGAAGCAGGAATTTGCAAATTTGTTTTAATAAATATAAAAAAGTGTATGTTTATACACTTTATTTTGGAATGCGTGTTGCTCAGCAACACTTAATAACACGAGTATAATAATGCCACACTTGATACCCAAGATGAAAATTCAGGAGGGTTTAATATCATAAAAGTGGCAATGTACAGGATGGATAAAGAAAGAAGCAAGGCCTGTAATAAACCAGACAGGGGAGCAGAGACAAAAGCAGTAGATGGGATGGAAAATTGAAGCACGAAATGAATGCATTTAGAAATCCAGCCCCCCCGCCAAGTTATATGTTGGACACACACAATATTTTTTTGAGCTTCTAGGTTATTTACTCTTTTGAAACTTCCAAAATTTGCATATTTATTAGCCGTCACATTATTTAACAGGAATATTTAAGACAAGGCTACAATGAAACTTCCAACACATATAATAATAAACCTATCATAATGAAAATTCAGCCACATAATTAGAGTATGATCTTAAACTAGCATGCAAATTTTCATATTCCTACAGCAAACAGTACTTATTGCTTATTTTTTGTGAAAATGTTGTAAAAATTACTCGCTAAAATGTTCTACGCGTCAAAAAATTTGAACCTTAAAAGGGTTGAACTTTTATTTTTGGCTAATATAAAGCAATTTTAAAAGATCCACATTCTTATATTTTGGAATATTCTTGTAGCATTTGTTCTAAAATATCTTCCATGCGTTAGCTCTTGAGGCGGTCCGGCCCGTAGCGAAGGATGTCGAGCTCTCCCTTGTGCTCAACGCCTCACAATTAAGAGTTGTAAGAGTTGGTGGCGTGCGGAGGTTAAGGATAGGGAGATTGGAAAATGTTCGAGGTGACTTGTGATGTAGCCCTTGGTGAGAACTCTCATCAGTGCTTCAGGGAATGGTTGCGTCCTGACTCGTGGGTTGAATGAAGAAGACACCTTGAATTATTTTGGTGAAGGTTTACTGTTGTCCTTAGACTCCTTTGCTCGCCACCGTGAAGTTGTCCGAGTGGTTGCTGTGTTCAGTGTCACCCCGCGTCGGTATTGTGATGTGATATGTAGAAACAATAGCGCGGCGTAGCTGAACTTTACTAATTCTAATTGGAACAACTGTTAAATACTGTACTTTTTCTTGGTGCATGACATGGAAGCGGATTTGTTGGACGACGCAGAATACGTGTCCGTCTCATGTCGACCACAGGACCGAAGTGTCCTTACAAGGTAAAGCTACTTTCAGCTATTAATTAGAATTTCCCCAATTCTATGTATTTTTTGAGGTTTGAAAAATCACGTGAACTGATATTAATTTTCCATTGGCTGGTACCCATCCCCACTTACGATCAATGTTCAAATTTTCTAGTTTTGGACCTAATATCAAAGTCACTTGTTTCTCACGGTTAGATAAATTATACCAGCTCAGATTTACAAAGGCCCAGGCCTTGTAGCCTTTTGTTACAACCGCGATCGCGAATTCTAAGAGAGAACACTGCCTCGAAAGGACGGTACCTCGCATTGCCTTGGGCTAAGTCAAACAATAGGTAATGTTTCCGGTAAAGTTAAGGTGTGGGGTGTCCAAGCATGCTCAGAGACTTTAGATTGAGACAAAAAATATGTTAGATAAGTATTGGTGTATTATTTAGATATATAAATATGATTCTTGCTTATAGCCTGAATGTCCCTGTGGGTTACTACTACAACTACCACTACTATGATGATTATTAGCCCTGACCTATACGGACCGCGTCAGTCTCAAAGTTTTGAAAATATTAACTTTTATAATTGTCAAAACATGAGCATTAACAAAAAGGGAAATGTAAAGTTTCTTATTTACATATTATGGACCTATCCTGTAAGTTTTACCGAGTTAAATGAAAAACTTTGACGTGTGAGGCATGTTGTATACTGAAAATTGTTAGGAAAGAGGTTCCTCTGAAAATTAAATTTGAAGTAATGATTGTTACTCTTAACGATTGTTAAAGGTATCTTTAAATTGTCACGTGATGGTCTAAAATGCTGCAAATGATAAGAGTATCTTGCCATCTTTTACTATACAGCCTAAGCTACCAAAAATGCCAAAAAAGGAAATTGTATGAGATTTCCGTGTAGGCTTGCCTGAAACCTAGAGTTTGGTGTACTGCATTCACGGATCTTTCTGTACCTTTGATTTGCCATAAAACTAACGCAAAACATGATGATTTTGATGCATATATGTGCCCAATTTCTCAAAAAATAAGCAAACCACCGATTAAACGACTACTGTGCTGTAAAAATAAGAGGTCTTATCCAGAGAAAACACCAAAAATACTACCAGTAGATAAAGATTATTCTCAAAAATTTCCTTCTTCTCGCTCCTCGAACATTCTAGAACTCTGTGGAAACTTCCAGTGGTTACGTAAGCGAGTGAGCCAGTCAGTGGGCTACTGAGTGCATTTGCATTACAGTGAATGATAAAAAATATTCACAAAACTAAATGTCTAAATCTGGGAATGTTTTCACATAAATGTCTTCCCTAGATCCAACAAGAGGTACTTCATATCGAGTGAATGATGTATGAGTTGAATTGGATTGGGGACTCGGAGTCGCAGTCTTGGTCTATTATACCTATTGTCCAGCAACGCAAAGAAGGTTCCTGCAAGGAATGTGCTCTCTTATACAGTGTTACAAGGACAGTGAATGTGTGTCACAGGGAACGCATGCTACACAACGATCAGAACCGTAAAAAAAGCATACGTCCTGTGCATTAAAACCGAGAAGATTCATTCACAAAAGTAGAAGTCCTCAGATTTCTTTTGAGTGGTCCGTAACCCTATTGACATGGGGTGTCATAAATCTGTCCAGGGAGGGCGTGGGAACCTTCTCCAACCCCCCTGCGTCTCATTCCTCTGAGACAATCTCTGCTGTGGAGGAGTATATTTCCCAAGTAGGGCATCCCCAGGAGGAAGGATGAGGAGAGCGGAGATAGAGGCTGCCGTCCAAAGGAGTCGCGACTGTGCTGAGGAAAGGATCCCTACAAACGACTACCATGAAGAATAAAATGCTGTCTAAATGAACGCAACCCCTAGGCTAAGAGTTCTCCAAGATACATTTTCTGATATTAAGCGAAAAATCCAAGCTATAGCTTATCTTGTGAACTTGGCTTAAACAAGAATTTAAAAAAATAAAAATGAAATGATGTAATCCTCCCATCCTCAAAGGTTAAGTTCGCAGCATCACATTCGAAACAGGAAGGGTTATCAATGAATTTTTGTTAGAGTTAAGTAAATAAATCTTAAGATTTTAATTTACGTGCTAAGGTGAAAATAAGTTTTCCTCGCTATGGTATCTGCTTTTATCCGTAAGGGAAATTGAAAACTTTGCGTCTTGTGAAGCCTACACAAGTGTTTCACTACAGAACTTGGTACACAAGCAGGAAAAGTTGTTACTGGAACTAAAGTCTTACAAGTGTGTATCGAGAAACTCAAAGAGTTTTGCAAGATGGCTTTTAACGGGATTCACTTGTGCCGTTGGTCACACCATGAACTTCTTACAAAGCCACCCGATATGGTCATATATTACCACAACATATCGAGAGATTGGCCATGGGACATAAACAGAGGCAGTACACTTGCTCAAGCATCGGAATCATTATCGCCAGATAACCAGAATCTTCTGCTACTTTCGCCATCTTAAACGTTCTGGAAATCTTCAACGGATATAAAAGCGAGCGCATTCTCAAGTGAGTCACTCAGTGATTATATTAATGAGATAAGTTTCTATTGTGATGGAAAGTGAAGTTCTTGGGAGGAGCTATTGATGGCAATGGTGAACTGCAGTAAGCGTTATTATTGCAATTTTGTGTTTCACTCCTCCCTCTATGGGTTTCTTTCATCCATTTCATTTCCATTTTACTCATCTCATACGGAGGACCTGCGCTCCCATGTCTCACAACGGTGGCTGAGTTGGACGCGTGTCAAGGAGCAGAGGAACTTTTTGGATAGGAGAGGATATTCAGGATGAAGGATAAGCTCGATACCTGGCGTGAGGCGGATGAGGTAGATGATATGAAATGTCGGTGAAGTGGATGAAAGGAAAGATGAATATAGAACATCTGGTCGAATGAATGGCAGAGGAAACAGTTCATATACGCATCCCTGGATCAGTGGGAGGCTGCACGCCCATATTACCAAACACAGAAAACTAGAACTTTAAATTGTGAGCCATTTAGCCATTCGATCCTCGCTTAAATATGTAGTTACGTAAGAGAGCCAATATAGGAATAAAACCAAAGAGTGTTTATTACATATAGGAGGGTGAACGCCTGTAAATTATACCTGCGGTTCCCAGTCCACTAAGCTACGTGTTTCATTTTGGCACGGTGCGGTTTTGGTGGGTGTATAGGCGTGAGGGGAGGTATATTGTGGTAATTACACTATGGAATAGGATGTAGGATTTGAAGTTGAGGTAGTTGTTCAGGGAAATACGTTTGTGTTTGTTAATATCAAATTGTTCGGGAAATTTTAGTTCCGCGATTTAGTGCATAATGTACACGGTGGACACTGAGTCACAATGTAAGATTAACTATTGATATAAGCATAAAGCAAACTAAGTTACAACTATTCCTAAACTGAGAGGAATATTTTCATAATAACAGTAACTTTGCGGAAAAGCGATGAGCCACTGTTTACTACAGGGTGTTGTAAAGTTTTAATTATCTCCCTTTAAAAATGTGATAGAGAGTTTGTGTTGATATGTGCCTGTTAGCTCTTCTCTACGTAGTCACCATACAGTTTTACACATGTTTCCCAGCGTTTCTTGATGTTCCGAACACCTTGATTGCAGTAGTCTGCAGAATTCGCTTTGAACCACTCTTCCACTTCACCTATTACGTCATTTGTGTTGTCAAATCGGCGACCACGCAATGGATTCTTCGTTTCCGGGAACAAGAAAAAGTCAACAGGCCGAATAAGGCAGATGTTATAAGGTCTCAAAGTCACATTCCCTTGTTTTGTCAATTGCAACTTGAGATGAATGAACTGTTGCATTGTCAGCCAGAAGACGAACTCCTTTGGAGAGCATACCACGTCGTGTCTTAATCAGAGCTGCTCTTAACTTGTCCAGAAGATTGTATTAGTATCTGTCAGTGATGGTTTGACCCTTGGCAAGATAATCACTAAGAGTGACTTCACGACAATCCCAGAAAACTGAAAGCATGACCTTCCCACCTGAAATTTCCAAGTCTACCCTTTTGGGAGGGGGCAATCAGCATGTTTCCATTTCATGCTCATGGTTTTGTCTCTGGATCATACTGATAGATCCAGGATTCATCCATGATTACCAGACGATTCAAATATCATCTTTATCCTGTTCCATTAGATCAACATGTCTTGAAGGGTCACAGCGTGTTTGCTTTTGGAAAGGGGTTAGCAAACGTGAAACCCACCGTACAGACACCTTAGACATGTGCAGTTCGTCATGAATAATTTTCCGCACACTACCATAACTAAGATGTGTTTCATTCATGATCATTTGGATGGTTGCTCGTCTGTCTCCCAGTATTAAACACTCCACTTTATTTACTGTGTCAGCATCGTCTGTCATTGACGGTGTACTAGCTCTTCGCTCATCAGTCAGGGACATGTGGCCAGTTTGAAAATTCCTTTTCCACTTCACAATAGTGTCATATGATGGGTAATCATTTCCATAAACAGCCGTCATCTCATGGATTTCCCGAGCAGTTTTGCCCCTCAAATGCAGGAACTTGATCACACTACGAGCCTATATTTTCTTCATCTTACACCTCAGTCACTGCTGGCACTCACTGTATAATGAAAAAGGATTAAAGTCACAGAAACTACAAAAATTATGTCCCGAGGAGTCACTGACGACACTGAAATATTTTCATCACTCTAGCATAAAAACTACTGGGTGACACTTAAAACACGTACAAGCTACAATTGTACTGGTGGGCATTTCTCCTTTGACACTTGTTTGTTGAGGCACGCGTTTATGGTTTAGGTTTGTCAATCATGGAGATTTAAAGCGAGGATGTCTGTTTTAAGGTAACTGAAAAAAAAAGAAAATCGGTTAAATTCAGACGACTTTCTGTACGCATCCATCCACAAATCATAACTACAACACATAGAAAAAAATGTCGCATTTTTTCAGTTAGGTAAAACACGCTCAGAAAGCACAGGGCCTTAGCCACTATTCTCCGAAAATTCAAGGTTTACCCTTTTATTTAAAAAACTATATTCGGCTTGTGTTATTTTAATCAAAATACCGTATGAATCATTTTTAAGAATACAAAATTTGCGATAAATGAGTCACAAAAGATACAGTTTTCGGTTTTATCTGCTTGATCATCTGCATGTTATACGTTTGCAGGAGTACTGGCCTAGAACACCGAAATACTATCGCTTTTATTGTTATGTGCCCACATAAAGACAGACAAGATAACGTCAGAGGTTCTATCACCATTATTCCTGGACCCATAGGACCAAGGACCCAGGCCTTCTTCGACCAGGGAGTTACCGAGCTGTCCCAAAAGGGCGCCCTGCGCCTCCGCGGGGCTTTCCATAGGGCAAGACCTAGAGACTAAGAAGCCCTCCCCCCCATCTGGTCCTGTGGACTCAAGACGGGTGGATGCGCCACTTACGCGCGCCAACTCCAAAATGCGAGGACTACCGATATGACCTCGGCGGGGCCGCCTGGTGATCTAGCACACCTTCTACTAGCTATGCTGGCTATTACGCGAGAATATATGGCTTCCCTCAAACCTATCCGAAGACGTATCCGAACACCCACGGGTATCGGGAACCACTGCTCCCTCGAGTCCAACTCAATTGATACCGTCCCTTTTAGGCATAACATTGTCATAATAACCGCGAAAGTCTTATTAAATGCATAATTAAGGGCGGATATATACCACAATATGAATTAAACAAAGTTATAACAAATATAGAGGATAATGATTAAATATACATGTTCAGAAACTAAACAGGCAATCCCGATATATATATATTATTGAAAGCACGAGAACCCAACGTGTCAAGAGAGCGAGGAAAATGAACACTTTCCCTCACAGGTATTTTCTTTGTGTTTCTAGCTGACAAAGGTGGCATTGTTCAAGGCTAGACCCTCGTCTCCAGCCCATGTTTGGTCTGCACATGATACGTGATGAGAGAATAGACAGCGGGATTTAAGATATACATTTTCAAACATGCTTATGCATTAATAAGCTGGACTGTGGCAAGGTGAAAGTTGCGTGGAATACATGCCTTAGACACTACAAACTGCTATTAAAATTAAGAGTAGGGAAGAAAAACAACGTATAAGGAACAAGTGACTGGTCACATGATCCCTAAAGTGTCCAAAATTCGGCGAAAGGAAGGGGAAATTTGTGCAATGGCGACGTTTGATGTTTGCTAGGAAAAAAACTCTGTTTCGGCGAGTGAAGGGGGCAATAAGTACTGAAAGTTCATCAAAGTCCGTGTTCGCGAATGCACGGAGTAACACACATTAGGTAGTTATCGAACTCCCTGTGTTAGCGAGTGAGAGAAACTGCACACATTACAACATCATTAAGATTTCACCAAACTCCGTTGTTGAATAATCTTCCGGAAATACTATTTTGTGCGAAGTAATGCTCTCGACGTTCAGGAACAACGCATACACAGCTACATACAACACTCGGCGCTTCCTAATGATTTACAAGTTCACTCGCGACTGTGATTCAGACTAGCCGTCGGGTCATGCGCACAGCAACGGGCAAATCTCAAATCTCGCGCCTAATGTGCGACAACAAGACGAGTCAATGTCAAGACAACAGTGACGAATGGAGAGGACTACTTGTATCAATAAACTTGACATTCAACGGTCTGGTGTCCATATACTGTCAGGACGCACCCACTCCCTGAAACTTAAAAGAGAGAACTCATGCAGATCTACCCTGAGAAAAACCCCGACATGTTGGAAACCTCCCATCCGTAGTCCTCAATCATCTCATATCTTATCATATGAGGTGTTGAGGGCCGGGAGGTCTCAACGAGGTACTTAACGGGCAAGGACCGCCTCACAATCCGAACAACTCCCATTCAGGGAGCGGCTCGCAGTTCGGCCCGAGGTTCCTCTAGTAACGTCAGAGGTACCAGGAGTGCTAAGGGTCCGCAGCGCCCGCACCACAACACCTGAAGAGGACGAATCCCCTCCCCTACGGGGAGACACACAAGCAGACAGACTGTCAGAGAGATACACGTGCTCTGGCGGGTCTTTCTCTTAATCTTTTGATAATTTATGGATCGCAAAACATGCACTTCTGGTGCAATATCGTTATCAAATTTTTGGTGCAATATACTATTTCTGTTCTAACTGTATTTTCTTAGTACTGAAATTGCAACGTTACAGAGAAACTAAACTAGAATACAATCAACCAAGAAACTCACACAAGAGGAAGTCAGTGAAAACATCTATAATACAATCCATATAAACCTGAACCATTTCAATAAGCCAAAACTTTTGAACCAATAACAGGACAGACGTGCAGCTTTGGGAGAATATAATACATCCTTAGGAGATTGGATTACACTAACTACATCTCAGAGAAAATGTTTTAAGTGTCCTCCGCCAGCATCTATACATGTTTGTATTCGTCTCACCATATTCTCTGAAGTTTTTAAGAGTAGTTTCCAGTTATATTTAGAAAAGTAATGAAAAGTTTGTTAATTTATATAAAAATGATTATGTAAATCTATTTAGCCCTTTAAATAAGTAAAAATATACGTAATTTTGTATTGGCCGTAGTAATAATTGTATGACGTAATGTGCCGTGGAATCAAATCGGCCAATCACAAAATTAAGATAGGAGTAACGATAGTTACGAAAAATCAATAATCTTGATAGAGATGTGTTGTAATGGTGAGTGAGATGAATAGTGGTGCAAGATCAAGAACTTTTATGTAATAGTTTGAATCTGTTTGAATATAACAAAGTAAGAATTTATCGAAATGTTTGAAGTATCCTGCATGTGACTGGGAAAGGAACTTCAAGTGAAATGTAATCCAAATAATACACATAAATAGTTACAAAAGTTGATTTCTCCGAAACTTTATTCCGAACCACGCCTGAAACCAAGATTCTCATGACTTATTTAATCAAGCACAATCATCAAGAAACAACTCAAAATACAACGAATTAACCATGTTATATCTGGCTTCTCGACGTGGGTCTTCGAAAAGTCAACGTACATCCCATCTCAAACTTAGAAATCTCGCACCATGCGCCCGAACGTGTGACTGAGGAAGACGGAGATAAATTAACTACGAATAAAGAATTCCTGTCCCAAGTTTTACGTAGAGTATCCTTACCAATATTACTTATTTCGGTTCGAATGGATTCCTTGAGTACATCAATTGTCCGTGACATATTCTTGTACACTATTTTTAGATACCACCACATCAAAAAATTCGATGAGCTTAGGTCAGGGGGTCTAGAGGCCACAAACCTTTTGAGATTATTCGATTATAGAAGAAAGTGGTTACAAGTTCAATGGTCTCATTCGACTATGGCACGTTACTCATCTTGCTGGAAATAACCTCTCAATTTGATATCAACTCTGTAAAAATCAGAGAAATAGGTGAGACGAGGGCAAACATGTATAGATATCTCTGAGATATAAATAGTGTAATATAATCTCCCAATTGTGTATGATATTCTGCCAAATTTGCACTGTGTCCTATTATTGGTTCAAAAGGTAGGGCCTATTGAAACTGTTGAGGCTTATATGGACCGCACTATATATAATAGTTAAAAATGTCATTCTGCATAAGCTCCACAATTTTTATACGCTGTAAGTCGATGGAACTAGTGATACTGTCACCGGTGGCATTGTTGTGCTGCTGCCACAGAGCGCAGGTGGGCGCGTGGGCAGGAAAGAGGCAGAAAGAGGCTCCAAAGCGTTCTGTCCATTGTTGTTGCGAAATTTTCCGATAAGTTTGCGGTTTTCTTGAAACAATTGTTGGGGTATAAATATCAGCGATGTGCTAGAACCGGAGTTCTGTGTTGGTTATTGCGACAGTCGACGGTTGAAGTGTACCGTGGTGATTTCATTCATTTGTTTTCGTGCAGCAGAACACTGAGTCAGCCTTGAAGACAGCGACTTTCACGTCTTTTTAGTGCAGCAAAAGCTGTGTTAAATTTCTGCAAACCAGATTAGAGTTAATCTCTCTTTTCTTATGCCCAATAATTCGACAAAAATATTCTTTTTATTTACACTAATTAGAGGTTTACAGCAAAAGTTGTTTTAAATTTGTGTAAACCAGATTACAGTTAATCTCTCTCTTCTTAAGTCCAATAATTCGACAAAAATCCTCTTTTTATTTACACTAATTAGAGGTGTATTAATTTCATTATCTGCAAATTTATGAATAAATTAAACTGTAATCCTAAAATATCAAAATTTTTGTGCACCTTATACCAAAATGTAGAAAAGTAAGCTAAATTTAAGGTAATGGGGTCATACTGAATCTACGTAACCCATGCGGTCACAATACTTTTAACCTTTTCCTAGGGGAATTTGGATAAAATCTTATGGAAATAATATATTGTCGCCAGGCCATTGTTGATTGGAGGCGGCGTGGGCAACGAGATCAAAGAGACGGCAGTTCAGTGTGGAGATAAAAGCTCGCCGAAATGGTGGGCGGGAAGGAGACGGATTTCTCTAGAGTGCGCCTTTGTTCTAGCCGGGTCTCGATTGATTGAGAAATTTCTGGACTGTTAGAAAAACTATAAAAAGGCAGCCCGCAAAAAAAAAAAAAAAGGTGAATCCGCCTCAGTGAGATCCAAGGCGCACTCCAGCGTCTCAAATCTAAAAAGGCGGCGGCTCCTGAGGGGCTGAAACCCCTCATGCTCACCATCTTCACCTCAACGCAGTTCTATTCTTAACCATGGTTTTCAACATGTGCCTAACCCTCGGATACTTCCCACGAGAGTGGAGAGAGGCCCGGGTGATTTGCATATTGAAACCACCAGGTTCCTTTCCACCCTCTCGAAAGTTCTTGACAGGATGATTCTCACCCGAATGTCCCGCATCCTGGGAGACATTCAAGCCATCCCCGACCATCAGTTTGGATATCGTCCTGGGCACTCGCTCGACAGTCCAGCAGTTACTGCGTGCGGTGGAGACCGCCGCCCTGGGCTTACTTGAAGGCACCTTCACGGCTGCGATTTCGTTGGATGTCGAGAAGGAGTTCTCGACGACATGGAATGCCGGGCTTCTGCATAAACTGATCCTACTGGGGCTCCCTACCCAAATCATAAACATCTTACACAGCTTCTTGCGACACCGCACATTTAAAGTCACAGTTTCGGGGAAAACATCAACACTTAGACCAATGAGAGGCAGAGTCCCCGAAGGCTCTGTACTATCCCCTACAATATTCAATGTCTTTATGGCAGACTTCCTCACAGAGCCACGAGTCGTAATGACACAATACGCTGACGACGTGCTTCTGTTCTGCAAAGAAAAACTTATCCTCAGAGTCTTCAACCCCATACAGAGACACCTCCGTCTCACACAACAGTGGTGTAGGCGTTGGCGGATGTCCGTAAATCCGGACAAAAGCCACGCCATTCCTTTTACTAAGCGGCACACCCCCACAGACTGCCCCAACTTCAGCTTCCGAGGCCGGTACCTAGGAGTTACGTTGAAAGAGAATCTAACCTTACGCTAGCACTTCAGGAACATAGCGGCAAGGGTACAGGGAGCAATAGCCTTAAGTTTTCCATACGTGGAGGACGAGATTAGGCGCCGGGCATCAAAATTATACGCCAATTTATCCAACCAAAGAAGCTACCTTGTCAGACCATTGGGAGATTATGACCCCACTAGACGTCGCTCTAGCCTACGTCTAGCCTACCCAGAGCTAATCCTAACAGCAGCTAAAGCTGAGCTCCACATATTTCTCCTAAGCTGTTTGGCATCAAAATTTTACCAACCTAAATTCAGAAACAAAACACTAGGGTGCTAGGCATTGCATCCTGTCCTTTCATTCCCAAGGTACAATTACTGTAGCCTTACACAATTATTTCCAACCTAAAAACCTACAAGTCACCCTACAACATCCCGAATAAACTTTTACCTGCGGTTAAAAGCGAAATGGACAGGCACGCAGCTAAAACCTTCTGGCTAAATGCAGCCAGCCAGCACGACGAGAGAGCGAGAGCGAGAAAGAGGGTGAGTCGGTAATTGAACACGTGCGGGGAAACACCTGTGTTTGTTCACCTTGTATGTTGTATTGTGTATGTGTACGAAGCGTATTTCTACGGAAATAAAGTGAATTTTTTTGTGTTTGTAACCTGGACTCTTTATTTCACGAACCCACAAAGTCACAATATGTAGACATACGCCTAGGCTGTGTGTAAAAAATAAGTCTTGATATATTATGAATATATAGACTGGTTTTGTCTACATTTTCTAAACATATGATTTTTTTCTATCTGTATTAGCGATTCACTGCTAAGATTGCTTAACAAGTGACAAAGTAATCACAAATATTTAATTAAACTGAACAGGCAGCAAAAGACACCAAACTTTAGGCACAGAATGTAATAAAATTAAGAGGATCTTGGACTTGCGAAAAAGGCCGCTAAATCGCACCACGAACGACAGAGTGTGGGAAAGGAAGTGCGTGCAAAGAAGCGAGCAGATCACATAAATATCGATTAACCTTTTAACTGGTTCCGCTTCTTTATGGCGACTGCGCGTTGCTGAAATAACACGAGACTGGGCGATATCGCGCCAGAAACACTCGCTTCATTTTGGTGCCCCTCTCTTCCCTCGTAAATTTTCTTGCAAATGGCTCGCCAATTTCCGCAATTCTGGCACAACAGCATTCCATTCTGAAGATATTTTCTTTTTTAAAAAAATGTGGTGGAAATGTGTTTTTTGGGCAAAAATTTATATTCATTCAGGATGGCCAATTTCTTTCTTTACTTCTTATGCTTTATTTGCTTATTCCTCCACTTTTATTTGAAGACTTGGTGTTCTAGTAAGTGAGAATTAAGTATAGCGAAGTTCGTCACTTTAAAATATGAAATTGTTCTTTAAACCAGATCTCTGTAGGCTTAACTCTGAAAAATAAGACAGACTGAAGAATTGAATAAAACTGCTACAATCTACTAGTTGCCGTGGCGCTGCTGCAACAACAGAGCTACCACGATAACAATCCGGATATCCATAAATTTCCAACTGACTCGTTTTTATTCCGAAAGCAGTAAACGCTGTCAAAATAATTTTAGGAATATAGTACAGTAATAATAATGATGATGAAGACAATCACAGCTCTATAGCACTTAGCACTGATGGGTTGAAACACTGAGCGGAATAGCTCAGGAGGTTTCGTCTGTGGCCCGCATTTGGGAGACCCGGGTTGGATTCCCGTGGCCGACCTACCTGATCCATGGGTTTTCCCGGGGGGGGGGGGTTCCCGGTTCGCTAGGCGAATGCTGGTAGGTTTATTACATCCTCCGTTTCATCCACATTATCATTTCACATCAACTCTCATCTGGTGGCTTCTTTCAGGGTAGAAGTGTCGGCGGGAGTGTCGGCGGTGCATGGCAGGTTGATATGCTCTGAGGAAAACTACTTCCTACTCCGGTAGGTCGGTTGTTGGCCTCAGCTCCTCTTCTGGGACTATTTCGGGACCGCCAGCCAGGGACCTTTGGGGCTCGGATCGCCTGACTGGGGCCATTAGGGCTCGGCTGCTGTGCTCGTTGCCATCCCGCTGTAGGGCAGCGAGTTCTTTGTCCTGGCCTGTCGGGAGAAGTCTCTATCCAAGTAAACTGTAGGGACCCTGCCCGCTGTACTGTCGTGGTTCCTTGGGACGGCCGCCCTCTGTCTCCTTCGCCTCATCCTTCCTCCCGGGGGCATAGGAACAATGGGCCCAGCATAGTGGCCTACGTAACAAATCCCCTCCGTAATGAAATCCCAATCCTTCAAATATGCAGTAACAATGAAAAATGTGGTCCTACTGTAACATGTCATCAGCACACCAATCATTGTTCTGAGAGGCAGCGTTGCCATTTTTATCATGCTACGCCTCATATTTAAAAAATCCAAAAGTGAAAAAAAAAAGCGGAGCAGCCTTACCAAGTAAAGCATTTTGCAAAATCCAATCAGAGGTGTTGACTTCGTTTACGACGTTGTAATTTGTTAGCCAACCGAGTAGGATGGCTCAGGCGATATCGTCCGTGTTCGATTCCCATGGCTGGCCTACCTAACCTATGGCTTTATCGGGGGTTTTCCTGGATCCCAGGTGATATGCTGGGTAGCTTAATTACATCCCCGAATTTGCTGTACCTCCATTTCATTCCAATTATAATTTCACACCATCTCTCATCTGGTGGTCTCCTTTAGGTTGGAAATGTCGGCGGCTATTGGCACGGTCTCCGGTATCCGAACCGGCCTAATAGTCCGTTTCAGGGCCACGGTGGATGGGTAAAGGTTGTTGACCTTGCGGGAAGATTCCAGCGGGTCTGTTGTAAGGACACTGCCCTTTGCACTGTCTTGACTCATTCGGTCTGTCACTCTTTCTCTCTCCTCTTGCTTCATCCTTCCTCCTTGGCGATGTCCCACCTGGGACTTCTGTACAATACATCAAAACTGATGGCAGTGCTGAATCCCCCCCCCCCCCTCGATCCTATCCTATCCTATGCAATTCTAACCTAATTTGTCAACTATAGTCACTACGGAGGGTTTGAAACTTAACCATTTGTAAGAATAGAGGTTCGAGATATAATCAATAGTACTCAAGGCGGCTATCAAGGTGGCTTAGATACTTCTCAGGAAAGGGTTCGCCAAATTTTGCGCCTTAAGTTTTGTGTTCAGCGATCTTGTCCTAATTTTGCTACCGACACTTCCGCAGTGTCTGTATACCAAAATGGATAACCAGGAAATTTCAGCTGGAATGGCTTTCACCACTTCTAAAGACAGGTATGTACCAAATATGAAAACCCGTTGTTCACAGACGTCTTTGTTGTCAATTTAGCGTCTAATAATAAAGTGACAACACTCTCAGGCCAATCACACACTGTACGGATGTCTTGGATAAACTTCTTCTTTGATATACACAATGCACAAACAGCCTTTGCAATACGACCAGAGAATATACGTAATCTTGAATACGTCATTCGTCGCTATTTGCCAGCGGAGAATTATGAAGATCACTGTATAGTACAGCAAGTTACGCATAAGGGCGGTTTGTGGTCTCGCCATAAAACGACGGCACTGTGTGGCACTCAGAAATTAACTGGAGGACTCAAAACACCAGTGCCATTTCATTTCTGTTTCAGAGACGTCTTTATGATTTTACAAGTTATCAACGCAACCAGCCTCTTCAGAGCCTCTCTGTCTCACTGTCAAACAAAGAGCCCTTCTACTTGAGTGTTGGGGCTTCTTTATGTTTATATTCTCTTCTGTTTGCCTGAGGGAATTCTACCGCTATAACTTAATTTAAAGCTTGCACAATGAACTAATCGCTTTTCTCCCTCCATCTTTTGTTTCTCGCACAACACATGTGAGTGAACGAACATTGTAGCCTATGAAACTCAACAAAAGAGTATTTATTTAAATGTTCCACGAACATTTTTTCATGACATACATAGCTGTCCTCAGTCCAACGTACAAGATTTCTGTGAAATAAGTTGGACTCTGTAAAATATAAAATAACTCTTTATCAGCTCAAATTCTTTATGTAGGAAAAGTAATACCTAAAGTTACAAAAGTAATTTTACTTATTTAATTATGTATGTTATTATTTTTCTCCACGTAGATATCGAAATAGCAGCATATGCACAAAGACGATCTATCTCAAGTGTGGCCACAGACGGATACTTTGTGGAAAGAATTTACCCAAGTATAAAAGTGTTTCTCAATGGGTTTTTAAACGTTTTTATGTTTTAATTTTTAACTTTTAACTACACTTTTGAAGCGTTGTTTTTACTTTACTGTATTTAACTCCTTTAGATATATTAACTCTTGTAACCTCAAACGTGCAGTCGTGTTTCCTCGTATTTTCTGCATTGTCCGCCTTTGAATGATGCCTTCGTTTTTGCAAAACGAAGATTATTGATTTCTCATTTACATATTTATTTATTACCTCACACATAGTAACCAACATAACCGTTTAAATTATTTGATTAATTACATAACCTCATTTTCAAAGCTTAATTTAAGCAATTTAACACTTATACATTCAATCAAAATAATTTTAAATTGTTAAAAACATAATAACATAGATTAACATTACAAATTGTTACCAATTCTAGCTTCTTAGTAATTCTTAATTACTAATTTAAATCCCAGAATGTGGATTATAAAATCTGGGTTAATAGTTAAGACATTGTAAGAATTCAGAAGTTTAATTGGTTAAACATGGAAAAATGTGTCCGTTAGTTTTTATTTTACACCCCTAAGCATCCGTAATAGATCAATTCTGTTATTTTGTATTAAGAGAAAAATGCATTGGAAATTATTAAAAACCTTTACTGGAATGTAAATGAGATTAGAAACAATTGAAGATAAACTTGTGACTAAATAGATAGAAACGAAGCAACAGGAATAATTTTAATGTGTTTAACGGCGGTAATTGTAGTCTAAAATTTAAAAAAAAATGTTATTTAAATGTAAAATTGTTTAAAAATGACAAAATAAGATTTGTAAATTACCTAATATGAAAATTAATCTCGTGAACAAATGAGAAATTACTGGGCTGCCATAGCAACCAAAATTTAACAATTGCAGATTAGCCTGAGTTAGCATTATTCTATGTTTGGACGTCGTAGAGTTAAGAACCTAAAACCTTATCAATGTGAGGAAACTCAATTTCAAGGTAAAATTGTGAAGTAAACCACATTTATAAAGTTATTAATTTAAAGTACAACACGTTTTTGTTAAGTTAATTAAAATTTGTAACATTTAAAAATAAGTTGAACGATTCTTTCAGTTCATTTAGTAAATTAGTTAAAATTCCCGACCGAGACCAAACCCAAGGTTTGCTTTGCCCACAGCAGCCATGGACAACATCTAATGGAATTGCTCATTATGAAACGCCGGATCTGAGCAAAAGCTCAGATTGAGACGACTTCGAAACCTGAAACGTCGACAAAATTCCCAAGGAAAGGACGCAGCTACATCTGCTGCGGAACAGCAGCATCCCAACTAGAGATCCTGTCGCAAAAGTCGCCTCAGCGTGGCGCTGATTCGCATCATTCAGTTTAGAATCCTATTGCAGAACTGTCCATCTGTATCTGTAATTTCAGTTCGCAATTTTTCTGTCAGATTTAGTGAGCGAAGTTGCATTGGCATTTATGAGGGAAATGGTTCCAGTACGTACGATGTCGAGTTCGGAAGTCTGCACATCCTTTCACGTTGGACCGGTAACACTAAATAACAAGAATGTTCATGTAAATTCTACCTTTTAATTTCAGTTCTTTGTATTGTTTGGCCACCGTGTGGCAACAAAAAAGTGTTTTGAGTAAGCCTGCAATAGGACGAAAAAAAGAGACCTTCCCTTAGGAAGAGAGAAACTTATGTGAGTGTACCCTCTGGCGTGGGGATCTCTCATCCGAGATGTTAGCGACCCCGCCTGCGTCCAAACCTTCTTCTCTCATGTGGTAGACCTCCTTTGGTTTTCCAATCTTATTCCGTATTCAATCTGCAAAGCATTGTCTGTTTATCAGACAACGGAGTAAAATAGTATTGTTTATTAGATTCGTATAAAAATTATAGATTTATAGAATCCACTCAAAGTATATTTCTAACCATGCTCGGCGGTTTAAGTCAGGTTCCAAATATGTAGACAGAATCTGAGAACAAACTTTAAACCTCTATGAGATTTTGCAGACGCAGAAAATTGCTGTGTACGCGGTTTAGTTATCCCTGGCACCTAAACTCAGCGTTTCTTTCAGCGCCCTGTTCAAACATATCTGTTTGATTAAATAGCACACTCTTTCTTTTCGTTCGTTTTGCTGTCTTTACTACATATAGTAAGTAGGGGAGGAATTACATTCTACCCAAGGCTCGATATTGAGATTTCACCAATAATACGTATGTGTATATGTTTATCGATCACTGGTTTGTCTAAGGAAACAATAACCCAGAGACGAAAACTTTCTCAGATATGCAAAAATGCGACAGGAAGATTTTCAAGAAAAGAGTATTTGGCAAAACGTTGGACGCTAAACCAACTGGACCACTGCCTACAAGCCCGAAAGATGTATAATGTAGGTGACGACGCCGGCCGTGAAAGCCTCAGGACATATGCATCCTAAACTTTGCCTTCCAAATATTGGTTGTAGTCATTTGGCTTAAAATGACCTATTCTAAACCTCTCAAAGCTCCTTAATTCTGTAAAATGGGACTGGACTACGCTACGGAGGGGATTCGGCAAGGTGGTTCATATTTTGTGTATGCTTCGTCTATGCCCCGAAGTGGGGTACCCCTGGGAGGAAGAATGAGGCAAGAGGAGGCAAAGCCCCCAACCCAAAGTGGCTACAGCAGTGCAGAGGGTAGATCTGTGCAGACGATCTACTCCCATTAGTCCTGGAACCGTAGGACCAAGGACCCGGGCCTCCTTCTACTCTGGGGCTCTTTCCATAGGGCAATACCTGATTTCTTAAAAAGCACCCCCCCCCCCGCTGAGCACAACGTCAAGACCGGATGGAAGTGGATACACCACTTATGCACGTCAACCCCGCAGGGAAGACGTCCGGAAAACCTCTGTGGAGCCGCACACATTCTATTAGCTCTGCAGGCAAGTACCCGGGACTTATGAGGCAACGCTCTACCCCTCCGGGCGGCCGTAGCCTGGCCGGAGGTACCCAGTTCCCCGTGAGTGTCGGGAACACACTGCCCCCTCGAGTCCAACCCAATCCAAACAACTCCCCGACGGGAGGGGCTCCGCAGTTTGGCCCGAGGTTCCTCTAGAGGTACCCCGAGTGCTAAGGGTCCGCAGCGCCCGCACCAAGGCAGCTGAAGGGGACGGATCCCCTCCCCTATGGGAAGTGCAGAGGGTAGGGTCTGTACTATTTACCAGGGCCGCACAACCGGTAAAGTCTGTTTAGTTAACGTGTGTGCAAGTCGGCCTCTGCCTTTGACGAACCCTTATAATCGTTTTACAACCCCCGACCCTTCTTCCAGATCTTTCTGCAAGGTTGCCACCTTTCTCGATACGTCATGGGTATCGTACGATGTTTCGTCTAAATTATCTTATGTCCATTACTGCGAAACTTCCTTAGTTTTGACATATACATCGCCAAGCTACAATTCTACTGGATTCCATAATAATCCTTATCTTATTCAAAGTGCGGTACTTGAAACCCATCTCCTTTAGGAGACCGCACAAAGTGATGCGCCCATAAGGAAAATCACAAATTTCTTGCAAATGTGCAACCATTTCGTCTAAGGTGGGCGCTCTCCCTTTTGCATAGAATCTATAAATTTCTCGACGAATTAAAGTGCGTGTGAAATTATCTATTTTAGAGATAATGTTTCCTTTTGTTTTCACACTTGATCGGCGTCTTTGGTATTCCGTTCGTCACAATATTTCTTACTGTATTTCTGTGAATACAGTGAATTTATCATCAGGTTGATTGCATGACCGCTTACCAATATTATTTGTCTGCACATATTTATATGTGTTCAAAACAAGCGCTTGAATTTGCTTAGAAACAGTTCCCGTTATAACTTTTTTTTTTTTTTTTTGAGGATTTTCCAGTAATATAACTCGGCCCAGTTATTCACTCTGTCTTCACTTTGATTATTTTCACGTGACTGAAAGTTATCTACTACTTCATTTGCATTTACCACTGCATTTCCCTCCTACGATCTCCACAATGTGACACACAACGAATCTCTGCACGTAATGAAACAGATCAACTGGAAGTTGGAACTTTGGCAACTGAGACTCCACGTGGAGTAGACATGCGACAGAGATAGATTTATGACGGTCATTAGTGGGCGGGAGGCTCAGGTTCCTTTGACTACGAACTGCACATGCGTTAACTAAACAGACTTTATCACCCTACGTGGTTGACAAACGGCCTAACAGGTGGACTTTGAGACGGGAAACCGCCAAGACAGTACCGACACTTCTGCCCTGATTGAGATCACCACATGAGTGACACGAAATTGGGTGGATGTAATTAACCTACCCATTCACCTGCTGATCCGGGAAAACCCCTGAAGAAATCCACGGGTAAGGCGGGAAACTGTAAGACAAAATCGCAGTATTGCAAAAGAGAGATCTCTTTGAAAAGCACAATTTACTCATATGTGGAATGCATATATTTGTAACCGTGCCACTTCGGGGACACTTCCTGTTACTTAAGTTTTCCAGTAATCGCAGTTTTCTTAAATAACAACAAGTTCGTTATTTTCATTTCTTGGCCGTGCAAAGTCTATGTTAGTAGCTTTTTAGGCTGAGTTACCTGCAAAAGAATCTTCATGCTGTTTTTCATTATTTTGAAAAATGAATATCAGGTATCTCCTAGCTCTAGGGATTCTGGGCTCATATGAACATCATTTTATCTATTTCGTACATCATGCGATGGCTTAATGCTGGAGAACGTAAATTAAAAAAAAAACAGTAACGTAATTTCAAAGACGTCATGTGGCGATCAGCTCACAAGATATGTAACTATCTAATAAAACCCAACGTATACCCATGTTCCTCTTGAACCTACAGTAAAATTATCAATAAGGTAATGTATACCTCGATTAAAATTAAGTGGATAGAGACAGAAGTATTTGTAAGAATAGTTTTGCAAGAATATAGAAGGTAATGTACGTGCAACACGACCTATGTTGAGCTCTGATGCTAAGCTGAACAGAGTCAAGGGTTTCCAAGGTGATCGCCCACGTCTAGTGTTCACTACAGAGTGCTTCGAGGAAATATAATCGTTAAAATGTTATAAGCCGATTAAGAGGCAATCCTTACGATAGAATTTTAAGAGGGGAAAGCTTTCCTCTCTATTCTCGGTAAAATTAATGTTGATTTTCTCTGTGTAGAGAGATAATGACTGTAAATGAGAGAAACACATCGGAGAATATATTGAAGAAGGAAAATAAGAAACAACAACGGGTTGTTGGTAGTGACTTGATAAATGCTTTGTTTCTTAGCACATAAATACCTGTTCAGAAACTATGTGAAGCGAAGTCAGGTCAGGTCTCCTAAACTATTGTTTTCTGTCTGAAGTTTTCTATTTTCACCTACTAAACTAACATTTTTACCAGCATATTTTTCATTTATCTTAATGTTCTTTACTATATAGTATTCTTACTGTCCAACAATTAATTTGCCACTTCTTGCAGAAGATTTTTCAAGCAACTTCATGGTAACGTACATCCTAAAATTCTAAAAGAACAAACAGTGAATTGATATGATGGGGGAAAACCCTTGAAGGAGTTATGAAATATATATTGCAATCTTTGCCACTCCTTCAATGCTTCAGAGTGTAGAAAAGTGTAGGAAAAATTAAATTATAGGAAACTGCAATTAAAGATGTTATGTGTTTGTTGCTAAATTAGCTTCGTTTGGATGTATGGCCGGCGTAAGCAAATTTACTTACATCAGGAAGCACGTAGTTTGCCGAAGTGATCGGATATTCACAGTAAGTGAAAATAAAGCGTATGGATTGCTAATGAAAATTACAGTTACAGATTGATACAGATGTTATTATGTCAAGTGCCAGAACGACGGACGGGAGCTTAAGACACACTGTGTATAGGAAGCCTACGCACACAAACCGCTATCTGGACGCCTCTAGCCACCACCATCCCTCTCAAAACAAGACGGTCATCTCCACGTTATTCCACCGGGCTTTCGAAATTGCAGATGAGGACCATGCCGAACAGGAACTGCAATACCTTCGGCGTATCTTACTTCAAAATGGATACAGTAACTTCGACATAAGCAATACACCCGGGAAGGTAGAGCACAATAGGAGGAAGCCCACACGCCCCGCTCAGAAGAAGGATGACAGGTTAAACACAGCTTACATATCTTTCTATGGCCCGGTTTGTAACAAGATCTCTCGCATCCTTGCCAGATACAACATCAGGACTTTCTTTATGTCTGCTAAGAAGCTCCAACAATAATTAAGACCGATTATAGATCCCCTCCATCTCAATGTCCCGGGAGTGTACCAGATTCCCTGCGAGTGTGGCAAGGTGCATGTAGGCCAAACAGGACGCACAATAGAAGAAAGTTGCAACGAACACAAACGGAATATTCGCTTACTACAACCGGATAAATCGGCAGTGGCCAAGCATTGCATAGAGGAAGTACATAAAATTAACTTTGAAGACACTGAAGTATTAGAACACAGCAGCTCTAGTCACACTGGATGAAAGACCAACCTCCTAGAAAACACTATAGCCGGACAGAGACCATAGCCCAAAGCAACCGGCCCAATCACAGATCACCACCCGCTCGTTGGCCAGGGCAGCAAAAGCTCCACCCACCATTTAATCGTATATAGTAAGAAGAATTCAGCAGTAGAAGAATTCATTAAGATACTAGCATATGAAACCTATAAAAACCTTGAAATACACCACATTCCTCTAATCTCAGGACTCGGAAACTACACTACAGAAATAAACACACACGTGCGACCATTATCACTTTTCGAAAGAAGACTCACACGTGACGACGAAGACGACGTTCAGAACTTCCTGAACAACCTAATAAGGGACAACTGACACAGACAGTTAGGCTGACACCCCTACTTTCCCTTCATTAATCTTTATCTTACGGACTCTTTTCAGAACGCTGCCCGCACAGAGCCCTCCAAGCCCTTGACAACAGTCAAGGCGGTCCGGGAGATAGAGGGCCTCCCACCAGTGTCCTACAGGCGCAGGGACAGCGGGCGACTACAGATGGAGTAGGACACACCGATCCCTGACTAACAGGTCACCAAGGCCTGAGCTTTATTATTATAATACACATAGGCTTACAAAGCACACATAAATAATAGATAAGTTACACTAACACTGACCAACAGGCCTACCCGGCCTGAGCCACAGGTATATAATTAAACTAAAGTATCAATTACACTTGGTGGTGCCCAGGTTTCATGGTCACCACCAAGAAGCAACATAGACGCGCTCGCATGCATCGCATGCCAGCTTAGTAGATACCACACACTAACCGGGGTGCTATGCGGGACACGACTATGTTAATAAATGCACGCAAAATAATATAAGATTCACGTAACTAACACGTGGAGGTTTCTATAGTGAGTATGCCTGGCCCCCTCAGGGCACAGGGACCCTCACACTGTCGGCCATCGCACGTGGGCCGTCGCCTATAACTGAGTTTTTCCCCTCCACGGTAAAAAAAAAAAAAAATTAATCAGATCCTTCAACCCCGTTCAAAGACATCTCCGCCTGACACAACAGTGGTGCCGGCGTTGGCGGATGTCTGTTAATCCGGACAAAAGCCACCCCATACTCTTTACAAAGTACCACACCCTCACGGACTGCCACAATTTCAGCTACCGAGGTCGAAGGAAGGATAATACCTAGGAGTTAACTTAGACAAAGGTCTAACTTTTCGCCGACACATCAGGGACCTTTCGGCGAAGGTAGAGGGAGCAATTGCTTCCCTGTACCCAATGCTGGGATGCCAGTTGGCATCGCTGGTAATTCCGGTGATGCTATATGACGGCGAGATCTGGGGCATGGCAGCAAACAGCTGGATAACATGGCTTCAACGTGCACAGAATAGAAGGCCTACAGTCTATCTATTCTGTGGGACGTTATTTCCCTACGAGGTTGCTCCACGAAACATCGGGTCTTCCTTACGTGGAGGATGAAATTAGGCGCCGGGCTTCAAAATTACACGCAAGTTTACCATCACTCAGAAGCGCCTTTGTTAGATCATTGGGAGATTATGACCCCACTAGACGCCGATCTAGACTGCACCGGGTTCCCCGTATGGCATGAGGGCACTCTAGATAACCCAGGAGCTAATCCTTTCAGCAGCTAAAGCTGAGCTCCTCATAATTCTTCTAAGCTGTTTGGCATCTAAATTTTTTCCCAACTAAAAAATTAAACAAAAATAAAGAACTGGTTGCAAAGTACTGCATCCTCTTCTTCAACCGGAAGGTACTTCTGTAACCTGTAAATTAATTCCCAACCAAAAGACCTACACCACCTTCATCCTACAAACTTCAATTCTAAATCTTACCTGCGGTAAAACCCTTAACGTGTGGGCACGCAGCAAGAACCTTCTGGCTGTATACAACCAGCCAGCACGAGCGAGCGAGTGATTCTGTCAGATCCTGAAGAAGGCCATGGAGTTTACCATGGCCGAAGGCTCGACGTTTATTAATTTGACACGGCTGATCACCTGTGAATCCTTGATTAGTAATGCTCGCCGTGAAAGCTTCAAGTCTTACACGATGTTAAATTTATTAATTTATGTATCATTAATGAGTTATATATGGCCATGATTGAATAAAGTAAGTCACAGAAGGCGACGCTGAATATTAATATCTAATATAGATAAATGGTACATATGATAAATTAAATAGAAACACAAAATTATAAAAGAACATTGTTTTTAGGACTTTATATTCGGAAAATCAGAACATTGTGTAATTCAAAATTAATGTATTGGCCATAGGGTAATGTGATGTAGACTAGAATATTTAGTTACCATGGTGATAAGATAAAAATCAATAAACGAAAAGATGTTAGGGTATTTTTCGTCGCCACCGCAAAGCGAGCAGACGCGTGCGCAGAATACTGCATGTGTTAGCAATTACTCGGTTGCAATTTAGACAATTAGAATAGTTATAATTATTCATCAACGTGAGTAGAAGCTTCAATATAATGAAATGTAGATGTCTGAAAACTAATGTGTGAAAAGCGATGAAATCGTATGTGTGAAAAAATAACAGAAATCTAAGAAAATGACTGTATGAAGAATGTAACTATTATAACTGTATGAGAAAACGTTTGATCATCGCAGAAGATAGACTTTCGTGAATTGCAGCGAGTAATAATATGTAAAACGTCTTCAAATCGTGTACGAGTTCCGCCGTTTTTTTTTTCCGGCACATTTTTGTTGCCCTTCCGGCTCGGGGGCGCTGACGTCTTGTTGGTTTGGGCCTTCCGCCGTTTCTCTCTGGGGGCGCTGCGGTGCCCGAGACTTCTTGGGTGGCTCCTTCGAGCCGGGAGAGCAGTGAGAGTGTGTGCCTGGTTGGTGTCGAGTGGGCGTTTCTTAGGGTGAGTGCTCCAATTCGGGTTCCCCGATTTTTCTCTTAGTTTTTTATAATTGGTCTTTTGGTGAGCCGTGTGTTCTGGTGGGCTCTTTCTCCCAGATTCGGGGCCAGAAGTATATAGTTATCTTTATCTGTCTGGTTGTTTTAAGCAAAGTGTAGCAAAGAACAAACGAGAAAATAAATACATGTTAAGGTTCCGATAAAGGCGTATGTTTTCAATTTAATCTCATGACCCTGGGTTGGCCTGCACAAATTTGGTAGCAGAGCGTGGTTAATTTGACGCTTGGCTCTCGGCTTGGTTTCCGCGCGTTCGTGTTTGTTGCTTTTGACGTTCTCGGTGCCTACTACTGCATCCTTTGGCAGTGTGGAATGGCGACTTCCCTAGTAAATGTTGACCGCTTGCGTAAAGGTGAGCTGATGTTTGAGTTGTTAATTCGTGGTGGGCAGGTCTCTCCTGCGGCCGACTGGTCGACCATATTAGACGCATTGCGGCTGGTCAAGGACAAACCGTTTATTGCTTTACCTGATAAGCATGATTTAGTTGCCAATTCCCCTCAAGTGTGTTCTGAAGCGCTTTTAGAGTTGGGTGAGGTTATCCAAGATTTGGAGCGTGAGGGGACCCCTTCAAGAGGACAGCAGGTTCGTTTATTGGCGCGCATCCAGCATTATATCAACAGGTTAGATTATCTCATTACCTATTTTCCGCGTTCCGAGGTTTTACCTCGTGTTAAGACACTCAAACAAAATTTTGAGGCGCTCCTCGAGAAATTTAACGCCATGGCTCGTCAAGGGGGAGAAGACGCTAAGCTGTATTTTCCGGAGACCTCGTCTTCCCCGGCTGTGAGTCCCGTAGCTTCTCTTTCGACGCCATTTCGTGCCTTAAAAAACATTCACCCTGTACAACAGTTGGTGGAGGCAGTGGATATGTTCGAGGTGTCGGATGTGCTGTCGGCTTTCACGTTTTTGAAATTCCTAGTAAAGCTTAACAAGGTAGCCATGGTGCACTCGGTTTCTTCCGATTTAACCATGCAGGCAGTTGCGACCAAGGTCAAAGGTGTAGTTTTGAATCTTTTGCTTAGAGCAAGGCAATCAGCTGACCCTTTAAGTACTTTTCATGCTTTGGTTTTGGAATTCTTTATCCCGCGTCGTGAATCGTTAAAATTATTGCAAGACCATTATTTACGACCTCAAGGTCTGGCCGAACCGTTTGTCCAGTATATGGAACGGGTCAGAGACGTGGCCTTGGCCTTACGTCTCCCAGATACGGAGCAGGCGGTTTGTGACGTCATCATTTCGGGTTTGAATCCCGAAGCTCGCTCCAGTCTTGTTTTCGCGACACGTCCTAATACGTTCACGGCTTTGGAATCTTTAGTGCCCTTGCTTAATGAGTGTTCTTCTGTAGATCGATCTCGCTTAGGTGAAGTGTTGAATTCACCTCCCCCACCACGAGCGAATCGTGGAGATGGTTTAACGCCCGGCGTCGGACCTGGGTCATCAACTCACGGGCCCCGGGTAAGATGCTACCGTTGTCAGGAGGTAGGACATATGGTTAAGAACTGTAGTTTTCCTCGCCCAACGGGCATGGACCCTTCGAAATCTGGACGTGATAGTCAGTTCCGGCAGCGCCCCATTTGACGCCAGAAGTTGCCTGCCATGAGCGCGAGTTTGGCCCCATCGCGGCGCATTTTGGCTTTACCCCATTCTATTAAACCTCTTGTGCAGGTTGTTGTCGGTAAGGTGAGCGTTTTAGCCCTCCTTGATTCCGGTAGCTCATCTTCTCTCATTAATCAAGTATATTTTCGCAATACTTTGGCGCCTTCGTGTCCCAAGGAGGTGAGCTGTCAGGTGCAATGTTTGGCAGTTAATGGTCAGTCCTTTAATCTGTCTAGCAAGGTTAGGTGTACTATCCGCTTTCCTAAGTTCACTTGGAAACATGAGTGCTTTTTGGTCCCTGACCTGCCCTATTCTGTAATCTTGGGGGCCGATTTTATGTCACGCTCCCGTTTGTGTTTAGATTTTGCGAAGAAACAAGCCACTTTCGGGTTCGCGACTGGAAGTAGTGTACCTTTTCAGGAAAAACTATATGACGTTCCACCTCGCCCTCGTCTAGGTAACGTCACGCTATTAGACGAGCGTGAGGCAGATATTTCCTTGTCTCATTTGACTCATCAACAAGCCGCAGTGGTGGAAGGTTTGGTTCAGGAATTTTCCTCCTTGTTTTCCGACCGATTGAGTGTTACTCATCTTATTACCTACGATATTCAGCTGACTGACCCGTCCCCTGTTAAGCTTTCTCCGTACCGTCTGACACCACCCAAAATGGCCATTTTGAAGGCTAAAATCAATGATATGTTGGATAAGAGTATCATTAGACCTTCCACTTCGTCTTATAGTAGCCCGGTTTTCTTAGTTCCTAAGGGTGACAATGATTTCCGTCCTGTCGTGGATTATCGCCAACTCAATAAAAAATACTTATTGAATCTACTCCCATGCCAGACCTCCATACTGCCGCCCATCATTTTGCTGGTGCACGCGTGTTTACGACTCTGGATTTAAACAGCGCATATCATCAGATTCCTTTGTCGGATGAATGTAAACACGTGACTGCCTTTTCATCTCCGTGGAGATTGTATGAGATTAATAGGATTCCCTTTGGAATTGCTACCGGTGCGCAGGTACTTTCCCGTCCCTTGGACAATTTGTTTGCTGACATTAAATTTAAATTTCTTTACCACTATTTAGACGACCTAGTAGTGTACTCTCCTGATTTTGATTCCCATATCTTACATTTACGTGAGGTGTTTGATCGCTTACAGAAGGCTGGCCTCACGGTTAAAAGGTCTAAAGTGAAGTTTGCTACCACAGAGATTTCTTTCTTGGGCCATTGGGTGTCGCCCGCCGGCATTACTATTGATTTAGAACGCACCAAAGCCGTGCGCAATTTTCCACCCCCTAAGAACTTACGTGCATTGGCTCGTTTTGTTGGTATGGTGAATTTCTTTTCCAAGTTTATTCCTTCCTTCGCTGCCCGGGTTGAACCTTTGACTTCTTGGGTGGCTCCTTCGAGCCGGGAGAGCAGTGAGAGTGTGTGCCTGGTTGGTGTCGAGTGGGCGTTTCTTAGAGTGAGTGCTCCAATTCGGGTTCCCCGATTTTTCTCTTAGTTTTTTTATAATTGGTCTTTTGGTGAGCCGTGTGTTCTGGTGGGCTCTTTCTCCCAGATTCGGGGCCAGAAGTATATAGTTATCTTTATCTGTCTGGTTGTTTTAAGCAAAGTGTAGCAAAGAACATACGAGAAAATAAATACATGTTAAGGTTCCGATAAAGGCGTATGTTTTCAATTTAATCTCATGACCCTGGGTTGGCCTGCACAGAGTACACGAAAATGTCGACGCAACGCGGGGCTACATCCTCCCATCAGCCCCACATCTGTTACAAATGGAATCCATGGTACAAATACGGCAACGAGGTGCAAAGAATCCCACCATCGTCGCCTATGGAATAATCTCAGCTGCAAGAACTTATTCGTAAAATATATTGGAAATTCTACTCTCGTGCCATACCTCTTAAAAATGTTTGCAATTTTTATTTTTGCACTCAGTTGCTCTTTTGTCATCATAATGCACTTACAACCATGCTTAGTTAAATTAATGAATTAATACACATGAGTTAAGCATGCAGTAATGTTAAGCAACCCGCACATGCAGAAGTTATTTCGATCCATAATTACCATTCCTGGTTAACGGCTTTTTTAGGCGTTATAATTTTAAAAGGTTACGTGACACTTAATTCGTATATTTTCATATCTTTCGTCTTTAAGAACACTGCACCCTATCCAAGGTGCATAGATCCAACTCTTTTCAATCATTGAAGGACAAGGAACCGTTTATTGACACAAGGTGATTTTGAAAATGTAAAACAGTTTTATAGGATAAAACATTTTAGAAATAATGGCTGAATATTTGGAATCCTTTTTATATCTGCCTTATTTAAGAACGAAAATAGGAAGTAACTTATCGTCTTCAGTTAATACTGAATCTGAATGCATCATTTTATTCCATTGAAGATAATTAGCAAAATATACAAATTTATGAAACAAAATGTACAGGAAATAGAGAAAGAACCATGATGAAGTTCTACACAAGATGTATGGGTTAGTAAATGAAGCAATAAATACACCAGATTGAGGAATAAAAATACGAGAAGAATACGACATAAAATTTCTGAGAAAATTTGCTGTTTGTAATCTTAAATACACGAATAAGCTATCACTATTATCATGCACCCCAAAAGGTATAATGAAGGAGCTTGACGAGACTTAAAGTGATAGACAGTGATCTGAATGCCCTCTTTCATATAATGATTATAGCGATGGACTTAAACTTATAATTTGTAATTTCCCAAAGCCTTTTGTCGGCATTAAGATGGCGTCAGTAATATTAATAACATTCATTATAACTAATTTTGTTATGGAACAGAGCCCATTTTGGTCATTCGTACTTATTGTTTGGCGACAAACTAATCTGCCATGTTTTAACCAATTTTCGTAGTTAATTCCTGCATTGTCCAAGTTAGCCTCTAGGGGTCTGTATGTAACAATTGTGGTGCGACTTTGCACACGTATGCAATTAATAAAGAATATCAACATATTTTCTTTCTCCCCCTCCCTTTTTAAGAGAAGAGCTAACGGAAAGGAATCTAATCCGTGGCCTAACAGCCTTAATGGGTCAAGGCCTGCCAACACGACTGCCAGCGTTACCCGCACATACGTACTACTCGACAAAGCGAGAAGGCGTATCGTAAAAAAATGCGCAACAAGGGATGTTTGCCTAAGGCTATCGCACATTCATGGCGAGTCCAGTGTATGTACACTCTGTTCAGATGTAATCATGTCTTCTGGACAGTAACGTATCATACATCGGCAGGCACGAGAAAACATATCATATAAACCCACGCAGCTTCCAATCGTTCTATTTGAGTTTCGTAACTTACTGTATGTCAACTTAATAATATTACAATCTTCTAATCGACCAGATAAGACGTGATCAGGTACGACGGCAGGTGATCATTCAAACGATACGGGGAAACTTGGCTACCGCAATCAAGGCCGCTACCTATCGCAGCTGCTCACTTTCCTCACGATACTGAGTGGGCCCCGGTCCCATATCAGTACTTAAAACTCGCAGCCCCAGGAGTGGAATCAATTCCATGGGCATTCCGTGACAGGGAACTAAAGCACGATGCCTTAGCCCATTACGCCTCAGCGCAGGACAAAGGAATATAACATAAATCATAAACTATATCATTAAGAGCTTCCCTGTGAATTTGGGAAACGAAAAAACAAAAACAAGAAGTGAACACTTCTTCCTTATGATCTCAATAAGATACAACAACCATCTGCTATTGTGTCAAATATGTCTCAATAGGCACCACTTTATCTTTTCTCTAAACGTCCGTGTCTGGTGCATTGTACGAGAGCTGTTCAAAATAGAATTATCAAAACTTTTATGGACATGATTTTTCGCACTAAAATTCAATCTTAGTATATTCTGTTAGCTTAATGTGAAAAAAAAAAAAAAAACACGCCGTAGTAGTTTCATTGTTGCTGCTCCTGGTTAGCGCCTGTCAGAACCAGGCAAGTTCAGACATGTTCAGTATCGCCTACCGCTGCATTGGAGGTAACATGCAGTTAAAGTTGATTTTAGAGGAAGATCCGGAGTTTCTTTCAAACTGCTGATGAAACTTGGCTACATCATTTTGATCCTGAGAGCAAACAGAAAAGCTCAATGGAAATCTCCTGCACCACCAACCCCCAAAAAATCAAAAGTGGTTGCTTCTGCTGGGAAATTTATGGTCATTTCATTCCTCGATATTCATGGAATGGTTTATCAGCATGTTGTACCTGCACACACATCAGTAACTGGACAATATTATAGGGATACCCTGGACACATTGCAAGTCTATATCAGGCGCAAAAGACCACATTTCAGTAAAGCAGCCTGGATGCTGCACCATGATAATGCGCGGCCGCATATTGCCAATGTTGTTGCTGAATATCTTGCAAAAATCAACGTGAAGTGCATCCCTCACCCTCCCTACAGTCCGGATTTAGCCCCATGTGGCTTTTTTCTATTCTCTAACTTGAAGAAATGCCTTCGTGGGAGGCATTATTCATGATCAGAAGCTGCGGTGAAGGCTGCGGAGGCGATTTTGAAGAATCACTCAAAAATATATTCCAGCATGTCTTTGAAGACTGGCAGAAACGCTGGGACAAGTGCATGGCATTCAGGGGAAGATATTTTGAGAATTACCATCAAAATTATGAGGATTAGTAAAGGTACGTTGTGAAAAAAGTGATCATTATTTAGTGAACAACCCTCGTAATATAACTTACTCGAGATATTCGAAACAAGTGAGGTGTAACCGAGGAAGCAGAAGCCTTCCGAGAGGTTAGGGACGTCTGATAGCCTCTATTAGGGCGGAATGGAAGATAACTTAAGTTAGATAAGAGCTTCGGGTAGGGAAGGCAGAAACCAGGGCTAGAGCCTTAAGTACTACCCCAGTTAACATAGGAGTTCCGGTAGATTTTTTCACACTGATAACAAAACACTTCTTGGTGCCCTCGCTGGGTAGAGTGACGTCGACCTAACAGACTATGTGTGTCCAGCAAAGAGCCAAAGACTTGGCTTGTCTAAGTTAATACAGTTTTGAGTGATGCTTAAGCATTCTACTTTCCTGAACTTCCGACCTGGATTACCTAAAACACTTTACGCCAAATGCTACACAATCCGCCAATGGTGGATCGATGTCCATTACTGCATTAATTTTCCTGCCTTCGTCAGGCAGCAGTTTTGCGCTCTTTTATTTGTGAGGGTGCCACTGTCGTCGGGTGGATACGCACTATTGGAAGTTGATGTTTAGTTCATTGTGGTGTGGTGTCTTTTCTGACCCTTGTTCTTAGTTGTGACATTATTTAACTGAGCCTCAAAGAAAATAGTTGATTAGTGCATAGTTGCACGGCAACCTATCTTGGTTATCGGTAGTAACAATTAATGCGTAAGCCAAACCAGGCACATAGTGTCGCACCTCAGGTTTGGGATGACGACTCGGGGTGCGTCGCTGGGGATTAGATGGTAGGGCAGAGATGGAGCAGTTGAGAGAAGAGTAGAAGAGACAACACTAAGTTTCCTCACATGATAAGAAACTGGATTTTAATTACAATTTGTACGATGTACGATGTAGAGGCGTTGGGGGAAAATAGCTTATCTATGTATCTCGTACTGGTTTAGATGTGAACGAGTATGTCCTCCACTGACGCGCGGCATAATGACGGAGATTCGACGTGACCCCTACAGAAGAATTCAAATTAAACTAACTACGCGCCGCCGAAAACCACGGCTATAAGTATTAACTAAAAAGCCGAAGGGAGGGACCAACACCCATTGAACCTAGGGACCTTCTACATTAGATCAGCAGAAAAGCTTCTAGAAGCATCCATCCGTCATATTGATTCCAAGTCCCAAGATATGCTGATTGCAAATTCTTTGTTGCTAGGTTCAATGCCCGGAACTGCTGAGTTCCACATTCATATACGGCTCTTGCCCCGAAAATTATCAGTCTAAAGATTTCCCGTCTTTTGTCCTGATATGAGGTTCGACATCTTTATGCCCAGAAATGATCATTAAACTTTATAGAGCAACCTCATCCTGTTAAAATTCCAAATAAAACCCTAAAATTAATTTCTTCATCTCACCAAAGAGTACGCGACAATAGTTCCAAGTACCTTAATCTAGAACACATCTAATTCCACCCTACTCCATCTTCAATTGATATACTCCTGTAAGCAGTGTCACCGCCTGGGTGGCCGCGTGTAGTAAAAGTGGCTGTTAAACACCACCAAAAGCCCGCAAGATAATGTTTTATCATCCCCATGCAATCAAGTTCATTTAGATTTTGTAAATAAACGAAACAATGTGTTATGCTTCAGAATACATTGTAAGAAATATATCTGGCAGTTGTTTTTTTTTTCTATGTAAAATAAAACATACTGTAACTCAGAAGCTGTGGTCAGTCTGTCGGAAGGTGAATACAGGAAAGTCGGAGCGGCGCGGAGCAACATGAGGTGATTCTGAAAGCGGCATTAGTTTACATTTATGAAATAATAGCTTTAAAATTAGACCGAAGTTTGAATGTTAGTTCTTCCTTAATACAATGATAAGCGAGACAGAAAACGCGCTGCATACTGCCCAAAAATTTATTCTGATTTCATCATTACAGGTCGATGATAAAGTCGATAGCATTAGTGGGACAGAGAGAGCTTCGATGTACTTTCTTTTATACCAACTGACTAAACTGAGAGTTCACACATTATCAGAGGTAAGCGAAACTATACGTTGGCAGTGTTTACCCATTTCCTATGTCTCATTTAAATAACCAAGGAGCATATTCAAGTCAGAGAAAGACAGCCTCGAGAGTTGTGATGTATTTCAGCCGGGAACAAGGCCTACAGTACGTATGACGTCAGGCAAGATCCATGTAGTACCAAGTTGCCTATATAAATAGCAGTGTTAGTACAGAATCTGAGGGTTCAGTCAGGTGTTGCACACTCGATGGCAACAATATAGCTCACACGTAACAAATGGGACTGTTAAGTTTACAAAGTGACGATTTAATGAAGGACAAATATACACACAATGTTCTCACTCATTCGATTCATACGATCATACGATTCACGTCTTTCCTACGCTGTCGGAACCCCAACACATCGAACTATTTCTTTCCTCTTGGGCAGCAGAAATCAGCGCGGTGACGTCACACGCTAAGCAGCCTTTCGTTAGGGGACATATTTGGCGGTTAGAGCTGACGGAGATGACGTCACACCGTCACTGCCTCTTTTCCCCTCTTCTAGTACAACACAGAATATGACGGTCAAAGAGAATGTGGCCTAAATTCTGCTGAGCTTAAGTATAGATTACGTAAACCATTCACAGAAGGACAACAATTACATATAGACGCGTTTGGTTAAGAGGGAGGTCTCCTAAATAACAGTGGTGGTTAGTGAAAACCCAGGAACCATTAGCTAAACAGCAAAGTGGAATAAATCATTCAAGGAAGTAAAGAAGTCCGCAAGAAGTTTTGATATGCATGAAATGTCCTATGTCTATGTTCTGTGTAAACAGCAAATGCACCTTTTTGAGACTATTTTTGTCAAAAACGAAGATGGGACATCGATAAATCTAGGTTTGACTTTAACATTGTTTTGTACACTCAGCTGAGTAGAGGAAGCTGCAAATCAAAATAGAGCCAATAAGTCTGTGAGTAACGCTTCACTGCCCTATTGTTCACGCTTGAAAATATTTAGTAAAATAAAGTCAATATTTTTCATGCCAAAGCTATTTGGTTGAAAAATAATTTCCCGCAGAGAATTTATATTCAGTATATTTAAATAATGATTGATAAATGTAAATTATTAATGTTTAGAATTATAATGTATCTTTCCAAATCAAAATACTGTCATTTTTGTGACTTGTTTTAAACTCATTTATGCCTATATCATTCATAAGTAATAGTTCATTGCTAAATACACTGTACTTTTACTTAGCTTCCTTATGTTATGTACATATCTTCTTTTTCATGATGTATGTATGAATACAGGAAAGTACATGCACAGAGTATACAATTTTTACATCTTTCCAAACCTCTATAGATCTGGAGCAGAGCCCAGGTTCCTTTGTCAGAGTGCTTCCATCGAATATCTTGCTTCCCAAGGGTTTGATTTCAACAAATTGTTTAAAGATGGTTTGTATCATTTTTATTGAATTTACTAGCAAAATAATAGAATTTGTATCAAACTATCTTCCTGTTTTACATATCTGTGAAAAGGGTTGAGGCTTGTATGAATGTGCATTTGCAAGTATTTATAGCATATACAATTTCTAAAAACCTCCACCAGTAACCTCCAGTAACCCTGCTCGAGTCAACTTCTGAAGTTGTCCGGCGCAGAGACGGGCGAAACGTCAAGTGCTAATTCAGCCAATCGACCACGGACAAAAGGCCCGGATAACACGTTTTATTGAATGTTTAAAATTGTTTTAGAGAATAGAGAAACTGAAATAAAAATATGGGGAACAAGGCCTAGGATATATTAAAATTTTGCTGCATTTCTTATGGTATACACATTAGCATTGCGGTGGCGCCGCTGTCACTCACACAATACTTCCTAGGCCCAATATCAAACGATATGAAAGTTTAGTGCTTAAGAGCCTTCGGAATGATGAAAACTTGACTGTCTTGCTGGCGGACTTAGAGAAAATGAAGCAGCTCTTAGATGATCCGGCCTACAGAATTCTCGATAAGAATATTACCTCTTCCATCGAACGTTGGACTGTAACACTTATAAAAGATCCTGCCTTACTTCAGAAATTAAGAAGACAGTATCACCGTCGGCTTCCAGGCCTCCTAGAATGTATGGACTTCCAAAGATCCACAAACCGGACGTTCCCCATTGTGGACGCCAGGAGCAGCCCTACATATCGGCTGACACGTCACCTGGCTGATCTATTACAACCTCTGGTAAGGGATTGTCCACATCATGTAACTCCACACAGTTTGTACATACAGTTAGGAACATTACCATTGGCCCTTCTGATCTTCTTGTCAGCTTCGAAGTGGTTTCTCTATTTAAAGGAGTACCATTTCAAGAAGCCATCCAACTTCTGAAGGAGAAATTTCCAGCTGATATCATAGAGCTCTTCCGACATACCCCGACGTCCACTTTCTTCTTGTTTGGTGGTACTTTCTTGAACAAGTAGACGGAGTAGCAATGGGCTCCCCTTTGTCACCAGCTATAGCTAAATTCTATATGGAAGACCTAGAATATGAAATACTTGCCACAGCTCCACTTAAACCACCTCATTTCTATAGATACGTGGACGACACTTATGTAATTTGGCCACATGGATCAGATATTTTCCATAATTGTCTTGTGCATCTCAACAACCTTCGACCTCAATTACATTTTACCATGCAAGTGGAGAAAAATGGAACTCTTCCATTCCTGGTCATTCTTGTTTCACAAAACAGCAACGGTGCACTGGGGCATGCTGTATACTGCAAGCCTACACGCACCGATCTCTATCTGAACGCTCATAATTTCCACCATGAGTCTCAACGACTGGGAATTCTCAATACACTGGCCCACAGAGCTTTGTCTGTCTCTGAACCCAGCCACATAAAACAAGAGTTACAGCACCTGAGACACACTGTCCATCAAAACGGCTTCTACGAATATGACGAAGCCTCGATCACCAGAGCTAGGAAAGGGAAACCTGTAATACAGCAATCGTCAGATAAGCCTACCGCTACAGCCTGCATCCCATTTACCGGCAATCTATCCGGCAGAATCAGCAGAATTCTCGCCAAATACATCAGAACCATCAACAAGCCACCTCCGAATATTAAACATCTGTTGAGACCAGTGAAAGACAAACTGGACTTCCAAGTGTGCACCGCATTCCCTGTGAATGTGGGACACCATAAATAGGACAAACCGCAAGGACCATGGCTACTATAATAATGGAACATGAGCGCAGCATTCGTTTAATGCAACCTGAGAAGTCTGAGCTGGCAGAGCATTGTTTTGATAACGACCACAGAGCCAATTTTCGGGAGACGACCATCTTGGCAAAATGCAATATTTACTGGGAGTGAGAATTTAGGAGGCTATGGCGATTTCCTCTGAAAGGAGCATGCTTAGTCGTGATGCTGGATTTCAGTTCAACTCCTCTTGGAAACCGGCCTTAAAATGGAAATCCGTCGATTTAAGAAGCAAATATCAATACAGCTTGATAACTAAATTAAGGAGCTACGTTTCTTTGACACAATTTTCTATACTCACGCCATCTCCTGAACTGGAATTTAATTGACTGAAAACAGTCTTTTGTTCAATAATGCGAATTTTGATAGTGTTTTGTCTTTGCAGTTGTCTTATATCCAGTGTTTCATCTGTGGTTATAACATCTTATAAATATCCTAATGATGTAACGGATGTACATTCCCGAAACGTTAATATCTAATCATCGTTTCACCTGGCTGGCTGCCCAAGAAGAGAGTGAGCGCATTCGTCAGCAGGAAACCTTCAGGTTTTATTTTATGTTAGCATTAGTTTGCTTAGAGTGTTCAGATTTGTTCTTAAAAATTAGCATTAATTGAACTAGAATATCTGCTTCAAAAGTAAATGTCCAGCAGTTTTCACTTAAACACTATCTGTGTACTGCGAGGTGCACTTAGGGTCACATTATGTAACGGTGGCAAAGTGTAAACAAATTGTTAATCTCAAGTAGATTATTTCTTCTCTACACATCTCTAATTGTATACAATTTGCAATGTTCACGACTGTTATGTAGAACAAAACTAACAATTGCACCAAACAAGTCAAATTATGTACTTTTTAAGGGAAATTTAAAGCGGGATCCTACAGTGAAGATAAATAATCAGAACATTAAACGGGAAAAAGAGATGAGATATTTGGGTATCATGATAGATGAAAAATTTCATTTCAGAAAACACACGGAGTATATTAGGCAGAAAACAGAGAAAATAATGCTAAAGCTAGCAAGAATAACCAATTTAAATTTTGTACTTCCATTGCGTAACATACAGATATATCATAACACCATTTTTGCTTCAATTATGACGTATGCGGCAGCAGTTTGGGCAGAAAGGATGGATGATGTACAAATAAGAAGATTGTTGAGAAGAACGCAAAGAAAAGTATTATTACGTCTGACAGGAGCTGTAAAAACAACACCAACTATGGCATTGCTAGTAAAAACGGCCATTTGGCCGATTGATTTATTAATAAGATTGAAGGGCGCAAAATTTTGGGCGAAAAAAGGAAACTTAGAAAAAGTTTGTAATATAACTGGAGTCAGAACAAACAAATCTTGGGTGATTAAAAATAGTTTAAAAGATAAATGGCAAAAAGAATGGACAGAAAGTCTAGAAGGTAGAAGAGTGTTTGAAATTTTTCAGAACGTCAAAGAGAGACTAAAATTGAATTGTATTCAACCAACAAAGGGATTTATACATTATATAACAGGACACGGACCTTATAAGACCTACTGGAAGAAAATCAATAAAACTGAAAATGATATATGTGAATTATGTAACAAACAAGATAATCCTGAACATGTAGTATTTGAATGTGGAAGATATGCAATTCACCAACAAGAAGAGAGGCATGCGCTAGCAGGATATATCGTATATGACATAATTCGAGATCAACAATTGGTAAATAAATTACAAGTTTTGACTAACTTTGTAAGTAAGAAAGCATGGGAGGTAAAAATATTCAAAGGAGAAAGAGTTGATAATAGGCGAAGAATAGTACAAGATCCAAGAAGGAGTTCTAGAATACAAAATAGGATAAGGCGGGAAGAATTATTGAATAATCTAACAATGGAGTTGACTGCATGGGCGGCGAAGGGAGAGAGTGATGGCAGAGGCCATGGTGGACTACAGAATTAGTAGATTTAGATATAGATTTAGGAAATAAGGATTTTGTAATTTTTATAGTTGTTTTCTTTTGTTTTTTGCTTTTTTGTGTTTATTTGTTATTTTATTTCATTTTATTTTTGTAGAGTAGTTTTCTGAGAGATTTGTATAATTATAACATTTGTAAGGATTTTATGGAAAAATAAAGAGAAAATTTGGATATATGCCCCGGTATAGTTGTCTAGGTGCCGGGGTAGAATATTCAGATTTTATTTATTTATTTATTTATTTATTTATTTATTTATTTATTTATTTATTTATTTATTTATTTATTTATTTATTTATTTATTTATTTATTTATTTATTTATTTATTTATTTATTTATTTATTTATTTATTTATTTATTTATTTATTTATTTATTTATTTATTTATTTATTTATTTATTTATTTATTTATTTATTTATTTATTTATTTATTTATTTATTTATTTATTTATTTATTTATTTATTTATTTATTTATTTATTTATTTATTTATTTATTTATTTATTTATTTATTTATTTATTTATTTATTTATTTATTTATTTATTTATTTATTTATTTATTTATTTATTTATTTATTTATTTATTTATTTATTTATTTATTTATTTATTTATTTATTTATTTATTTATTTATTTATTTATTTATTTATTTATTTATTTATTTATTTATTTATTTATTTATTTGTTATGTAGAACTGCAATGGGAAAGAGGCTATTCTCGTTTTGTGAGAATAGGTACATATTCTAATCATTAAATACCTTAAGATTGTTAAAATGAAGGGTTCATAAACGCTATATAAACAAATTTACGGCTTTTCTGCATAATTTGGGTATAGAAATGCTTAGTAAATTGACAAGTGTTGAGATACATCATCGTTTAGCTTACTTTTATGTGGACTAATATTTCAGGGGAGTCTGTTAATTCTTCTTCACTTCATGGCATAGGCAATCAAGTGCCTGTTCCGCCTTCGAAGTCCTCCAACCTTCATTTCCTGGGTCTGTCCACCAATCTCCTACCGTTAGGATGATACTATAATATTTGTTTTGTAAGTCTATTATTTGGCATTCTTTCAACATGTTCCTTCCAGTTTTGTTTGAGATCTTTTTACCTGTCATTCATACTAAAAATGTCCAACTCTTCTCTTATATTTTCATTTCTTATTAAGTCCCTCTTCATTCATCCTTTCAGACTTCTCAAGAATTTCATTTATGAAGCCTGTATTTTACTCTGTTAATTATTTTATAAAATAAAATATGAAGGATAATTGCGAAAGTTCATTTAAGGCAAACGTACAAGATGGAAAGATCGGAACAGAAGGGATCCCTAACTGTGCCAGATATATCCAGACGCCGACTGTATTCCCTGTTCGACAAGACACTTTTTCAAAGCAAACTCCTCAGCCATACGTCGCGCCTAACGGACGTTGGACTAAAGCTTTCACCCTGAAACATTTTGAAGAACAAAAATAACTTTTGCAGCAATATAGAATCAATCACAACATTCCCTTAACCAGGAAACAACGTTAAAGTAGCCGCCCTACATTCATCGAAGGAGAAATCTCTTGAATTTGAGCTTCACACGGCGCTAAGCGCGTTCATCTGGATCGGTAACGGTTTATTAATCAGTTGATTTGATCTTCAGTGCAGCATAGTTGGTTTTCTCCCGTTTCCTATTACGGATTTCAAAAATTGATTTTGGCTTCCTTTGTCCAAATTCCTACCTCGCCTTCACATTAAAAATTATAAATGTATTTGTAAGTCTGTTCAGTTAATTGCACTGCATGGCTATTCTTAGGCACTTTATTCTATCCTTATCCCCCTAACATCTAATGAAAGTTCATTTCTTGATATCACGTGTACGACAGCGGTTGCAGGGGCTCGCCCATATCCGGTACATGCAGGTAATTTACAGGCCAGGAATCAGGCATTTGAGTACACATATATACCTGCGTTCTGTAGTTACATGTCTACACCTCATAACCATAATCTGGTACTTGAGAGGAAACATTAACATCGTTATAATGTTGTAATAATTTTCTCGTACTAAAATAATCATTTAATATTTATTTAAGTACTTGAAGCTTAACGAAGTATTGTCTACTGAACAACACAACAAACGATAATAATACTAATATTAATATTAATAATATTAAGAACAACAACAACGACCGCCTCGGTAGCGTGGTGGTAGACTGTCTGCCTCACGTTCAAGAGGTTCCGAGTTCGAATGTCGGGTAACTCTAAGCTCTATGGACCTCGGACTCATTTGAGCATCATTTCACCCATTCCATTCATCGTCCGATATGACTTAACGTTGGAGGACGTAAAATTACAAAATCAACAACAATAATAATATTTGTGTGTTTAAGCGACAGTAGCCATTTTATTGCTGTACCAACTATTCTTACAAACTTTTTGGATTTATGTTGTATGCACTTCAGCTATTTTATAAGAACATTTGTAGAAATTATCTTAGTAGGTACTAATATTTTGACTGTAAGGAGAAAGTTGAATGCCCGCCTTGGTAGCGTAGATCAAGATAAGGTTTTTTCTTGGGCTTTCTCTTACCCTGATAGACGAATGTCAGGTAACTCTAAGCTCCAAGAACCCCGGACTTATTTGAGCATCATTTCACCCGTTTTATTCATCGTGCGATATGACAACGTTGGGGAACGTAACTGACACATCCCCCCCAAAAAATCGAGAATTCAAAATACAGTGGGTTTTAAGCCAAATCAAAAGCCAGTTAAATCTTTAATAACTATTGTTGTATAATAGGTTTTAAAAATTACTTATTCATTTCATGGCCTAGTGATAAATAAATAAAAGGGAATAATGACTTCCCAATTTGAGAAAACCGTAGGAACTGGTAAATTCAAATAAATTCCAAAAACTATTTCTGAAATCTTTCACTGTGCAAAGAAAAGAATGTGATTTTATTTGTGTACTTTCGTATTTTAACAAGCTCTACATGTTTTTTGTACTAAGACATTGTTTATCTCTTACAGTTTAACATATATGTACAAATCATGAAATTGAAAAAGCCTACTGAGAAAATTCCCAAGAAATTGTAGATATACTTAATTTTGCATTAAAATATCTTTATTAGACTATTTAAATTAGAACCCTTATAGCTGTTTTTGTGAAAGTTCAAGTACTTAAAAATTGTTCCATATAAAACGCAGTGGGTATGAGGAAGTACCTTCTTTGTAAATCTTCATATCGTATTATTTTAAGTAGCTGAAATTTAATACCAAGTATGATATTTAAGTTTTTGGAGGTTGCACTACTTACAGACGTACACACCCGTTCTAACACACGCAACATTTTCTAAAAATACATTTTATAATGCGGAGCCAAAAAAAATACGTGTTCCGCTGAAAACATTGTATCGAACTTTTTCTCTTTTTCTTTTGGCGTGAAATGCAAATGCAACGCCTTTACTATTATGTGCATGGTAAACAAAGTAAAAATAGAAACACCGATGTATTAAATTCACATAATAGTTAGTGGCTTTAAATGTTGTGCTACTTCCACTATTCTGTGGAAACAAGAGAACAGTGTTAGCACTTTGGGGAAAAAACAAATGAAAAATTCAAACCAATAACAAACGATATCCCTTCAATTCCTAATGACGCAAAAACGTTATTTAAAACGAATCGATTGTTTAAAAGAGGTGAGTGTGCCTTTGAGTTTGCTTTTATCCATGCCTTCACATTTACCAGTTATATAAAGTTACTTTCTCACTAAGAACAATAAACAGGTTGTTAACATGGAAATGTAATATTTATATTTTGTTTATTATCTAAATATCATAAAAGCATAGTAGCTATTGCAGTCAATAGCATTACAGCAATTCAAGACATGACTTCCGTAGTTGCACAATACCAGCCAACTAAGTTTCGAGAAAATAAACAAAAATTTCATAACTTCTGAAAATTATATACCAATATTATTATTTTTGTAACTAATAAACTTCGGCTCATCATATTTTTGTACCGTTCAGTAATTTCAGCTACTATTGGTACTTTATTATAATGTTTATAATGAGTTTGTCAGACATGTGCAGTTATGAAGCTCATCTGGGTGTACAAATGAATTGTAAAGGACTCTCTTATCAAATGCATGTAGGAATTACCTCTAAAGACGTAAGGAATTGTGCAAATACTTTATGGTTCTCATGTGTTTGTTGAACCACGTTTTATTTGTAGCATAATAACAAAAATAGACATTCATTCAGTTATCCTAATCTGAATCCCACGCCAAACTTCCTGATTCTTTCCCATTGGATATCTGTTCTTTGCTATATTTATCACAGTTAGAAAATACGATTGTAAAGAAGACTTGTCAAATTGTTAAAGGTGAGTTATGTTTTATATAAATATGAGTATCTGGCATGCTTAATTTGTAAGATTACTCACTCAGTTTTTTTAAGCGTTTCGGTCTTTGCTTCAGACCATCTTCAGTGGATGCTGCTCCAACTACTGTCGGAGGACGCAAACTTGACTCTCCAAGAAAATTAAGGCTCCTCCCCTTGACGATCTCCTGATTTTCAATACCAACATTTGTGACCGGAACATTGGGGCTGGACACAGATGATTGGTTGTCACCTGTGATATTAACTGGTAGGAGTTGCTTCATCTCTGGATGTGAAGAAGTTGAACTGTTGGATTGTTGTGGCAAATATACTTCCTCTTCAATCTCAATTTCTGTAACAATATACTGATTACCAGTTGTCTGTTGAAGTAGATATACTTTCTCTTCCATATGTTTCCTGGGTAACGTATATTGGGTGAAATCTATATTAATTTGAACTTGATCTATATTATTCATAGTAATGGGTTGAGCCACGTCGGTGTTGACTTGTATAGCTTGTTTAATAAATTGTAGAACATTATTTAATGCTGGTATATTAAAATTCAAAATGTTTTCTTTTCACTATTTAGAATATAACTTTTTTCCCCAAATATCCAATTCATTAACAGCTTGTACATGTTTTAATAGTTGTATACTTTGACCAATTTCATGATTGCATTTCCAGAAATAAATGGCAACTGCTGACTTTTCTATCTGTTTAAATTTTATGTTTCTCAAGTGTTCCGTTTGCCGAGTTTTAAGACTTCTCTTAATTCTTCCAATATAGTATGATTTACAGTTGTTACACGGTATTTTGTATACTCCAGATAATTTTAATTTATTGGTGGTGTTGCTTAAAGGATATTTAAGTAAATTCTCAAGACTAACGTTATTTTTGGATCTAATTTTACATTATAGTTTTGGAAGATTCTTTTAAATTTGTTGAAGGCCCAAGGATGGTAAGTAAACTTCTTATAAATAGTTGTAGTTTCTGATTTATTTAAAGTAGTAATTGATTTTATGTGATTTTTATACATAATTTCATTAATGATTTTAAGTATGGTTGATTTCTTAAAACCATTGATTTCAGCAGTCTGAGTGAGTAATCTTATAAATTAAGCATGCCAGCTACTCATATTTATATAAATACGATTATTTTTAATGAATAACTAAAGCAAGTTACTTTGAAATGTCCTTGGCTTTCGCAGCCTTCAGAGGAATTTCTTTATCGTAAGCTTTCTTCAGTATGGTTTCAGCAAACTTTATATTTCCTTTGATTAGAAATATCTCTGTCATTAAACCACTGATGTTCTTTATAACAGTAACAATGTTTGATCTATATTCAATAATCTTATATATAGTCACTTTCCACTTCTCTTGCATTTTGGTCACTGGCAAAGGCTACTTCACCTTGCCGAAAGCCATCTTATAGTCCTTGATCAGAGACAGTTGAACATTATATACTTTAATGATCTTGGAAGAGTCCTTTATTGTACATATGCGCACGATGTCTGTCTGAGTTGTAATCCCTGGACTTGTGTAGCAATGAAGGTCACTAACTCAGTAGCAAGTGGAAATGCCTGAAACTTGAGATGTTTTATTGTAATTACGATAGAGCTCAGTGAGACGAACACGACATATATAACTCATATAGTGCCAAAAAGTGTACTTGCGCACATATGAAAGTCATATCTTCAATGGCTGAAAAATAATGTGTGTGTGTGTGTGTGTGTGTGTGTGTGTGTGTGTGTGTGTGTGTGTGTGTGTGTGTGTGTGTGTGTGTGTGTGTGTGTGTGTGTGTGTGTGTGTGTCAGTCATTTTTCATGTAAGGAAATTTTAAGTCGAGAATTTTCTTTCTTCGCATGGTATGCTTGAAAGACAAGGAAAAATACTCAAATATATTTTGGTATCTACCAATTAATTACGAAGAAACAAACGTTGTTTATTTATTTCATAAGAATTACAGACTTCTTAACACATACTTCGTAGATGCACTGTACGTTTTTCTGTTTTGCTTCTTTTTGTGCTTGTAAGTTATGCATTTTTATACTTCCTGTACTAAATAATAAAACTACCTACAAGAAATACATTTATTCCAAAAAAGAAAGAAAATTGACAGGTTTCAGCAGAAATATGTATTTTGAGATCAACAAACTGTAAAATAAGCAACTTGTGTGTCTGTGTGTGTCTGTCTGTGTGTCTGTGTCTCTCTGTGTCTCTCTGTGTGTCTCTGTGTCTCTGTGTGTCTCTGTGTGTCTCTGTCTGTCTCTGTGTGTCTGTCTCTGTCTGTCTCTGTGTGTCTGTCTCTGTGTGTCTGTCTCTGTGTGTGTGTGTGTGTGCGTGCGTGCGTGCGTGTGTGTGTGTGTGTGTGTGTGTGTGTGTGTGTGTGTGTGTGTGTGTGTGTGTGTGTGTGTAAGAGAGGGACAGGGAAAGAGCATCTGTGTAAGGTGTAACTCAAAAAGATAAAGCAGGCTAGACACTAAACTTGTAAGGATGCCCTGATTATTTCCTAAGTTTATCAAAAAGTCCTTCAATCTCAAGTTATCCTTTATAGGGAAAAATTAAATTATAATTTCCTCTAAATGACTAAGATCTTGATGAAAAAAAAACAGAAAGCTTAAGATGCTTTATGATAAAAATTCAACGCCTATCTTAAATTAAATAAAAATATGCTCTGAGGTGCCCTTCTTCAGAATAACTTCTATAGGCCCACCTACCTACCTACCTACCTACCTACCTACCTACCTACCTACCTACCTACCTACCTACCTACCTACCTACCTACCTACCTACCTACCTACCTATTCATTTATTATGATCATAGCAGGTTTATAAACCTAATTACAATGTTCGCCTGATATATTATGCACACATAGTAACATACTAATACAAATAAAACACAAGAAAAACATAAATTAACACAAAGTAATACAGAGAGGGAAAATAAGGCATAGAAACCATTATAAAACAAGAAAAAATGGAGAAAAAGGTGAAGGTGGCAAGTAGTCTGGTGTTATAATAGTGTATAATATTTATAAATTTATAACATTTATGCATTTATAATAATTATAAATGTTTTCAAGGACATCTGCACTAATGTTAACTTCGATAAACATATACATACAAATTAGCGTTTGCAGCAAAGTTTCAACAGAGTACGGAAGCTAATAAGGGAAACGCATTATGTCCAACCATTAATTTGTATCACTTTGTCATTTTTCTCTGTTGTATTTTAACCTACAAGCACTAATTTAGAATATATTTACAATTTAGTTCCTGCATAGTATCCACTATTTAATTTTTATCAAATGTACTCCATTTTAAATGGATTTTTTTTAATTGCACATGGTCAAATTATTGGATACAGGTATATAGCTAAAACTATACGTTTTTTCTCCAAAATATTTAAAAACAATTAATTGCAGTTGTACAAAATGTAAGAAATGTTAAATTTATCACTACAAACGGAAAATTTTAATTACCTATGAGTATTATTGAATTCGTCAATGGCCAAAGGAGTTACCTTATTTAATCCACTGCGGCAGCACCAGTATCAGTGGTATATAAAACAAAGTAGAGTTATGAATATAACCCTTAGAGTTATTAAGCCCTTACAGAATCACCACATAGAATACTACAGAACACTCCGTTTAATGAAGTGCTTGTATGTAAAAATGGGCGTAAACTTCCACTGAACACGTGGCGGTTGCAACGCCAATGGCGGTAATGTATTTTTACTACCTGACTCGCTGTAGACGTACCGAGCCTCTATTAGAGATAATCGCAAGTTTACTTCTCACCCACCGTAGTGGTTTTGCACAGGACTGCTCCTTCAACTGTGGCTACTCAGTATTGTTGCATTGGGTTTCACTCAACGCTTTGTCAGCTGCTGTGTGGCCTCATCGTCGAAGCAAGGTAAGAGAGCGTTGTGGTTAAAGTAAAACGGGTAGACTGCCTGACTCACATCTTCCTAACGCATTTTAACGTTGTAGAAGGATTCGGGGAGATCAGGGCGAGGCAAGTAGAGTAGACAGGATTTGTGGAGAAGGAAATGTCACATAGGAAGGATTCAGACACATAGCAAACAGGCTTGCTGTAACCTGTTTCAAGATTAGGCCAACTATGGATATCCCATGTAAATCTGTCGTTTTATATATTATTTAAAATAATTTACACGGGTTTTGTTGTTTTCATATTTTATTTCTCTTCAACCCTAGGTTAGGTGTGGACATTTATGTTATATGTTTAACTACAATTCAATCTGGCTGGAAAAGCTGCTCTAGAACGTCACTAGCCCGCCTCGGTAGCGTGGTAGTAGCATGTCTGCCTCACGTTCAAGAGGTCCCGAGTCCGAATCTCGGTCAGGATGGGTTACTTGGATAAGGTTTTATCCGGGGTGTTCCCATATCCTGGAAGACGAATGTCGGGTAACTCTATGCTCCATGGACTCCGGGCTCATCTGAGCTTCATTTCATCCATTTCATTCATCGTCCGATACGACGTAAATTACAAAAAGAGCGTCATCCACGCGCCCAATCACCTTCCATTGTACCTATTTATTTACTACAATGTTTGCGTTTCAAATATTGTATGCATTTGGTCTGGCTCCATAAACAATGTTTACCTTATATGTGAGTGTTTCTGAGATGGAGTTGCTCGGTAGATGCCGAAGTGGTCTTCAATCTTATTTGAACATCAGAGAAACGATTTTGGCTTCTATTGAGATGCATTACATTTGTCAATACAAAAGATGGAACTAAACTATGTGCAGAGACATAGACAAGCTAGATCCAGTAAGAAAGTTATTTTAACTTATGGTAAACAGTTTTCAGAAATATTTTCTTCCCAGTGAATACAGTACCATTGATGACCATTTAGTCCCTTCCAGCAATATATTTCAAACAAGCCAGCGAAGTATGAGCTGAAAAAATGTGCCCTTGTGGGGCACAAAAAAACCATATGTGGTATACAATATGAAAGTCCCTGTCGGCAAAGCAATAAATACTTCTTAACAATTTATTTTGCGTTTAGTTGAACCTATCAGTGGGGAAAAATAAACATCACTGGTGAGAATTGACTTTTGATTCTATCTCTTGCCAAAAAGTTGTTCAATGTAAACAAACTCACTTACCTCGGAGCCACGAGGAAAATAAGAGAGAAATCTCAGAATACTTGTTGCTAAATAAACAAAGGGAATAAATCTCACCTCTGTTTGGGTTTCGAGAAGCCATGGCTCTAGTTTCATATTGCACAAAAAAGTGTTATAATTTTATCGATTATGCACCAGGACAGAGCAACAGGTGAAGATACCTGTGAGAAAAGGAAACAGGAATTGGTGATTATATAAAATTATAATAACGCTGAAGTTAGAGTCCACTTGGTAGATCAGCTGTGCCAACATATATCAACATTAGACATGGCTAATGCTTATTTTATACCATCTCCTCAACATTGCTTCAATCAAAGAACGTTGCATCTACACAGCCCACCATCCAGGAAAACAAATGTACAGAATGAATTTCTTTTTTTCTAGGAGATGGTGATGGTAGGAACGGCAAGTACAGTGACAAGTGACAAGTACCATCAGAGATTAGAAGGCGTGCAAAGGGTCTGCTTGGAAACCACAACTCTGGCGTCGCCAAGGGAATGCTAGGGTGACAGAGGTTCCTGTTGTCTATGTGGGAGAAGTCAGGACAGCAGTGTTGTCCAGGCAGCAAAACATCTGTTAAAAATGTGAGAAACTGCCCTCATCATTGAAAGGTATATATTTACTTTGTTTCGAGTACTAGCCGTATAAGTTAATGTTCACAGTTACTAACAGTTATTGGTTGCAATGGCTTTGATTGTACGACTGAGTTAATATTAATTAAAACTATACAATGCAATAGAACATTCTACTCTCAGGAGTCTATAATAGATTTAAAAAATATTTTACAAATGAAATATGATAGTTAATATTAGAAAAAACTCTTAAAATTAATTAAAAATCCTAGATGACCCATATCCTCCATGCGCCCAAATATTTAAGTGAAAGGGGCGTGACTCCAGAGGGCTAATTTGAAAATAAAACCATTGTACTAACATAACCTAAATATATTAATTTATTTAACCATTTATATAATTATTTAATATTTTTGAGCAAAAGGCGAAATCCAACTACAGATAATTGTAGCTTCTTATGATCCATGCGTGGCATCACACCGATTATTTTGCGTGGATTCTCCCCATTCTTCACTACAGTCACATTTCAGTGCAGTCTCTGGAATTAGAACTCCAAGTTTGGGCTTTGAATGAATTACAGTCCAGTTTCTTCTCACCTAAACCGTACCAAGTGGAATGACTTAGGCATTAGCACCTGTAGCCCGCGTTCAGTATGTCGTGAATTCGAACCTAGTGACAGATCTTCCTGTTCCATGGCATTTTTAGACTCCTCTCATATCACTAGGTGAATGCTCGGAAGAGTAACTATCTCCCAAATTTCTTCTCCGTAATTTCTATTTCACTTTACCATTTATCCGGTTGGCTATTTCAGGCATTTCAGAGTGCAAGGAAGGGAAGATCCTTTCTGTAAATCTTCATCCTTCAGAATAAGGAAATGTGTAAACCCACAGAGGATGCATGAGCCGCCATCGAGGAGTTTCAATTTACAGTTGGCAAGAACCTTGCCCTCTTCTGTAGGTTTACCCCTCAGTTCCGGCCACCCTTACACTCCTTTCATCTCATCCCTCCCAAGTGCGTTACATCAGAGGTATAGAAACAAAGGATCTCCCATATGTCGAGGTGTTAAGTTCCAACTCCAGAAACTTATCAAAATCATAACAATCGTGGTTATTCAAATTACTTCCTCAATGTGAGATGAAAAACCTGGTTAACAATTACAGAAAGGCTGGCATATGTAGCAAAAATGACATCGTGAAAGAGGTTAGTAGTTGAACTCCTGTATACTTTGTTATGATAAGGGACTCCAGTCTGGATAAAACTGTAATTCTTCCTCCTTTCTGAATATATAAAGAAACAAACCACATAAAAAGCGAATGACAAAGTTTTGGAACCGGAAGCTGAAAAGGGAATGTAACAGGATGCAAAACACCAGAGCAGAATTTTGTTCACAATACATCTGGAATGAGAACGGAAATCGATTTTGTTAATTGGAGCTTCATTTGTTTGTAATTGGCCAATGCTACTTTCCTATTTCTGTCCTTTTCCTTCCTAAGCGGAAGTATTGTATTTTACCGAAAAATTCGATATCCCAAAGATAGGCTTAGAGGTGCCGAAAATAAAAGTTCTTCAGCATACATGTTCCAGATCTTAAAGGATACGAAACAAAGATGTTCAAGAAAATGGAGTTAATAAGACCGTAAAAAGAGTAACGTTTGGTGTGTAGGGTAATGCCATAACTTTATGAAGTAATCTTGATAAACAAACAACTAATTTTAGTTTTATATATTATTAAAACATTACAAAACTTTACAAAACTTTATACTTTATTAATAACATACTACAGGCATAAAAGTATATGCTTTCGGAGAAGGTCATATCTTTTAACTGAGAATATTCCGGAATAGAACACAATTACTCCAGATAATATAAACAATTACCTTTTTATAATTTTTATTAATCCATCAGCAGTACAATGCTTTACAGATCAGAGTGAAAAGAAGGTAACAGTACAATAAGAACAATAACACTCAGGGGTAGGCTAACAGGCCACCCCTAACTACATTAAGTTAGAACTCCAATAATACTCTCTGAGAAATTATGTCAATATTGAAGATGTAAGACAGACATCAAGCACTAGAATCACTCGAATCAGATATATCACTTAGAAGCAGGTCCTGTTGTAGTCTCCTCTTCAAGCGTGAGGGCTGGCGCGTGTAGACGCCAATGTTATAATGCACAGCTCCTGGAACTGGTTGCTGCGTGGAAAAGAAACGACGAGCTATCCTGCGAATGTAGTCGTGAAGAGGTAACAGTCCTAGTTCGTGATGGAGCTGCTGATTACGGATGAACCATGGAGCGTTGGTAGCGATGCGCATGAAGCGATTTTGTATGACCTGAAGACGACGCAGATGACATGTGTGTGCACCCCCTCCCCACACTTGGCAGGCATATGTAATAAGCGGACGAACGAGTGATTTGTAGAGTAACAATGAAGACTGCAGGCCGAGATAAGAACGGCGATGCAACAGAGCTCAGAGTTTTGAAAGTCGCCCGGAGGCCAGTGATATAAGACGATCGATATGAGCACGCCAGGTCAGTCGAGAGTCCAAAAGCACTCCAAGGTATTTAACGGGAGTTGTAGTGGGGAGCCAAGGGACATTGTTCCTGTGGAGACACAACGGAGTAACCGGAGTATATCAGCGAAGAGTGACGATTTTAGCTTCGGTTTTCTAAAGGGTTCAATGAGATCCGCCAAGTGCTGAACCAATGGGTTAGGCGATCCAAAGAGAGCTGAACTACTTGTTGTGCGTGCTGGAGATTAACATGAGAATAATATAGTACTGTGTCATCATCGTAAAGGGCTAAAGAAGTCGGAGCTAAGTCAGGAATATGAGAAATGTATATATTAAATAGAGTCGGGGCCAAGATAGAATCCTGTGGGACACCTGTGGTAATATTACGTGGGGATGAAAGCTTTCCACCAATGCGTACTGAAAAGCTGTGGTCGAAGAGGAAACTGTGGATTAGATGTGATAAGTAGGAAGACCGATGTGGTAGAGCTATAAACAATTACTGAATTCCTCAAGAACATAAATCCAAAATATGCTTAGACTTTATTCTGAAGAATGCACAAAGATGACAATGACGTAATACTTCAGAAAGTAGAAGAGAGTCGTTAAAAGCTGTCAATTCTGAGGCATATATGCTTTTTAACTGCTGTTTATTAAACACTGCAGGGGTATACATAATGAAAAGTGTCAAAACCTCTTAAAAACCTTTATATTAGATTTATAGACATGTGCACTGAAGTTTCTGAACACCAGATTGTTGCGATAATACTCGTTAAGGAAACTTTTTCCTTATTTACTTTTTAAAGTTTAATACAAATGCTTAAGAAAGCACGCTAAATAATTGTATAACGAGAGAATACTCCCATCATCATAAATCAGTGAACCTGTGCTTTATATTAACTATGGGGGCACTTCTTCTCGATGTCAGGAAGTAGATGTATTTCGGTCTGAGAAACGAACACTTTACATAGTTGCATGTGTTCAGTGGTGCACCTGATCATTGCACCTGATCACTACTAAATACTCTTCTACTTCGTGCTAACTACTAGCCTCCTCCCCAGCTCCTGACCTATATTGGTGATCTCCAGCTCGTTAGACTAAAACCCATGCTGCCTAGTTACATCTAGACTTACGAGTTCCGTTGCTGAGCGCTAGGAAGCGCTACTTTCGCCTGTAGAGGGAGCCAAAAGCTTGGACAATTGCTTGACGCTGCACCGGGAGGATCAGCCTGGACTTTTCCTCTGGGAGGTTCTGGTACAAGAAAGAGGACTTCTGACATGGATCTCGGATACTGAACATCGCATCTGCACTTCGTCGCTCCGTACGTAGGAACATTGGAGACAACATTGTTTGGCTTCGCTTCATTATGTAAGTTCTGGATAAACCTTCTAAATTTCTATTCCAAATTTTTCCCTGTGTTTATCGCATCAATTAAGACAAATTCCGTGGAGTTAGTGCACTTTAAACAACAAAAGAAACCCTACAGACTTTCAATGCAGTTAAAGAAATAACAATATATAACCAGTGGCAATGATAATTAATTGACATGTTGCTAAAGATTTGAAGACAAGAGAAATTGTATATTGTTATATAGAAACTTCAAGAGTACAGATATATCGTTAGAAACATCCAATTTTGAAACACCTTGTGCCCTTTCCTTAACCATCCTATACGTATCTCTGGTAATTTAGCGCTTCCACGTTTTAAGTCATCCCAGGAAACGGTACAAGTCGCTTTGTTGATATTAAATCGAAGGTACACAGGTTTAAGCACAAACCTAATTTAATCATATTTGATATTTTCTAACTAGATTATTATCATAGCCTAAGGTCTTATCAAAATTTCCATAGCTTCGTAGATATCTGTGGTAGATTAAGTAAGTCAGAATTTCTACCGATGCTTCTAATCCTTATTTTGAATGTCAGCTGATCATTCATTCGCTATTTGGAATAGGGCTGTGTGAAAGTACAGTTGTGAAGATGTAAAATACTTATTTAGGAATTTGCGCAGGGTAAATAACTGTGGTTAACACGTAACGTTGCAACACCAAGTAGTCAGCAAAGTGTCTGTTTTCTTTTTCATATAAAATATAGGGCTTTGAGACTTTACCGGAGAATACCCCATTACTGTAAACGTTTCATGTATATGGAATTTTCTTACACTTAACGCCTCCAATGTTAGTCACATTGGACGATGACGGAAATGGGTGAAATGATATCAAAATAACGTAGAGTTTATAGAGCTTAGAATTACCGATATTTATATTTCAGGATAAGGGACAACTCTGGAAAAAGAAACTTTGTCTAGACTATTTTACTAATTCGTTACTATCCTCGTATAGATCATTGAAGTACAAGGATTCGTCAAATACCGAGCAACCGCTAATCGCTAAATAGATACTTGTGTACCATGCCTAATTATAGCTCAGCAATTATAGCATGTTCCATTACTGTTGGATATAACGATCACATGAGCAGTTAAGGCAAGCGCGAGATTCAAACAGTAACCTGGCGGCTGAAAGATTTGGCCAGGATACAAGAAAATAACTTAATATATTTAATTGTTTGTTTGAATATAGAAGTTAGGTTAACTTACTATTTTATTATAATCAATCAGCGCCACCTGATAGCCTTAACCCGTAAGTGCTGAGGTTAGGTGTCAGATACCCAGCTAAAATTTCGATATGCTACTGCTACTAGTGGTGCTACTAGTGCAGTGGTCAACAGAGGAGCAAGTTGCTCGTGATTGTTATAAATTCTGGTTATTCGTAACCCAACCTCACCAGTTGCGTAACTTTTTGCGATATACTCCTTTTCCGTTTTATGGGTAGTATGGCATCTAGCTAGTTATCTGTCTAACCTAGTAACCCCGGACGCAGTTGTCATCAAAGCAGTGAGTTTACAAGGACTAAATAAGAGCTCTTGAAGAGTTAAAGTGAAAAATTGAGCAAGAAGTACAGTTGTTCAAGTGAAGTGTTGCTGTCAACATTAACTAATATCAAAGACAGACTTTGACAGTGTTTGGCAATAATAAAGGCCATTTTGAACAACTTTTAAACTGAATTCATCATGGGTTACAACACAGTAACACTAACTTTGTTATGGATGTGTTTTCTTAATACGAAAACATGGTGATATTGTCACGAGGCCGCTCGTTAGCGAACGCCGAGAGAGAGGGAAGCCGGAGTGAAAGAGACAGATAGCGTCCAAGCCACGTCTAGGGAGAGAGCAATAGAGGGAGAAAGAAACAGACATTTTCCCTGGTGTTCTCGCCTCTTCACGAAAGATCGGTAGCTTTCATGTGGCTTCGTCAGGTTTCGAGAAACCTCGAGAACAGCTGCTCGTGTATAAATAAGAGTTCGGCCAGCCAGTGACCCCTCATGCTCCGCCATCTTACCTTCAACGCCGTTCTATTCTTAACCAGGGTATTCAATATGTGTACTTGAGTACTTTCCATGAGAGTGGAGGGAGGCCCGGGTGATTTGCATCTTGAAACCTGGGAAGAATCTCGTGCACCCTTCCCGCTACCGATCCATCAGCCTCCTCTCCACTCTCTCGAAAGTTCTCGAGCGATTGATTCTAACCCGATTGTCCCCCATTCTGGGAGACATTGAAGCCATCCCCGACCATCAATTTTATTTCGTCCTGGGCACTCGACAGTCCAGCAGTTACCGAGTGTGGTGGAAACCGCCGCCCTGGGCTTCCAGGAAGGTGCCTTCACGGCTGCGGTCTCCTTGGATGTCGAGAAGGCCTTCTGTACGACACGGCAATCCGGGCTACTGTATAAACTGATCCAACTGGGGCTCCCTACCCAAATTATCAACATACTACACAGCTACTTGCGACACCGCACATTTAAAGTCACTGTTGCGGGGAAAACATCAACACTTAGACCAGTGAGAGGCGGAGTCCTCGAAGGCTCTGTACTATTCCTCACACTATTTAATGTCTTTATGGCAGACTTCCCAACACAGCCACGAGTTGTAATGGCACAATACGCTGACGACGTGGTTCTGTTCTGCAAAGAAAAAGACATCCTCAGAGCTTTCAACCCTATACAGAGACACCTCCGTCTCACACAGCAATGGTGTAGGCGTTGTCGGATGTCCGTAAATCCCGACAAAAGCCACGCCATACTATTTACAAAACGCCACTCCCCCGCAGACTGCGCCAACTTCAGCTCCCGAGGCCGAAGGACAGAGTGGACTCTGTCCGGTACCAAGTAGCTACTTTGGGTAAGGGCCTAACCTTTCGCCAGCACATCAGGGACCTAGCGGCAAGGGTACAGGGAGCAATTGCTTCCATGTTTCCAATGCTGGGGTTGAGCTCGATGCCGCTTGGCCTGAGCTTATACCTTTTCCTTTTTTTTTCTTTTTTTTTGTTAATTTATTATCCATCGATCAGCAATTATGCTTTACAGATGTTTGTTATAAGATACATAGGAGCAGGACACAGAACAATGGAGGTGGCCGTGAATGACTCCTCTAACTAAATATGAAGGATAACTGTAACACAAATTGAGAACTTAAAGTCTGATGATAGCAATCACGTGTCTGAGGCATCTGTGCTGGAGACTTCACTCAGGAGAAGATCTTGGGGCAGTCTGCGCTTCAGGCGAGCTGGTTGGCGAGTGCGAGCACCGAGATTGTAGGTAACAGCTCCAGGGACCTCCTGAAGATGGTAAAAGAATGGACGTGCCAGGCGTCGGATGTATTGGTGAACGGGTAGAAGACCAAACTCATGATGTAGTTGTTGGTTTCAGATGAACCATGGCGCGTTTGTAACTGTACGAAGCACCCTGTTTTGTAGTACCTGCAGTCGGCGGAGATTAGTCTTACTGGTGCCACCCCAGACTGGAGCTGCATAGGTAAAAATGGGACGGACTAGAGATGTGTAAAGAAGCAGGGAGGATTCATAACCAAGTGAAGTGCGCCTATTGAGTAAAGAGAGATAGATATTGATAGCCGGGCAAACGCAAGCGTGACAGACCGACAGATGTAGTTATACCTTTTCCGAGCGCTGGAAATTCCTGTCATGCTTTATGCCTGCGAAATCTGGGGCATGGCCGCAGATAGCTGGTTCGCGTGGCTTCAATGTGCACAGAATAGAAGACTACGGTATATCTGTTCTATGGACCGATACTTTCCCACCGGGTTGCTTCATGAAGCCTCGGGTCTTCCATACGTGGAGGATGAAATTAAGTCCCGGGCATGAAAATTATACGCCAGTGTACCTAACCATAGAAGCGCCATTTTCAGATCATTGGGAGATTATGACCCCACTAGACGCCGCTCTAGTTTACATCGGGTACCCCGCATAGCTTGCGGGCACCCAAGATAACCCAGGAGCTAATGCTATCAGCAGCTAAAGCTGAGCTCCACATAATTGTGCTAAGCTGTTTGGCATCAAAAGTTTACCAATCTTAAATCAGAAACAAAACACAGGGGTGCTAGGTATTGCACCCTCTCCTTTCAATCCCAAGGTACAATCACCGTAACCTTACACTATAATGCCAACCTAAAAACAACATCCCAAATATACCTTACCTGCAGTAAAACCCTTAACGGGTGGGCACGAAGCAAAACCCTTCTGGCTAAATACAGCCAGCCAGCACGAGGAGCGAGCGAGCGAGTGTGGAGTGAAGAGCAGCAGTCAGTGAGTTGCAATTATGCAGGGTGGACGTATGGCAGACGGACTTGAATTTCGGGTACGTGTGTGTTACGTCATTCTGATGATTTCAGAGTTGTACAAGTGTCTTTCTACGAAAATAAAGAGCAATTTTGAATTTCTGCAACCGGGAATTTTAATTTTGCGAAGCCACAAAGTCACACTATATCATACAGGTTTTCTAAAATGTATCATATCATAAAACTATAACAATAGAGTTACAAGTATTGCTCCTAACTTTGTACTGACACCGTATAATACAGCCGTTGCTACAACTGTTTGACTCGATTAAAGGTTATACAAAAGAGTCAATAGAGAAGGTCATGTCGTTAAACGCTCCAGGTCAATAGCAGGGAAAGGATAAAAAAATTAAGAATTATTCCTTGTTATTTCAAGCAAAAACGTATATGACTTTCCTCTTTCGTCCATGCTTACCTTTTATTAAACATTTGTTGTGATTGCAGAGACTCTAGTGTAGGGAACAGCTGTCTAAAGTTATTGGACACAAGATTTACTGAGTGAACAGCTTGGGTAGCCATTCAGGTTTCAAAGCCTTCTTACATCGACGTTCTCGAACGTTCTATCTTTAATGCACGTCGTACCACTTCTTAAATTATTCCGAGACAAGAGAAAAGACTTTGAGGCCATTTTCTGCTCAGCTCTGGGGACTATGTAAAGCGAACGTCCTTCCGTTGAACTCTTTCTCCTGTTCTTCGCACTTCAGCCTGAAATACGAGTGGTTTTGAAAAGGCGGCAAAGGAAGCGATTGCAAGGAATGGAGCGAAATACTATACATTCCTCTTTCGCTAAGGAGTACAGTTTGGTTTAGAATAACTCACTTCTGTCTGACTCTGAAGGATCGATTCACTTCCTTTATTTATAGGAATAATTCCCTTAAGGCTAAAATAAAAAGTTGAAAAATAACATGATTAAAACTGATTTATAAACTACAGAGCTGAAATTAAATTTTAAACTCAGAGCACCCACCACTAAAACAAAAGTAATGAGATTCCAGAGAAGTACGTCCTACAGAAATCAGGCAAAAGTATGATGTTGACTCTTTCTTTACTCAGATTTCTGCAAATATTCCTTAAAACATTTACACTTTCATGTAATTCATGTAGATTTATATACCCGTTTAAGGAAACAGCTGTTATATGCTTAAAGGTACACCGGAAACAAAAGAATAAGTTTATTTAAGACAGTCAAAACTCTAAAAGAGCTGACTGGTATATCAGGGATTAAAATTACATCTTCTATGCATGTCCAAGATATAAAAAGCCAATAAATAATACTGATTTGAGAAAAGAATAACTATTTTCACATCGACAATCGCGGATCTGTCTTGAAGAAGGACTGTTAATAGGGAAATCACCCTCAACTTGATGTTTCTTGGCTGGCGGAACTGGAACGGCAGGCCTTCAAGGAATACTAGTGGATGACGTTACGAAAATGCCATGATTCGAGGGCGGAACCATGTTGCTAATACCCAAAAGAGGTTTTGAAACTTTATTTCGAAAGGTTTCTAATTCCATACAAATCCACGCCCGGCAGGATTATAAACCTGGTGCGAGGCCTACACCAACCAGCAGAGAGTTTTAGTGTGCAGGAATTACGAGGCCTGTTCAATACAGGTTGATCATAATTGTTTACGGTCATAATTTTTCGCACTAAAATTCAAACTCATTATATCCTGTTAACTTAATATGAAACAAACTCGCCATGGTAGTTCCATTGTTGGTACTCCTGTTTCCCGCCTATGAGCACCAGGCAAGTTCAGACATATTCAGTATCGCCTACCGCTACAATGGAGGTAACATGCAGTTAAAGTTGTTGTTAGAGGAAGATCCGAAGATTCTTTCAAACGTAATCACTGCTGATGAAACTTGGCTACATTATCTTGATACCGAAAGCAAAGAGCTAATCTCAGTGTGGAAATCTCCTCCATCACCAACCCCCCAAAAAGCAAAAGCGGTTGGTTCTGCTGGGAAAGTTATGGTCATCTCATTCTTTGATATTCATAGAATGGTTTATCAGCACGTTTTACTTGCACACACATCAGTAACTGGACAATACTACAGGGATGTCCTGAAAATATTGCAAGTAAATATCAGGTGCAAACGACCACATTTCCATTTAGCAGGCTGGATGCTGCACCACGATAATGCGCGGCCGCATATTGCCAATGTTGCTGCTGAATATCTTGCAGAAATCAATGTCAAGTGCATCCCTCATCCTCCTTATAGTCCTCATTCAGCCCCATGTAACTTTTCTCTATTCTCTAACTTGAAGAAATGCCTTGGTGGGAAGCATTATCCATCTAAGAAGCAGTGGTGAAGGCTGCGGAGGCTATTTTGAAGAACCTCTCAAATTATGGATTCCAGCATGTCTTTGAAGACGGACAGAAACGCTGGGACAAGTGCATCGGATTCAGCGGAGAGTATTTTGAGAAGGGCCATCAAAATTATAAGGATGAATAAAGGTACGTTGTCAAAAAAAAAAAAAAAAAAAAAAATCATTCATTCTTGAACAGCCCTCGTAGTTCTCAGGCCATTAAGTTATCGGAAGACTGTGGAACCGGCAGCGAACTGTCACCATCAACAACTTTTCACTGTTTAAGCCATCAAGGCTACTTCCGGTCTCAAACTTTAAATTAAAAGTGTTGTATCCATCTTTTTCTTGGTCTACCAATATTTCTCCTACCTAATGGTTTGTAATCTAAAACTAATTTTGGAATGCGGTTATCATTTGTTCTGTCGGTACGTTTCTTCCAGTTATTTCTATATAGTTTTATTGTCTCTTAGTTTAAAAATATTCCTCGCATTTCTAATGTCCTCACTTCTTTGCTTATCTGGAAGATTATACCCTGCTACATTTCTTAAAAGCTTTTTTTCCCGCTGTTTCAATCATTTGATCTTCTTTTATTGTTAAAGTCCAAAACTCACTACCATATAATGATATAGGAACCTTCAATTACTTCATAAAACTTGCCTTGTTCTACGGGTTTTACTTCTAATAATATTTTGGCTCTTATGGTATTTTATCCCTTGAAGGCTAAAACTTTAGTTTTGTTCATGGATATTGTTAAACTATATTGACAGACAGTGTTATTTAATATTGTGACTCTGTGGGTTCGTAGAATTAAAAGGCCGAGTTGCAGAAATTAAAAATCTCCTTTATTTTCTTACAGATACACTGTTCAATTCTCACGTAACAACATTGCATCATCAATGCAACACAATCTTCCAAGGTCGATTACAATAACAAACAGTGACAGGAGATTACATCTCTATCTCTCGTTACAGAGCTGGCTGCCTCTCATTTCACAGCACTGTTTCACAACTAACTCGCTGTTTAACAACTAACTTTGCGAGCCGTCACGTTCTTAAATACCTAATTCTAACTCTAGATTGCTCTACAATAAGCCAGCACTCGATCAATCTCTATCAGTCCAGAAATTTCCGGAAGAATAAGGAAACCAAATATTCTATCACATTCTAGAAGCGTAACTTAATCTATGCCGACGAGTCCTTTACCTCAGTTATCTCTGGTTTCCGGCGCTTGTTTACAATAGCCGCGCTATCATTAACTGCTTAGCAAGGCTCATTATTACCATGAAACTTTATCCGCCGACTGTTTTCTTATTTGTGCCGAAACTTTTATGCCTGTTGCCGTGACAATATATGTAGCATTTTTTGTATGCCATTTTCTGAGATAGATATGAGAACTTGATCTTCCGCAAATAAAGAAGTACCTAAATTGCTATTTCTAATTAGAAAATGCGAATATAATTTTGTCTGCCAATCAGATATTGCATCGTCAATATCAGTATTAAAAAGTGACGGTGAAAGTGGATAGCCTTGTCTTATAAATAATAACTAAACACTAGTAACACAACTGCACTATTTACTTATCGTATTTAAATCCTGGGACCGGTTTCAAAGCAAAACATCTGCTTCATCCTCAACCAGTCAGCTTGACACTCACCAACTGACTGACTGACTGAGTGACTGACCTTGACCACTACCGGAGTTTCAAGAATAGCTCCTTATGTAACTGCCATCTACCGGGGACAACACAAACTTATTGATGACATCTATTGGAGGGATATTAAAATTCATTACGCGATCCTTATTTTTCAAAATAAATATCTTCTCCCAAACCATTAAATCTATCGGTTCTTTCAATTGTTTTAATAATTTAACTTCTTGATTTACTTCATGATTATATGACCAAAAATGATCAGCCACTGCCGATTTCTCGGTCTGTCTATATTTAATATTTACAAAATGTTCCTTCGCTCTGGTTTCTAAATTACGCTTGGTCCTACCAATATAGATCTTATCGCATTCTAAACAGTTAACTTGATAAATAACAGATTTTTTGTTGTCTGAAATTTTGTCTTTTTTAGAAAACTGTAGTAAATTCTTTATACTGTAATTATTATGAGGAGCTAGTATTATACCCACTTCATTGAAAAATTTTTGGAACTTTTTATTTGCCCATGGATGATAAGTAAATTTTTTAAAAATATAATCTTTTTTTTTTTTTACTTTTTTAAGAGTGGAAACTTCATTAACATTTTTTGATATTTAAATTTTTCTACTCTTGTGATTATAAAATCTTTATTAAAGCCGTTAATTAAAGCTGTGTTTATAATATGTCTATATTCCGCATTAAATTCTTCTTCGTTTAGAGGTATGTTTATCAATCTGTAAATCAAACTATTAAAAGAGCAAATTTGTGTGACATCGGGTTAAAACTTTTATTTGTTATATAATTATCCGTGTGAGTTGACTTTCTATAGATGCCAAAATTTAATTTACTGTCTTACTTCTCTGTTTATTGTTGCCATTAGATCTGCTTTCATTTCAGTTTCTATCATGATCTTATTTTCTACATAGAAACTTCTTATTGCTGTTATCAAATTTTGGCGTAAGCCTTTCTCTTTCATAATACTGCATAATTTATTTCCATTTAACTTGTCAAAGGCTTTCTCGAAAACTTTAAGTGTCACATAAGTCGGTAGATTGAACTCCCTATGTTTTTGCATTATATGATTAACAGTAAATGCACACTCAGAACAAGAGCTTCCATTTCTGAATCCATTTTACACTTCCATAGTTACATTTTCCATTATTATACAGTGCGATCCGTTTAAACCTGAACCATTTCAATAAGCCATAACTTGTGAATGAATAATAGAACACACGTACATTTTCAGGAGAATATAATACACAATTGGCAGATTACATTACACTATTTACATATCAGAGATACGAGGGAAATACGAGATTACCAGCGATAATAAATCCATAATGGGACAGTCAAGAGGTTTTTTTTTTTCGTTAATGCAAACCACGTCCATGTAGAACGCAACTCCGATCCTTTCTTTTATAACAAAAAAAGTATTTGTAAGGGGTAAGGGATGGCAGTTATCTCCTGCCAGTTGTGGAGTCCCGCATTAGCACCTCCGATATTAACGTATATTTAAATGCTGCCGCACAATGTGCTGGAGCGCGTAGGAGTTAAATTCCTTGGCCATGACCATCACCGAAGTCCTGAGCATGGCACGAAGGGGATTATGCGTACTTTATTTTCGGGATGATTAGTGGACTTTATTGTTGGGGACTGGGAGCATAGTGCCTCCTTACGCGTTCACGAAGGGAGACATTAGGAAATTTTGTTTTGACTTGCAGGTGATGCTCAACCAGGCGGTGGAGCAGTTTTAGAAGCTGGTCTGTTTGGCGCCGGTGCTGGTGTCACACTCTTCCAGCCGTGAAAGCTTTCGCTTCACAGATGATGAATTGTCACCGTTGTGGAGTTGTAGTAGATGTTGTTGTGCAAGATCTGGCCGGGTTTGGAGTTCGGATGTGTTGCCTACAGAGCGCTGGGCGATTGCTGTTATCTTTCTAAGTTGTTTGGACTGCTCTAAGTGGCGTCCTGTGATGCTTGCGGTGACTGACTCTTCAAGTTGTCCAAGGCGTGGTGCAATGTTGTGCACCTCCAAGTGGAGGTCATGGATTTCTTCTCTGGAGGTCTGCATAGCTGTGATGGAGTTTTCTAGAGAGGTGAGCTGGGCTGCGATGTTCTCCACCTCCCTTCGAAATTCCTGAAGAGCTTCCCTCAGGCCTTCTTGAGGAAGGCTGGTAGGTGCTGCAAATGTAGGTGATGAGCAAGGTATATCTTCCCTGGTCGTCGCTGTGTTGCCTTGTGTTGGATGCCTCGGTCTGGGGCTGTGTGGGCACTGTAGCTGCCTGTGAAATAGCCTACGCCATTGCAGGTTGCACAGTATCTGCGTCGGTACCGTAGATCGTGACTCCTGCACTCGGTGGTGAGGCACTGTGACCCACAGTAGTGACATCTCGTAGGAGCTGTACACGTGGGGGCGCTAAAGAGCAGGGAAGAGAGAGTTCATGCAGAGCGAACCCCGAGGAAAACCCCGACCTACTGAGAAACCTCCTCATCCGTAGCCTTCACCCACAACTTTCCGTAGGTACACTATGAGGTGTTGAGCGCCAGGAGATCTCAACCAGCTTCCCAAAGGGCAAGGGCTGGCTCAAAAGCTCCTCTCTGAGAAAACACGACAAAGTTATTTTCGATAATTGCTTAGCCGGGAAAGACAGAGAAGAAATAGTCAAGTTAATGAATATGAGTAACTGGACATTTCCAATAAGATGTATTTTAAAGGAATGTGCTATTTTTCACGTATAAATTAAATGTACACTATTCAAGTTTTATTTTAGCTGATTTGTTTATTATGATTATACTAATACAAGTAATGTTAATTATTATAAATGACAAAAATAGGGGAGAAAGGAAAAAAATAACAGAGAAAGAACTACGGGCATATAACCACATAAATATGACGCTGGCCTCCCAGGCCCCGCAAAACCAACGATGTTCTACCTAGGAGGGCGTCAAACGTAGGGTTAAGATAAAAGAGGACCATCCAAATTACCCTTTGGGTACCAATGGAAGGAATATCTCATTATTTCATTACAGATGACTTATGTGAGCATTCGTTGACACACATCAAGCCTGTTGTGTTGTCCGACCACCTTCGTTCTAACATACGATGATGTGATAAATACTCTCAGATAAATGACAAGTGTGAACCATTACTCTGTACCCAATATCTTTAGAGTTACTGCATACAAAAATGTCAACAGGTGTCGGAATCTGGAGGTCAAAAGAAGTTTTCTACGTAAGTCACCGGTGGACCAACCCATCACTCAGTAGCCTGATGTTGGCCTCAGAGACATTTTCCCATACAAATACATTTTGTTATCCTAAAATCTATGCTTACGCTAAAAATCTGTGAAACACGGAGTGAATTTACTTCAGACTTCTTCCAAAATATTGAACATCAAAGTATGTAGCTATAAATAATGCGCAGTGCCAAGATTATGCTTACTGTTGTCAATTGCTAGATATTATTTTACTTTATTTATTTAGAGTCTCTTTAATAACTAGGCCATATCGCGACCATTTTATACCATACAGTGTACAATAAATTGGTTACAATTACTTAAACAAAAACATGAACAGATTAATAACTAATCAATATGACAAACATATTCAATATCTATGAATCATAAGGATAGAGTTCCGAATAGCAATCAGTATAACAGCAGTATTTAGACAATCAATTTGTTGCATTATAACTTATGCATATTTTAAATTTGTATCCTCAGAATTAGATTTTCGTATACAAGTTTATACTTTTGAGGAATAGCAGTACGTGTTTGAAGTTGGATGGCGTGTTCAGAAAGGTGCATAAATCTCCAGTGATATGATGAGGCGTATTCTTTGCATTCTGTGAGGAGATTGTTTACTGTGAGTTGACTGCTGCGGTGGCTGGCCTTTGCTAAGGAAGTATGAGTTAACATTGTATGACCAATGCGGAGACGTGAGATAATCACCTGCTCCTTCCTGCTAAGAGAGTAGACAGGGGAAGGGGTAGTGCTCCCTTTCCTTACCATATGTAACTTTTCTGGAGGCCAATTCATATATTATAACCAAAACGTGTAGAGTTTATGTTTCCATTGTTATCTAATAGTTTCACATTTCTAAGTTTTATTAAACATAAATAAGATAGCATATACGAGGGGGGGGGGGGCAAAAGAAACCGAACTCCGAGGGCGCTGCCACTCGTAGACGTAGTGCAGGTTTCTCACATTAGATGGCGTTAGTAGAGACCTTCATGATACATCTGTGCAGACGGCGTCAGTGTAGAGATGAACACGCGTGTGGTATTGTGTTTCTCTGACTGTTGGCGGGTTACCTCTGCGAGGTCGTCATGGCAACTTTAAAAGAACAAAGAGTGTGTGTGAAATTTTGTTTCCTGCTTTAAAAACCTGCAATGGAGGACACCAAATGCTTCAGGAAGCTTTCCAGGAGGACGCCATGAGGCGCACACAGGTTTTCGAGTGGTTTGGGCGCTTTAAACGTGGTGAGATGTGTGTTGAAGACCAAGATCGTTCTGGACGCCCTTTAATATTGCGAAATGGGAACACTGAAATAGTCCGCCAAAAGATCAACGAGGATCGTCGCCAAGCGATTGGCCAAATTTCAGCAGCGACAGGAATCAGCTGGAGCACGTGCCAGCGGATTTTGAGGGAGGATTTGCACATGAGACGTGTTGCTGCTAAATTTGTTCCGCGACTTCTCACACAGGAGCACAAAAGCATCCGCATGAATGTGCGCCAGGACTTGAAAACAGAGAATGCACATGATCCAAACTTCTTGAACAAAGTCATTACAGGGGATGAGAGTTGGTGTTACGGGTATGACCCAGTAACCAAGCAAGTGTCAAGCCAGTGAAGAACTCCCATTTCTTCCAGACCAAAAAAGCGAGGCAAGTGAGGTCAAATGTGAAGACGATGATCATTGTCTTATTTGAAGTTAGTGGAATTGTGCATCGGGAATTCGTACCCCCTGGCCAAACTGTTAACGAGCACTTTTACTTGTATGCTTTAAGGCGTCTGCGTGAGGATGTGAGGAGGACACGCCCGGAACTCTGGTGATCAGGTGACTGGTTTCTGCATCACGACAACGCTCCAGCACACACGGCCTTACGAGTGACCCACTATTTGGCATCTCAGAGGTGGTCTGTCGTTCCCTACGCCCCGTATTTGCCGGATCTAGCCCCGTGCGACCTTTTCCTATTTCCACGAATGAGAAAAACCGCTATAAGGTGAGCGTTATGACGATGTGGAGGCGGTATAAACAGCTTCGCAAAGGACACTGGACAATATCAAACTTGAAGAGTTCCAACCATGCTTCAAGCAGTGGGAAAAGAGACTTGACAAGTGAATCGCATGCATTGGAGAGCATTTTGAAGGTGACTGAAGTAATTTTGTAAAAAGTTTTATCAAAAAAGCTTTTATGATAAAAATCCGGGTTCTTTTGGTGTGTGTGTGTATGTGTGTAGTGTTTAACGCCCGCTTTTACTACATACGGCACCGCAGGCGGTTACACTAATGATACATGAAATGAAGATGGAGCACCGGTGGAATGAGATGGCGGGGGAAACCGGAGGTCCCGGAGAAAACCCGCCCCAACGCCGTGTTGTCCACCACAAATCTCACTTTGCGGTCGCCTGGGATCGAACCCGGGCCGCCTTGGTGAGAGCCAAGCGGTCTAACCACTGAGCCACGGCGTGGCCCGGTTCTTTTGGGTCACCCCCTCTCATATTACCTGTTTTTTCTTACCTTTTCATTTTTATCATACATCTTCCAAATTAAGTCCTATTGGACGACGAATGGAACGACTGAAATAATGCTTAAATGAGCCCAGGGTCCACAGAGCTTCCAATTATCCAAAATTCAGATTTTAGGATAAGGTAAACCCACAGGAAAACCCCTATCGAGATAACACATCGAGACTTGATCTCGGAACCTCTTGAACGTGCGGCAGAAACGCTATTATATTTATGGTAACCTGCATATTAAGCAAAATAATACACATCAAATCGTGTCTACTTTCATTTCAATGTTATTTTATTGTATGATGGCCTGTGTTCTTACGGAGTTGCGATACGACAGAGCTCAAGCAACATAGAATAATAAAAAAGGTATATATTCTACGTCCGGAACTTACTGCTCAATTTGGAGGGGAGGATTCAAGATGAAATACTGTCTCCCTGCTACCAGGATTTGTTCGTGTGCGTGTAGCCTACGCAAGCAGGCGTAGACAGAAGTAGATCGAAAACTGTACTCCTATATACTACCAAGTCCGGATAAATGAAATGAAACAGTGCCTGCTTTTCTGAAGCCATTTTTATGGCAGTCGTTGGTAAAACAGCTGAATGGCTTCCACTGTGGAGCGAGAAAGCTTCGCCTTTGTTTCTGTGAAAGTGTGGGAGGGATTTTGTTTCCTTAGAGAAAACTGTTGCAACGGATAAGTTATCCGCAACCCTCAATTTGTGTTCGTTATTTGAAAACATCTAATGTTTCCAACTTTTAGGACGTTATCTGCTCTTATATAACTACTCCTACAACGCCTATTCCTGTATCTATATAATGTTAACTTAAACATTGGCAGAAATTGCCTTATTGCTAATTTTCTTGTAGGTGAAGCCTTACAATGACAGTAAAATATTTTAAGAGCTTGTGGCTAGATGACCTTAAAACTTCATTGTTGCCTACCCAAGGGAAAAAGGGAAAGATGTATTTCATTTCAGAAATTGAAGTAATGGACAATTTAAGCAAACAAGAAATATGTCGGACTGCTTCGCTTTACAAAATTTACTTATTTATTGTAATGTCAAGTTTCATCCACCACTCACAATTTACTATTTATGTAAAAGTCACTTAGAATAAAGAGATCTTCTGAGGTTATTTTTATAAAATTTGAGATACTCATGCCATTTGCTATGAAATTTATCTAAAATATACTCTATTTCAATGAAAATATTATCATTTTTGGGAAAATCGAAACTGATTGAAAGCTGTTACATATTACGTTACTCAGGGGTAGGAGATTCTCTTGAGAATTGCGTGTCACATTCCTGTCCCATGCAGAAGTTAAATAAAAACTTCGGTATTTGTCCGATCTTTCCTCTTGAATTATTGCTTTTCACACACAGCCATACATACAAGCACGGTCACTTTTGAAATATATTCTTTTATTCAGAAGGCATATCTGAGAACAAGAAGGAAAAAAAGAAAATGATCTGACTCCGAAAGCGTATATTTTTTAAGTGCACAACGTTTCCATGACGGATTTACAATAGTGTCACAGAACGCGTCTCTTTAGCGCTGTGCTACTGAGTCCTCTCATAATGATGATGATGATGATGATGATGATCACACATGTGTACTGTCTCATGTTTAGTGCGTATTCAAAGACGTTACTTTTTTCGGATATTGTAACGTGTGCAAAAAGTTGACACTCATAATTGACACATAATTGCTTTTCAGCTACTAAACGTTCACTGAATAGCCGAGCGATTATAGACAAATATGTAGGAGATAGACCTACAAAGGTTCGAACCCCAGACTTCATTTTTATTTTCTTAATGCAGAAATACCAAATCTGTATTACACACATTACTTCCATTTGCTAAGGTTTCCGTCATTTTATGACATTTATACTCAAATACTGTAACAGGCTGGCCCCGTAGCTGAGTCGGTAGAGCACCTGCCTGCGATTCGATTCCCGACGGTGGCGGGTGGCGATTTTTCTCCCACCAGGATAATTACCCATCTTCCCCAGAGTCTGGAAGTATGAGTGAGAGTACGAATGTGTGCGTGATCTAATAATTAAAACCCAACGAATACGTATTAACACCTTCAGTATGTTCCAAATGAGAATGGCCGCCGATATGACCATTGGAGTTAAAGGCGGGGTATAGCTGGAGCAAATAAAAAAAACTGAAAGAATCTACTGTCTTTTTTTTTTCTAACTGAAAGAATCGTTTTATTTCTGTATGTAAAATCAAATAAAAATGGAAATTAACTTATGTCGGGTGTGTGAACTCTCTGCTTCTGTTACTGCCCTCTTTCTGCGGGGCATGTAAGAGACCAAATGCCTATTGAAATTTTAAGAATGGATACTTCGCATTATGTGCCAGCACCATTCATAACAAATGAATGAACGCGAAAGGTTACACAGCCCATTTTATTCTGAAAACAATAAGAGTATATTATTTCCCTTTTTATAAATTAATACCTTTTAAAGCTTATCATTTATCTTATGCAAGGAAAACATAGGACACTCCGTTAAAGCAACAGAAATAAAAATAAACGTGCATATCAAGGATACGAACTCACGTTGGTCCAATTACGAGATGCAAGTCTTTGATCGCTAGGCTATGCCACCGCAGTATCAGGCAGCGATTAGGGGTCGGCGAGTTAATCGAAACCAGATAATTAAAAATGAAGATAAGTTAATAAAAATGCTTAGCTAAACTAATATAAAAATCTAATATGAAATTAAAATGGATAGAGTAATAATTAAAATAGTGGTTGACTTAAAGAATAAAGAGGGAAGAATATAATTTAATATAACATATATACTAGCATCCAGGCAAGCAAGCGAAAATATTCTTATAAAAATTTGTACACGTCGGAGAGGCAGGAAGGACCGTTACCTTCTTTGTGCTAGGAGAAATTTAATGTCTGAGAACTATAGAATACTTCCAACCAGGAATGTGTTGGGACAAAAAGGGTTTCAAAATGCAGTTGAGCATGATTTGATAACGATATATACCGTTACAAACAACTCTGGGTAGGCGTTCACCAACTCAGGGTGGGTTGAACGTCAGTGCGTTAGATGAGTTTTTCAAACCAATGCGAAGATTCGAAATAAATGAGAAACCAATAATAATGTAATATTTGGGAAGGGTGAGCTAGTTTGGTCTTGCGATAAAGTTAGAGAGGGGGTCAGAATAAGGTTCGAAATGGATCGTGAAGTAAGAAAAATTTACTAAAAGGTGATACTACCACAGGAAGGACGTGTTCATGCGCTTTAAGAGTGGAAGCGAAGATTTATAGGTCCGAAAAGTAGGTAAGTTAAGAATATCACAACCAGCGTAAGAGGAAGCAGCATTAGAAGTTTATTAGAGCAAAGTAGTCGCCGTATAAAGAAGAAATAGAAACCGCGTGGAAGTAACTTTAAACAAGTAATCCATGGTTTCAAGTAAAATTGAATTTATGTTAGGAATTTTACTAACAGGTGGTCACCGATCCAAGTCGATAAGCAAGCTTAGTAGGAATTAAACCAGATAATTCAGAAGCAAACAAAGTTTTATTAATACGACTGAGTAGCCAACAACCACCAAACTCCATTTCCTACAACCACTCACCTGAGTATAACTGAACTCGCAGCTCCAATTAGAACCCAATCAATTTTACACTGGTATGCGGGTTTGCCGCAGCTACCATGCATACGGCCAAGACGCAATGCATCTCTCTATATATAGATAGCTTTCAAATGAAGCGAGAGCATCTCAAAGAGAGAATGAATGGTATGTTTAGTCGATTTTGCAGTTGAGCTTTTAGCTGAGAAATGTAATTGGGGATACCTGTAATTTTAGCATTATAAATAAATGTAATGAAGTTACCATGGAAGGATAAAAACACTAAACGTTTGTACTGTTGTACTTTGTAGCGATTACTTATCAATGAGTAGTCGCTTCTATTAAATTATATTCAGAATCATTTGTAAAGAATTACTAACTCTCTTAACTTTCTATTATTTCAATTTAACTTCAGTTCAGCTCTCTCATTAAACTCGAAGGTATATTTGATGCGTCATCAGCTTCCTGGGCATCGTAAAACTTATTGGTAGTAACAAATATTTTTATACATGACAGTTATTAAAATATTTTGGCACCCTGAAGCTTCTGTGCTTCCGTTATATGGAACCAGAATAAAGTTTATTAAGAGGTTTCTACTCCTTTCATTATTGCATGTCTGCGTCGTTTTATAGGCAGTTAATGAAAAATTACGAGAACATAAGGCAGGAATGGATTGGCATTTCTTGAACTCTATCCTCTGTTTACGGAAGTGTTACATTACGCTGTATGAATATTCTTTGTAATAAAATGTACCGGAGTTAAGCTTATACTCTGCAGAGTGGAGCAACAATTAAATATTTAACACTCCATGGCGTTCTCGTGAAGGATTTTCTCTAGCGGGATACTTTATAGCTTGTCTGTATATGGGATTTTAGTTTCTCTGTAGTCTCTTACATTTTTAACTGATATTAAACGTGTTAGGTGATTCAATTATTGCAGGAATACTTGTTAAATTCAAGAAGTTCACTATTTTCGTTTAAGGATACCTATGGCTGAAGATTGGATATCCTAAACTAAAAACCACCAGATTTTTAGATTTATACCCCAGATGTAACTTAGTGCAAATATGATACAGTTCAAATTTTGTCAATTTCACTTGGATAGTTCGGAAAATATAGTCAAATATATCTATTTTTGGTTAGCGCACCGAAATTGTCCCTTACGACAATAAGTTAAATTTTAATCTAATATATAAACAGGTTCCCAATACATCCACTTTTTAATGTGTCTTAATAACTTTTGGCTCCAGAAATTTTTAACCTTCCGTTGGGCGCACCAACTTCCGTGACGCCGTTAGTCGCTATGCATCTCCTGGATACATATGACATTAATTGTTTTAGTATCTATTTCAATTGTTTTAAAACGAATGAAGTTTATAATGAATCGGAAGCGCCTCTGAGACATAGTCATCCTGAAAATATTGACACCAAGTTCATATGTTGTCCAGATGTCGTCAATATTGTGCCGTCCTCCGTGGAACACACCAGCAAGATATAATAGCGCAATAAGGCTTTCATTTCTTTTATGTCTGGGTCTGTGCAATCACTCTCATATTCATATTTCAATTTAAAATTATCAATGAACCTGCTGGTGTACTGCACAATTATAAAAAGAGTATCATCACTGACGAAACGTTTACAGCAGTCAAAATCAGTTTTCATATATTTGACATTCCCCACAACTCCAGGCAGTTCATGATGTTGAGATTGAGGATCCCCTTCCTCTTCCCCTTCTTATTATTATCAGCATCATTATTACCATATCAATATCTTCATCGTTATCTTGCATCTTTTGTGCTCACCAAAACAGTAATTTTAATCATTTTCTAGCACTTATTACTTTCCTGTTCATCATCATAATCTGTATCAGTATCCACAGATCGTGTTTCTGTTATGTCTTCATATTCTAAATCAGTTTCTACAAAATTATTCTCAATCGACAGCGCATCGTCTTCGAAAATAAGGCGATGTACCTCCCCAAAATCCTCAGGATTTTTCTAATCATATACTTTACTCAATTTCAAACTTATGTACGATTCACAAAATAGAGATAGGAAAACTCACTTTATTTTGAAACAACATAACCACTTACATCAGCATTCTCTAGCAATGACGTGGTTGGATCCGATAGCGGCGATAGTGTGTAACGTGAGTTGGCGCGATGTATCTGACAGATACAACAGCAAACACGTGATGACGTTTGCATCATTTGCAAACTCAGCATTACGGAGAAATGGTTGAAACTTACTTTTTTGTTGTTGTAATTTTACGTCCTTCAACGTTAAGTCATATCGGCGGTGAATGAAATGGGTGAAATGATGCTCAAATGTATCCAGGGTTCATGGAGCTCAGAGGTACCCGACATTCGTCTTTCAGGATAAGGGAAAACCCCATAAAACCTTATCCAGGTAACTCACCCTGAAACTTACAGGAAACAATAACAAAGGTATGATGGAAGATGTCCTTGGTGCCCAAGCCCTTACTACTATATATTGTCATAATAGTGAAACAAACTTTGGCCATGTATCTTGCAGATATATACGTGACTAACGCAGGGTTAAAGCTATGAATATGGCTTTTTTGCCCAAAGAGTTCAACTGTTTAAATTTTGAAGTAAAGAAAGTGTCCTTAGGTGCATCTCACAATAAAACCCAGGGAACGTTCAATTCACTGTATCTCTATGAACGGGTGTAGCAAGTTTCATTTGTCTAACACCAAAACTGTGACGCAAGGAGCATCTTAAATGATGAAATAGCTGAAATTTTCAATAGCTGGAAAACAAGGATAAAGACTGGAATTCATATCTAACACTAGCATTCACGCAACTTTCAAACTGCGTTAGAGAATTTAAAAGTTCTTTGGATTCAGGAATGCCTACACTATTTTATAGACTAAAAAGAGCAGAAAGATTTTTGAAAATGTTCATAAATTTCAGTCTACATATCCTTAAAGTTTATTTTACATGTGCATACTTGTTTGTGTAGAACTTATTTCATATAGAGTTTGAATAACAATTGCAGGCACTCATTGAGGTAAATATCACTGCGCAAATAATTAAAATAATGTCAAGATATACAAGATATAGGGTATAAACGTAGCTCAAAACTTGTTTGTATTGCTTTCAAGTCGAATACACATTCTGCAGAAAAACCTTTTCCGGACACTTTTCATGTAAACGCCTCGATGTCGGAAACTGTCTGTTTGCTTTTGTCCATCACAAAAATGTCGTAAAACAACTCCGGGGGAAAAAAGTGAAGCAAGAAGTGGAAAATGAAATTACAAACAGGACAGTTCCTCATTGTGTTCTACTCACATGGCCACGGACCTGTATTCATCACTCACATGTCGAATTCATCACCCGAGCGCAAAATGGATGGCTTCACAAAATCATTCACGTCGTTCCCTTTTTGGGCCCCGGGCTTTCGTTGATCACAGCTTCCAGCATGAGATTTTATCACAAAAAATACAAAAACCACACGCGTCATGATCCCCATCTCGCTTTTACACCTCTGGGATCCATCCATATGAACTTTTATCCTGTGTTTCGAGCGTAAAATTATGTGGTACATAGCTTTTAGAACCACCCACTCCTCCATAATAATTGGTAAATAGCAACATTAAGCTTAGGTTACATCATCCACTAGTGTGACAGCTACAACTTTGCGTTAATTTGAAAGTTGTAGTGTTATTCTTGTGGGAGGCTGACGTTATTCGAGACTTTGAACTACGTCATCATAAAACCTTTAATTATGTCATAATGCAGGCGAGTTTCATATAACATATATCTTTTATAGCTTTTTATAAATCCTTAATTATTTATATATTCTCCAATTCTGTGATTCCTACTTTACCTAAAGGTATATTAGGAATATAGTTTGCAATTTAAAACTAATATTATAAATGAAAGGATAGAGCCAGACTGAAAAATGCAATGCCATATCCGGGATTTGAACCACGGATCTTCTGGTCTCCATCCAGCCGCTCTAAACCATTGAGCTACTACGGCCAAACCATTAGTGGTTTACCGGGAAAAACACGAGTCAGTTGAAGAATTAAATATCATGTTGGCACGTTGGCCATAGTAGCTCAATGTTTAGAGCGGCTGGATGCAGACCAGAAGATCCGTTGTTCAAATCCCGGTTATGGAATTGAATTTTTCAGTCTAGCTCTACCCTTTCGTAGTGCGGCTTACACACGGCTAGTGTGAAAGAACAATCAACTTCCATTAATTGTACCTAATAGTGGCCCGAACTATAAAGCGCGGGCCTTAAAGTACTTACAGCATAGTAAGTCGCCATTAAGGTAGTTGTCTCATGTGTTTATGAGAACTCCTAGTGGTTTACCGGGAAAAACATGAGTCAGTTGAGGAATTAAATGTCATGTTAGCACGTTAACCATAGTAGCTTATAAGTTATAGCGGCTGGACGGAGACCAGAAGATCCGTGGTTCAAATCCCGGTTATGGCATTGAATTTTTCAGTCTGGCTCTACTCTTTCATAGTGCGTCCTACACACCGCTAGTGTGAAAAAAATTAATTTCTACTAATATAATAAAATTACAAGGTTTGGAAAATACAGAATCATCAAAATGACTGACAGCAAGCTTTAAAATTAGTCAATTTAGTTTGAGAAATGTTTTTTTTTTCAATAAATCCATAAAATATTAAGATGTTTAACTGGTTTTGAAAAAGTCTATTCTAAGGATTGAAACAATAATCGAGGTTCATATCTTCCAAACAGAAAACGGGGCAATCAAATAAAATCTGCGAGACATCTTGAAAACGTTCCCAAAAATACAATCAGAGGTGGATCTGATTTTGAATCGCAATAAATAAGCAGAAAACGTTCTATAACCAGTCAAAAATGTAGTGAGAACATAATTATCATTAACAAATTTATATTTAGGCATAACAGAAACCATTGTGAAATCCTTGGCCAATGCCTCACAAACAATTTTTAACCAGTGTTCATTCCATTCGTGGAGGATAATCTACTTCGGTGTTTGTCTGGAATAAGAAATAGGACAGAGTGTAAATTACTGGAAGATCTGAAGTGGCAAGCTCGTTGGTACGTTCACTTTCGACAATAGCCACGTGTCCTCTGACCCAAGAAATACAAATATGAAAACCACTAAGCCCGCCTCGGTAGCGTAGATGGTAGCGTTTCTGCCTCACGTTCTAGAGGTCCCGAGTTCGAATCTCGCTTAGGGCGAGATAACTGGATAAGATTTTTTCGGGGTTTTCTCTTATCCTGAAAGATGAATGTCGATTAGCTCTAAGCTGTATGGACCCTGGACTCATTTGAGCATCATTTCATTCACCGTCCGATATGACAACATAATAGGACGTAAATTACAGAAAAAAATGAAAAAAGAAATTGAAAATCATTTAATTCGTAGTGCGTTCAATTTATAACAAATCATATTTTTTCAGGACTGGGACCAGATAGAAACTTTTGTTTTTCTTTCTAAGCACACGCGGACTCTTTGTGAATACTTGACAGAGATGGCGGCACTGTACAGTGCATAGGACTTCAATGGCACCGACGTGAGTTAAGACAGCTTTTGATACTTAAAATGGCGACGTTTTCATTGCAACAACAGAGTGTAATCATTCGTTTTCTCCATTTTCGTGGAGTGACACCAATTGAAACTCATCTTCAGCTGAGTGAGGCATGTGGTGATGGTACCATGGATGCACCTAATGTGCGTTCCTGGGTGCGACAGTTCAATGAATGCAGAACATCGTGTGACAGCAAACCAAGAGAGTAATGGCCTCGCACTAGCCGGTCTGACGACATGATAATCCACTTTTGGAGGATCACCGATTGAGCATTATAAGATCTTCATACAGGGTTGTGTGCACAGATCCCACGGAAATGCCAATTTTGGAGGCACTGTCTGCAACTGTCTTGTTCTGCCTTCGGTGAACTGTCGCACCCAGGAACGTACATTAGACACATCCATGGTGCCAACACCACATATCTCACTCAATTGGCGATGAATTTAAATAGGTGTCACAACACGAAAATGGAGAAGACGAATAATTACACGCTGTTATTGAAATGAAAACGTCACCATTTTAAGTATCAAAAACAGTCCTAACTCTCGTCGTCGCCACTAGAGCTCTATGCACCTTAAAGTGCTGTCATCTCTATCACGCATTCTCAACGAGTCCACGTGTATTTAGAAAAAACCAGAAGTTCCTCTCTGATCCCAGTTCTAAAAACGAGGTGTTATAACTTGAACGCACTTAGTATTTGATTCCTTATTTCAACTCTACAGGATTACTATTGTGTGTATCTTTCAAAGTCATAATTGCCGCCTGTGAGTCACTGTAAAGGCGAGCAGTACATTGTAAGCTGTTGCACCATTTCACTGCTCCATGAATTGCTAATAACTCAGCTTGAAAGACTAAATGCTTCTGAGAAAGTTAACATGAAACAATAGAATTCTATGGCGTAAGAAAAAATAGTGAATGAACTTCCTATATTATCAGTTTGAGCTGGTCCTTCACCCATCCAAGAACTATCTGTGCAAATGGAGTACTGATAATACTATGAATGATTTCTTCTCGGGAGATCAGCCAGATAAGGTCTAAATCGCTGTCCAAGCTTTCGACGATGCACTCTGTCGCCATCATCAGGGACTTGGATGTAAGCTTGCTAAGTTCGGGAAAGCTTCAAGTCTATGACGATATTTTGTACAATCTTCAAGGAGACTGAAGATGAAGGTGGCGGATGCTAAGCTTGTTTAACTGGTTGTTCAACTTGTAGGTGTGAAAAATGTGTTGGCAAAGCTCGGCTATTTCTTCTGTTACTCATGTTTGCCTTAAATTTACTAGTAAAAAACAAAGGTTCAATGTCTGCAACAAGTGCTGCTGGAGTAGAGATAGTGTGGTAAATGTTGACCTATTAAATTGCCATTTCTACTGTTCCAAATATATGACTCAGTCCATAGCTGAAGCCTTAATTCACTTGAAAAATACAGGCTGTTCACAAATCACAGTCTACATTTTTCAAATAGACAACCTTAATGATAATATCAGGGATTATATCTGCAGTTCTACTCTAAGTTGGACAACCTGCTTCCGATTAACTTATTTTATGTAGAAGTTTTCCCGTATTGCTACTACTGTCATCGTGTACAGACAGGTGTGTCTGATGCATTAATATTGAACTTCGATTAATCAACATACTGTATATGTAATTGCTTAGTAAAAAGATATAAGATTTCTAATCCTGAGTATTTCAATCACGTTTAAAGTGTAATGATGATGATTATGACCACATCTCTCATCCGTTATGAATCTGAGGCATTTCTTTTGGAAACGACGTATACTTAGCTGTGTGTGAGAAGTAGCAAAGGCAAAAGGACTTTAGCGAAGAGGTTCCGGGTTAAATTCCGCTCTCCTCTACTGCTTATCTGTCTGTAAGAAATACAAAATACTATTCTACTTATATACTCTCACCCAATTACCGGAAGGCGCGACCAACTGGCGGCTGGGTGAAGGCCGGGAGGCATTTGCCCATGCCTACCCATTTGTCTTATAGCGCTAACGAAGGGATGGTTGGAAAAACATCACTGGCCGTCTCTCTCCCATCCCCCTGCCGTATAGAACCTTCGGGGTGATTCACTGTACCGCGAGACTTCCAGAAACAGCGATATTCCTATAAAAAGGCGAGTCAGTCAGTTCTTGGCGAGCGTTCAGCCGTGAGGAGTGCCCAGTGACGGAACGGACCGGAAGACTGTGTACGTGCATCAGAGGAGTTGTACGTAATTGGAGTGTAGAGTGGACCTGTGGCAGACGAACTGACGAATTGTAATTGTGTGCATTACTTAATTATGTGTAATCGGCAAGTGTTCCAACTGTAATTCGGTGGAAATAAAGGACATTTTGAGTTTAGACTTTTAATTTTACAAACCCACAAAGTCACAATACTTATGTCTAAATATTTCGATAAAGGTTGCTATTAGTCCAGGCGCATATGTTTCCAGCATATTCCTGTGGGATATAAAAGAGCTGCATCCCTGGTTCCAGGACCTAATTCAACAGTAAGATGTAGAACACGTAAGATGACGAACGCGAAAGTACATAGCTGGTGGGAGTGAAGGAAACCTACCTGCTGCACGAAACTGAATCAACAAGGGCTTCCCCGAAGACGTTTTCCTTACATTTCAAATGCAAACAGACTGAGAGGCCCAAAGACATCCCTATAATTGTTGACTAACAACCATGTATCAACTGTACTAAGGAAATGAAATAAGGAGTTTTGTTATGTCAAAACAGTCATTATGTTTCTTCCACTACGAAATCCGTCCTAAAGTTTCATCACGTAATAAACCATTTACATTGTATACAGTGCCACAGTGAATTCAATATAAGGATTTTCATTAGTCCTTTTAAGAATCATCACAACCTGAAACATGTGCTACACTCACATGACATTCTCAACTCTGGTACAAACTGGTATTTATTTCAGGATGATAGAGATAAACGCCTGCAGATATTATTTTAGTACTCATTTTCTTCTAGATGTAAGGGAATCACGGAAATACCGAAGCCTTTAAGTGATAAACAAACCTTCAAATGGCTAATCACCATGTAATGACACAGAACATCAACATTTTTGAAAAAATTTAATATTGATGTTGTACAGGAAAGAAGAAATTTTCTTGAACATTTTGGGTCTCGCCTTTGGAAGATGCTGAGCTTAAATAACAGCGTGTCTGCCTCACGTTCAAGTGGTCCCAAGTTCGAATCTCGGTCAGGGTGAGTCACTTGGATGATCCAATAAAATGTATTTCTCGGGCTTGTGGACCGTGGTCCAATGGATGAAACTTCTCCTGACGTTTCGCTCATAACTCCGACGAGCATCTTCAGAGCTCGGTACTTACTGGAATGAGTTCGAACTAGAATCATCCTCTGAAGATGCTCGTTGGAGTTATGAGCGAAACGTCAGGAGAAGTTTCATCCTTTGGACCACGGCCCACAAGCCCGGGAAATACATTTTATTGGATTAACGCCGACCGTGAAAGCTAGAGCAAATACATCACTTGGATAAGTTTTTTCCAGGCTTTTCCCTTATCCTGAAGGACGAATGTCGGATAACTCTAAGCTCTATGGATCCTGTGCTCCTCTGAGCATCATTTTACCCATTCCATTCATCGTACGATACGACTTAACGCTGGAGAACGTAAATTACGATATATATATAATATATTGAAAGTACCTCCATAAAAATTGAGATAAATTTTGTGTTTTAAGGACATCCAAATTTCTTTTGTAATGTTTTATAAATGTCATACAAATGGCTATTTTCAGTAAGTTCAACATATACATTTAATTTTTCATGAACATATTTAAACCTGTAAATCTATGTTTTGTGTGAAACAATTATGCCATTAAAGAAATAAAGTTTATTACACACGTAAAAATTTAATTATATAGAGAATCTCAAGAAACATTTCATCTTACTCCAGTAAGGCAGGTCCGCCTCTGTAGCGTAGGTGGTAGCAGGTCTGCCTCACGTTCAAGAGGTACGGATTACGAATCTCGGATCTTGGTTAAAGTGAGTTAGCTGGATAAGAATTTTTCGGTGTTTTCCCTTATCCTGAAAGATGAATGTCGGTTAACTCTATGCTTATGGATCCTAGGCTCGTTTATGCATCATTTTAAACATTTCATTCATCTTTCGATATTATTTAACTTTGGAAAAGGTGAATAAAAAATTAAGGTGGCGATCTTAGAGCTCTGGTTAATACTTTTGGAAGAAACAAATTACAATATGTTGAATTTAAGCAGCAGAAAAGAAATGAAATTGGTGCATCATTCACACCTTATCCAAAGAAGCGTGTAAGACATGTTACACGGAAGGTGGGTGTTTAAAAGGTTCCTAATCATAGAACTACTAAACTTTAATTTGAAAACCTGCAAAGCAGCTATAATTCATGAATAACCTTATAACGAACAAGAATATCAAGATTGTCTCAATGCAGATGGACAAAAAGAAAATATTGTTGGTGATCACTATAGTTCATGTTACTATGAACTAGTTTTAGAATGGAAATCCCCTCAGTGTAACTGACACAAGGAAGAGAGCATGATACATGCTATCCGTATATATAAGTAATGTATTGGATTTGTGCAGGCTCCGGCAGGAATAAAACACATACTTGAACACATTTGATGAAACCAGCATTCTACCTATACACTCCTTACCTTGCTGTACTTAGCCACATTGTGTTTATCCTTCCTTTTGGGCAAAAATGAGCAAAAGATTTAATTAGAATTTGGCTGCTCTTAGAGGAAAATCTGATGTAAACAAAAGCACGTGACACGCAACTAACTTTTCATAGCACGAAAATTAATTTCTTATTGTACTTTTTAGAAGTTTATTTTATTATATTAACTCTTAGTTTACATGAAATTTAATAAAACATATATATATATATATATATATATATATATATATATGTAATTAATAAATAGCTATTGTTAAAATATGTGGGCGTTCAGCTTTCTATTACCAAAAGCCAGTTGTTAAGTCCTCTTGAATTTAAAGGTATTCGCTTGTTTCAAGTTTGTTTACTATAGTGTAGTTAAGTTTGAAAGGAAAAAAAAACACTGTATGGAATATTTTTGTTTGACTATCGAAGCTTCAGAAAAAGGCAACCGAAGGTGCACATTTCCCAAGGTCTTCGTTTGGTAAACATAATCTTGGTCTGTAATGCGTTTCAGCTACACTGTACAGTACCGGAATTTGCATCTCATCAAAAATAAATTTTAATAGATTTTTAAGCATTAATTTCAGAACTGAAATATGTTTTGTGATATCATCTAGTGCTTCTTAGATATTGTGCTTTATATAATTTGCAAAAGTCTGCAGCGCTACGCAGCTTCCACCGCAGCAACCTTCATCGGTTGGCTCACCATCAACATCTTCAGAGATCGTGAACACTTTTTGATATTTTTTTCAAAGAAAAATGAACTTGTTTATTGTGACGATGTCAATAGGCTCATGGAAGAACTGAAAGACAATTACAAGCCATCCGAATGCCGTCTTTCCGTTAATTCGTCAAAGTTAAGCTTAAAGGCACTTAAGCTTAAGGGGAGGTTATTTTTACCCAGACAAGCCTAGTTTTTCCCAATATTAAAATTTGAATATACCGAAAAATAAACATTATCAGAAATTTAATTTCAGTATGATTACTGCATAAGGATGTGTGCATTTAACTACTGTATAATATATAAATTACGTTCACATAGGTCCATGCAACAGGGGCATAAATCACACCGTGTGTCCTGATAAAAATATTGCACCCTATACTTCAAGTGCACTTTACTTGTAGGAATTTAAAGCTACATGCACCACATAACCTGAACTATAGTTTTATAATATCGGCTAAATGAAAATCACATATAGTTTATACTATGCACATAAAAAATTAATTAGTTATGAGTAAAAAATGATAATATTTTCAAGAAATGAACATTCGTTTCATCCATTTTATGGATGAATGTGTTTAAGGAACATTGACAAATAACCACTACAAATTGTTTGTCAATATGTTTTATAGTTTTTGAGAAACATGCATCTAAGATATGAAAAATCAAGGTTTTTATGGAAATCACGATCAAATATTAAGCACGATTTTCAGGAAGTGGGCATATCATTACGCCGCCATGTATATATTGACGAATTAAAGGACTTTAATACCAGCTGACAACCTATGTTATATATCATTTTAAAGCTGAAGTATCTAATAATTTTCTAACATTAAAAACAAAAAATGGATTTCAAACCTATTGACCTCCCAGTACCCTTAAAAGCAGTTTTATTACACAGTGGTAACTCATCCTTCTGGCCCTAGAGCTCATGCTGTTCAGACAAAAGAAACATATGGTAATTTGAAGATAGTTTTGAAAGTAAATTAAATTATGAAAGTATGAATGGAAATCTCTGTAGATTTAATGGTCATAGGGTAACTCCTTGGAATGCAGAGTGGTTTCAAAGGTTTTCTTGTTTTATATTGGAGTGGGACAGTCGGGCTAGAGAAAAGCATTATGAAGTAACTAGGTGGCCTGTAAGGAGTCCTTTAATTAGCTAACAAAGACAAAATTTAGCTATCGACGCATGACATTAAGTTTTTCTTAATGAAAAATTTTGTACGAAGAACTACTTTCCAAAAACGAAAAAGCAGCTTGTGTCATTTAAGAGAGTGTGCGAAAATGTCCTAGGAAACACAAAAGCTGACAACTATAATGAAATTATTAAAGACATTCTAAAGGCATTTAAAAGTTAACGGTGCAGTTTGTCCTTAAAAGTACATCTTCTTCACTCGCAATTAAACTTCTGCCCTCCTAAACTGGGGGCAGTGAATGATAAGCACTGAGAACGGATTCATCAGGTTATAAGTGCCATGGAGATGCGATACAGCGGAAATCGGTCACCTATACCCTATTTCACCAACAGATGTTAAGACTTAACAAGAGTTTAGCAATAGTTACAACAAAAATTAGATTTCAACAATAAGTGTTAGCTTAACACTCGAGTTAAATCTCTTGTGCCCGCCTCGGTAGCTTGGATGGTAGCATGTCTGCCTCACGTTCAAGAGGTCCCGAGTTCTAATCTCGGTCAGGTAGAGTTACCTGGATCAGGATTTTTCCGGGGTTTTCCCTCATCCATAAAGACGAATGTTAAGCTCCATGGACCCTGGGCACATTTGAGCATCATTTCACCCATTTCATTCATCGTCCGATATGACTTAACGTTGGAGGACATAAAATTAAAAAAAAATCTCTTGTTAAACTAACAAGCCAAATATCTGTTGCTAAGTGTGTAACAATTGTAAATAGTAAAGATGGCGGGCATGAACGCAGCAGTTGATATCGATTTGCTATATTTAATATCGTCTAAATGGTATTCGTAATAGAGTATGGCCTCTGTGGAGAAATTAGTTTGGGGAACTATCAGGCGGAGGCATAGACTGTCGAAACAAGTCGCTCTGAAGGTTACTGCGGAAGGACAAGAGAGCTTAGAACATGCAGAAAAGAATAAACCGATCTCACTATTGCTTAAAGTATTTATAAATTTGCGATTTTATAATACACTGAATTATGTGGATAACACCTCTCCACCTCCCGTCTTGAAACGTTTAATTCGCTTGTCCTTCGCACCTCGTGTTAAATTTACGTAATACCGACGAAGTTGTTTCATGCTTGTAGTAGTGACACATGCATTTGAATTAAATTCGTTTCCAATATTTTCCCCGTGACATCTTTCTCCTTTACATCCACCACATCCGTCCTCTTATTGTCCATGATATCCTTACACTTAATCACCAATTCAATTAACAATTCTTTCTCCATCTATGAGAAATTTGTCTCACGGCTTTTGTTTACGTTTTTTTACCCACCAAGTTTTCAGCTGTGTGCAGATAGTACGTTCAGAAAATAATAAGACTCATGCACAGCCTTCTATAGCTTTAATATTTATAAGTCTCTTGGCGTTAACACGTGTTTGTTAACATTATCAGAAAGCAGGTTGCTGAAATGCAAGAAATTTAACATTAGTGTTAGCGCTGTAACAATTGTTGGATTAGATTTTTTAACGCCGATTTTATCACCTGTTGGTTAAATCGGGCACTAGTGTATTAGCTGATTACTATTGGCAGCTCATAAGGGAGGTTCTTGATATCAGCTACAATTGGAAGTCTTCTCAAAAGTTTTACTTGAAATAGTGAGTAAATTTAATATTTTTAGTTCTTGCATGAAAGTTAGCTAAATAGGGATTGCTATTTCACTTCAACCTAATTTATAGATTCTGCACAGCTTTTCGTTATAATGTTATTTCACCTCAGGATTGATTACAATATTTTAATTACATCTATCGTATGCATTATTTTTGAAAGATATTGATACTAATTTCTCCAGAAAACGGTATGTGATAGAGAATTTTAATTTAAATTTTGAGTTCAACCTAGCTAACCAATGCAGTCACAATTTTCGTTCGAATGCACAAACAAAATTTGGAATTTGTTGTTCAGGGTCATTATTTCAATGTATATTGTGACTCTGTGGGTTCTTAGAATTAAAAGTCAAAGTTGCAGAGATTCAAAATTCCCTTTATTTCCGTAGAATCACACTTTGGTCAAACCTTACACTATCAGAATTACGTAACATTGAGAAATATAGTCTTCCAAGTTCGTTGACCACAAACAAAAGAGTTCATTCAACTTCCAGTTCAATTACCACTCTCTCATTACGACTCTGTTTACAACTCACGTTCCGACTGTGTCGCGATCTCTTATGTATACCTGCATTGACAATTCTAGACTGTTCTGTAACAAACCAGAAACCGAATGTTCTCTATCAGTGAAGATGTCACTAGAATGTTCCATTTATCTAACTATTTGCTTCGGCAGACCTTTACCTCCGTGTTTCTTTTTATCCGTTCCTTTGTGTGCACAAGCAAGCTATCGCGATAACGGGTTCGCAAAAATATTGTAAACACAATGACTGTGGTAATGATAAATATAATGAGATATGCTGTTATGAAATATACATCGGCTGATGGGCTTGTGTTAAGATGAGAAGCAATGATTTCTGAAAGTTTGTATATTTGTCTAGGGCGTAGATATAAAATTTGTAGACCAGTATTTCGTATACTTTTTATTTACATCAGTTTTCCTTATCAAGATGACAGAATTATACTACTTTATGAACTTAGATATGTTCTACAAGAGAGGTGCAAGTTTTACATACCAATTTTAAGTATTCTGTGTAATACACCTGGAGATATTACTCCACTAATGTCTATTTTCAGTTATGGTTCGAAATAACAAAAACAATTGCTTTAGTTTGCAAAGATTTGTTGACCAAGAACCAGGCCTTGTTTTCTTCATGAATTATTGGTCGGATGGTAAGGCAGATAGCAGGACAAGATAACACGGTGCTCACCCATGGGATAAACCTGATCTCTCCCGGATTATAAATTGCGCCCCAGTCCCTTATCCATCAACTGCGCTACCCCATGTAGTGAATTCTAATGTCGACAACCCCTAACAGACTCTTGCTTCATTTTATTGCAAACAATCTCTCTCTCACACACGGTAGAGTGTAATAAAACTGATAGGACACTTCGATGCAACACTAACACTTGAGAAAATAAAAAAGGTCGATGTGTTGTTACATGACTCTTTCCACTCACTCTTCTGCAATCTATTTCTGCAAAACCTTTTTTGTCCTGTTTTGATGTAAGTATAAAATGTACAAAAGTACAGAAGGCTAGAGCAATGTTCATAAAGTACAAAAAAAATAGGTATGACCTTTAACCTTTTTTATAAGTATATGGATGCAAGTACTGGAGTTTATTATTACCAACCGAGTGCAATGGCTCAGGCGGTTTCGTCTGTGGCCCGCATTCGGGCGGCTAAGGTTCGATTCCCGTGGTCACCCTAACTAACCAATTTTTTTTCGGCAGTTTTCCCGGGTCTCTAGGTGAATGCTGGGTAGGTTAATTACATCCCCTGAATTTCCTGTCCCTCCATTTCATCTCCATTATCATTTCACATCATCTCTCTCATCTGCAGGTCTCTTTCAGGGTGGAAGTGTCGGCGGGAGTCTCGGCGGTATATGCTCTGAGGAAAACTACTTACTCCTTCGGTAGTTCGGTTGCCGGTCTCCACGCCTCTGCTGGGACCATTTCGTCTTCTACTAACTATATTATTTGTGTTCGAGATAAAATACCGTACTGTACTTCCTACGGACTTCTGTCACCCGCACCGCCAATACTACAGTCTGAGTTTTAAAAGAAGATGCGTGAGGGTCATGTTTCTCCACATGGGGTGGTGCAATGTTGCCCATCAGCAGATACAAAGTAACGCAGATCCCCATTCTCTACCCTCTCAACACTCGAAACATAAAGAAGAGTTCGAGTTATCTCACCTCAACAAAAACATGCATAGTTAATCTTTATTAGCCTACTTTAAGAACAAAATTAAGTTTTTCACACATTCATTGCGTTGTGTGAGTTCTTTTCACTAATTTTTGCACTATGTAACTAATATTCCATATTTACCCTTATTGTTGCTATGCATCGTAAGTTGACATTTCCGCACAGTGCGGTATTTCTCCATAGCAACACATATAGGCGATTCACGTTCTAAAATCGAACTCTTATCATCAAATATATTTATTAATATTTTAGTTAATATCTTAACTACTAAAATTCAGATTGATATAAATACACTAGAGCAAAAATACAGTTGTGGTAAGCACAGAGCGGAATCTCGGCGCAAACGCCTCGTTTTCTCAAACCTTTCCTCATTCCGTATACATTAGTATTGCAATATACTATTACTAACGAACTTGTCTATTGCTATATTCATATCAACACCGCCGATATGCCGGAATTTTGACCCATAGGAATTCTTCTATATGCAAGCATATCTACTGACATGCTGTAGTCTTTATTGAAAGGAATGAGCGGTTCATTGATAAGGAGCAAACTCTCGTCTTCCAGTTCAAAGAATTCCCTAAGAAAACAGACAAATTCTCTACTTGACTGTGCAATGTTACACCCCGACCGTAAGCTGGTCTTTGCTTTCGGCCATGAATTCTCAGTCTACCTTTAATCCTACCGCCACTACGTCTTACTACCGTAACAACGTGTTTTAATTGTGTTTTAACAAAGTAGGCTAACAATACACAACGCAAGTGAACCCATGCAAAATTGGTTTCCCGCACACAGCTAGTGATAACTAGGGGGCGGATTTTGCCCTGTTTGCCTATTTTATTCATTTGTTCAGAAACGTAGGCTTTTAAGTTATCAGCACGTTTCCTACAATTATTAGCCTAACTTCTTAGTTTTATGGTTCCCATAAATACCTATTTCATAGGTTTGTGGCCATTCTGATTATTAGTGCCCAAAACTGCCTTTTTAGCCAATTTCTTCTACTTGTAATTTGTGACAAAAGCTTTTGCATTTGTCGGTTTCAACGTGAAGAGATATTTCTTTCTGCTGCACATTGGATATACGAAAATAGTTTTATTATGGAGATACATCTGTGCAAATTGGCCCAAAATATACAACAATCCCACATTAGTTTTTGTCTTAAAATTAATATAGACATAGTTCAATAATATAAAGTTTTTTTTTTTCTAGAGGCGGTAGAGAAAGGTCACCTGACCTACACATGTATCGTAGCTGCTATTACGTAATTTTAACCCAATATTTCTCAGACTCCATATTTTCTACATTTTCGTAACTTCAAAATGTTCCACAGGATCGTTTTCTATTAATCTGTATGAAGTTCTAAACTTGCCTGTGAGGACAACTGCATATTAAGTGTACCCATTTACATTTGTTGTGTTTTTGTTATTTGTATTGAAAAGGATTATAATGCTTACTTCTTTCTGAAAACGCTTAGGAAAATATAAATTGTTAAATAGATAGGATTATTTTTTTTCTTTCGTTGATATAGCGAAGACAAATATTTCACATAAGTACAGGTTATTACTAGGTTAAAATGGGTGCAGAAACTTATACCCCAAGCATTAATTTTTAAAATTACAATATGTGGGACATTTTGAAAATCGCCTATAATTTAGACAAATTGTTAATCCCTCAAACTGTTGAAACTTGGTATTATTCCATTCTTGATTAATCACGAAAATAAATGATTTGAAACAAATGTCACAAAAGCTTCATATATTCCATTTTCATCTATAAGCCCCCCCCCCAAACATGATTTTGTTTTTTTTGATATAGTTAACTACTTCACACCTTTCTGCACGTTATGATCCTTTCTTAATGAAGTGGACATACATGTATTTTATTTATACGACAATATCTGTTATTTTAACTTACTGTGGAACCACTTGTGAAATTTCGAATAAATGTAGAACTATTTCGCCTAGGGAACCGAAAAGTAGTATGTGTTTAGCGAATTTGTTGCAGAATATGTTGTAATGATTGTCATTTTGTTATAGTGCATTTATAGTGTATTTTGGGAGCCATTTTACTAAAATTGTGTATTTCTATATGTTTACTTAAATAGACACTAAAAATTTTCTAAGTGCCTATTTTGCCTATTTTAGTGCCTTTTTGCCTGCATATTTCACACATTTTTAGTGCCTATAAATCCGCTCCCTAGTGATAATACACCTGAGGAGTACATTATTCACCAGTGTAACTAATCTGGAACCGTTTATTCACGTTTCCATAGCAACGACCTTCCCCTCCTTATCCTTTGCGTACCTTTCTTGATGTCATTGACGTATCTTGTTTTAAAACTCAGACTCTAAAGCCAGCTTCATCGTCCCACCGTGTTCTCTTCATTTAAATCAGAATAAGGCAGCATCTGTCAAACATAGCAGTCGTGAGACTTGCTTCCACATACTGACAAAGGGTGTTGAAGCTTTGATCGTATACTTGTCTGCTAAATCTTCATATGAAGAGACACAATGTAACACCAACTTCATATGTTATGTGTGAGATAGAGTTTATAGCAATACGCAACCTTCTCTCCTCTGTCGTGTGTCTAATACACAACTTCAAAGTTGAGGGGAAGTAGTTCTGAATTAAACAGATGCCAAACAAGAGCATATTATAATCTGACAGAGATCGAGAATACTGACTGAATTTGTAAGTAATATTCATAACTACATCCTGTACTTCAACTGTATAGCCCTGAAGAGAGCTAGATTTTGGTGCAAGTTTCGACGCAAAAAGTCATGTTATGGTTTATGTTGGTTATCTTAGCTTCGCTTTTAAACATATCCCCATTTACAGCAAAGCAACTAGTGTCAGGAAACAAAAAGTAGCGGTTTACTATGGAAAAATGCAAATTTACCATATTTTGAGTTTTTAGATATTGTTTTGTTAGCTTTTAACCAAACCCGGTTCAATTTTATAGGAGTCTACAGACTAATTTAATCATTTTAGCTGAAGGCACTATAAAGCCAAGATATTCAGCGCAATTACGGAGTGATTTATATAGAAGTGATACATTTCTTTCTTTAATTACTCCGTTGGAAATTCATTAGTGAGACAATTTTAGGACCAAATTATGCAAAATGTTCTGTGAGTTCAATTCCTTGTCACTAGATGCGTGGATGTTTGTTTTATTTCTTGCTATTGTTGGCAGCTCGTTTTGACATTTTGTTCTGATCAACATCAAAATGCAGTATAATTAAACCAACAACTCTTTCTTGTGAAGCAATGCTGCTACAGCTACAATTACAGCTACTCAAAGGGCATACCAGAAAGCATTTGCTGTTTCCAATCCTCACAAAACAAACAATACTGGGCCTGGTAAACCAATTGGAAGCAATTGGAACTCTGGTGAGTAAAAAACGCAAGCATTAAGACGTTTGTCGGTAGGAGACTGTCCATCTACTCAATGTGACAGAAAGCTGCGAAAAGTGCAGGCCTAAATCCATATTGGATTACAGTTGCTATAGGAACCAGCTAAGGATAAAAGATTAATTATTGTCTTTGGATTCAGAGTTTAGACGTTCATTGTACTGAATCCTGCCATATTATCCATCACATGGTTCACAGATGAAGCATGGTTCTATTTATCCGGTTATGTGAACTCCTAGAACTCACACCATTGGGCCATCGATAATCCACATGTCATCCATTGTTTGTAATTTTTGTCCTTCAACGTTATCGGACGGTGAATGAATTGGGCGAAATGATGCTCAAATGAGCCCGGGGTCCATGGAGCTTGGAGTTACCTGACATTCGTCTTTGAGGATAAGGGAGAACCCCGGGAAAACCTTATTCAGGTAACTCACCCTGACCGAGATTCGAACTCGGGACCTCTTGAACATGAGGCAGACATGCTACCATCTACGCTACCGAAGTGGGCATGTCATCCATGAAGCACCTATGCACCCGGTTATATCGGAGTTTGGTGTGCAATATCCGCATAGATAATAGTGAAGCCATCTCTTTTTAACCAGACTGTGAACACTGCAGTGTGTTGACTGATTTTCATGGAGTTTTTTGAGCTACTGGACGATGTAGAGCTGAGTGGAGGATATTTTCAGCAAGATGGCGCTACATGCCATACATCAAATAAATACATGGAACTAATTGTAAGTTTCTTTAACGACCGGACAATTTCCAGGAAACTGTGGCCACCAAGATCTCTGGATTTGCCATCGCCGGACCTCTTTCTATGAGGTTACTTAAAAACAGGGTTTACGCCACAGAGTTACATATATAACTCTGTATATCTCAAGTTGAACTAACAGGCCGCGCCGTGGCTGAGCTTGACTCTCGCCAAACTCTCACTGGTTCACGCCCAAGCGACTGCAAAGTGAGATTTGTGGTGGACAATATGGCGCTGCGGTGGGCTTTTCACCGAGTACTCCGGTTTTCCCCGCCAGCATCGCATGTCTTTCCTATCATTTCGTTTTGCCCTCCTTCTGTCATCCGCTTCCCTCATTCTCATACCAAGCATTGGGCTGATCACCCATCCGGGATTCTCTCTCTCTCTCTCTCTCTCTCTCTCTCTCTCTCTCTCTCTCTCTCTCTCTCTCTCTCTCTCATTAATCCAAGGTTCCGTTACTAAATCCGCCGCCTACGGGCGTAATGATATAAGAGAGCAGTTAAAAAAAGAAAGAGGAAACAGCAAATTTCTGTACTGACCACATATTATTTTCGTTATTTTGAGTCAATTTGGCTAACAAATTACAAATAAATTGGTTAACTATTGATGAATACCACGGTATACGCTTGCATCTGCATTAGTCATCGTGTCTGATGTGCTATTTAAATTTTTCCTTTCCATTTCTGGTCTCGAGCAACCAGGACCTGGTTCGGAGTGTTCCTTCATTGATACGTTCCTTGTAGGGCTCAAATTACTATAAGGTAAACTATATTAGAAGGCACATGAGTTGGAGCTCGAGAGGGCTCACCTAGAGCGATTGTCCTATCATAGTGCCCTGCGTTGCCTAGTTCGGAACGCACAACAGAAGCGTGAGAAACTGATATTTTTCATTTTCATGCGTCCAAAATTATTACTTGAAGTTATAAATTCTAATATGCCCTGTACACGACAAGAATTTTTGAGGCAGCTTGTGCAAAGGCCATTTTTCTTCGACTTATGGTTCTCGAGCTTTCCTCTTCGAGAATGAACACCTGACTCCCATGTTTATGCTTATATATGCAATTTCGAGCCTTGGCTGTGTGTTTTATTCCTCATTATTACGCAGTACAGAGTAAGAGATTACGAAATGTCGTTAGAAACTGCATATATTGAATGAGTGTAGGGTGATTTCTGTAACTGTGAAAATTAGCAGAAAATTCACATGTTTACATAGTGTTTAGTGAAGTGTTAACAATGTCGATTTCAAAGCCAAATCTGGTGCCAGTGGCGTAGGTACTAAGGGTAAAGTACTCAGCTCTCAGGCCTGAAATATTATATTTAAAGTGTACAGTTCTTTTAAGGAACTGTCATCTGAAGAAGTGCGTGACCGGATGAATCTTTCACAAAGCAGTGATCTCGCAGCAATGTGAGTCTGCATACTGTTTCGCGTATTGTGAAACAGATCAAAACTTCTAGCCCAGAATTTGGTGAAAGTTCATTTAAATATCCAGGAAAGCGTGCCAGGAAACTAAAACCCGTTTCAAATTTAGATGATTTTGAAAAAGACGTACTTCGTCGCACAATATATGTGTAAAATGTATGACATTGGCGAATACCCCACTATTAAAATGCTGGTTCATGTTATGAGGGTAAAAATAGACCATATGCACTCTTTTACATCAATGAGATTAAGAATTTGGGCTTAAATACAGAAAAAATAATGATGGTCGCAAATTCTTAGCTGAAAGAAGTGATATATTCGCCGCAAGAGAACAGTTTTTAAGTATTATGCACATGCTTAGGGTATCTGGATATTCGCGCCCCAGTTTTTATGTTGATGACACGTGGGTAAATCAGAACCATTACAAACAAAACATACGGGAAAATTGGATGGGAACAAGTAGTCTCAAGATACCTCTAGGAAAAGGGAAAAGACCTATAATTTGCCATACAGGTTCTGCATAATCAGGATACATTTCCGAATGGAAGTAGGCTTTCCGAACCAGACCAGGGAATAAAAATGTTCACCGCCTCTCTGAAATGAATGCAGGTTCTTACACAAAACAATTCATAAATTTTCTAGAAGAGCGATTCCTCATCATTATGGGTAATCCAAGCTACCATTCTGAATTCTTATTTAAGCCTCCCTGCACTAATGAAGAAGAACGATATTGAGAACTAGCGGGCACATAAAAAGTAACATTCTATCCCTTTGAAACTAGGGCAGAATTATTTCAAAAAGTAAATCAACTTAAAACCCAAGGAAAAGGTACCTGCTATATCAGTAGAAAACGAACACCAATTTATTCGTTTACCTCCTTATCACTTCCAATACAACCCTAAGAATTACTTTGGCCTAACGTAAAGGGGGAAGTTGCGAAAGAAAACATCACCTTTCGTCTCGCGGATGTTGAAAGGCTTATGCATGCTGCACTTGAAAGAGTGTAGAAAGAAAACTGGCTAGTCGTGTTGTGCACTGTGAGATATTGCAAGAAGGTGATTTCCATAAGGAATTGGCTCGAGACAACACAATATAGAGTTAATTTATAAATCTTTGAGAAACTGATTGCGAATTAAGTGAGGATCAGGCAGAAGACGAGGGGAAGGAAGATGAGGAGGATGGCGACAAATGTTACTTCCTTCGGTCTCGTCACGTAACTTCCGCTCTCTGGCGCATCACTTGGCAGTAGTGCAGTCACCGCGTGCACGAATAATTGAGCTCAAGTGCCTGATAAAAGCGTACGCCTAATGAAGAGTTTGGTTTGCTGTATTGCGCAACTCGTTCATTGCAGTTTCTCATTTATCACATATTGTTAATTAAAACCAAAGTAGTTTGCGTGAAGTCACTGGCATTGTTTCTATTTGCGAACTATGTACTATTGATTTTGTTTCATCGTGGTCATCTAACTTCCATGTGTATTGCACGAAACCCAATAACATGTAGCCGAGCTTGATCTTTTAGCTTTATTACTTATTGTGAAGGCTTGCACTAGTTACTTTTTCATAGTTTATATAAATAGCTTTCGTACCTTTGTCTAAAGCGGTAACGTGTTTTAAGTTTAGTTTTATATATCTGATGAGAGATGTTTTCTTGCCTCAATTCCCACGCAGCTTATTTTTATACCCTTTCCTTCCTCTAACTTAAGGGTGCGAAATTTAAATTACGTTTTAATTTAGGGAAGCTCTACAACAGCTGTGGTTCTCGGTATTTCATTCTATATACTAGAACGAGAAATACTTTTCTTCTCAGAAGCTTATTTATCAGGCTTAAAAGCATTTTACGTGGCAAGTCTCGACGACATGGAACCATGGACTTTACTTCAATATCAAAGGAGTCTTACGCTGGAAAATATATCCATGGCAGTTCAACTTTACTGTACGAAGCAATTTTGATTTTGAGTACGAGGTTTGGTTGAGACATTTTCATAATTTAAATATAAGATAACAATAACTCATTTAGGCAACACACAGTTCAGGGGAATACGGACTCATTTGTTTATATTCAGCTGTCTTCGTTTACTTCAAACCTGAATGGAACTTCATTTGTTTGTATGTGTGTGGTCTTCTGAGTAGAAATTTAAAAGCGACGTCCTGACGACCTGATTAATGTCCAACATTGAGGTTTATTAATATAGGCCACCTTTACATATAGAGAGGTCGTATTCCTTGAAAGTTTAATCATGCTTATATTTTAAATAACAATGTCATGTAACATTCTGTACGTACTTCGGATTAGAGAAACGGGCTTGCTTAAACGCATAATGGTGTCACATTCACACGTATAATAGTTAGTCAGAGAAAGTACTGAATTACGCAAAAAAAAATATCGGGACTTAATCGGAAATTTGTGTCTTGAAGGCTCCTGAATTATAATAACAAATCTGTTAAGCTGTAGTGTTTATTCTTGTATAAAATCTTCTTGCGATGATTTATTCATATAAATAATTCAAGTCAAATACTAATAAAAATTACCTTATTGGTTAAGCCCGTGTAGGCTTAAGTCCTTGGCTTTCAATTCCAAAATAACATTTCCTTATTTTAGTGGAGTATAGGTGTTTGAAAATTCCAAACAGTAAAAAGGAACATTTCGGAATTGATTGACTTCACTATATATTTAGAACATACTAGAATTACTTTCATTTGTATTGAAAGCATTATAAACATGTGATATTTGAGCCATGAGCCAAAAACTTTATTTTCCGAAACGTTTCAATTTAAAAAAAAATAATAATTTTAGGTGAGGGTACCATATCCAAGGATAATTTGGAGCTTCAAATATGAAGTAGCCTCCTCACTATTCGTTTTAGAGCTACGCTGTTCAGAGATATAGGAATACCAGCCTAATCAGTCCTGTGCCCCACCACTAATATGAACACATGCAAATTCGAGTGCACTGATTCTTTTAAATTGCATTTTATTTGCCTCTAAAACGTGTATTTTAGTGAACACCAAGTGTTAAAGTCTTGTTTAAAATACAATTTTTTCTTTACCTGTGTCTGTGTGTGAGGGGGGGGGTGGAGTTTGACGAGGGTGCTAATGAACTTTTAAGAATGACAAATTTCTGCAAAAATGAAAATCATGCGACCTGTTTGCCATGTAGTTCTTGCGAATTGCTCTAATAATTTTTGGTAGTGTTATCAGTTAAAATGGCCGCGCCATGGTTGAGTGTCTCACCTAGGCAGCCCAGGTTCGATCCCAGGCGACCGCAAAGTGGGATTTGTGGTGGACAACATTGCGCTGGGGTGCACTTTCTCCGAGTCTTCCGTTTTCCCCCCACCATCATTCTACCAATTTCTCCATCATTCATTCATCCAGGCGTCGGGCCGCCCCGCAACCCTTATTTCATCAGGTCAATATTCTTCGGCTTCCTCGCTCTAAGGGAACTCAAGCGACTCCCAACACTAGCATTGGTGAGAAGGGGAGACATGAAAAAATCATTTAAAGACCTTCTGTTCAGCCATCAAGGAATTTGACCAGAAAACATTTACAGGAATATATATTTTTTTTTTTTTTTTCGGAGGGGATTCGACACTGCGACAAGTCTTGGTCTATTGTGCCTTATTCCTGCAATTGTGAGGAGGAATGAGGCGAGAGGATACAAAAATCGGCCGACGCGAAAAGCTACTACAGTGCAGAGGGCAGGGAACCTACATTTCCTGGATGGAGACTTCCCCAGGGAGGCCACGACAACGGACACTCCCCCGTACTGTGCTACGAAGACGGTCACAGCAGTCAGTTCGGAGACCAGCAACTGACATACCGGAGGAGGAAGTGTTTCAATCAGAGCATGTCATCCTGCATGCACCGCCGAGACTCTCGCCTACAGTTCTACCCTTAAAGAGACCTCATATAAAATGATAATGTAGATGCAACAGGAAATTCGGAAGATGTAATTAACCTGCCAGTATTCGCCTAGTGACCCGGGAAAACTCCCGAAGACGAATACAGACGTAGCCGCTTGAGCCATCCCGCTCGGCAGCTTTTGAATATACTCGGACGTAAATGGGCGTTTGCATGACTAAGTAAATTTCACTCTAACCGTTAGACATGAGAAAACTTTGCTGTCAATGGGTTGCATATTAACTTACCCCTGACCCAAAATAATAACGCACTGACTGATGCAGCAATAATTAAAACATACTGGAAACATTTGAAGGTGACGCCTCAAATTTCGTTTAGAATATTGTTACTGGTGATCAGTTTTGGATTTATTGTTAGGATTCTAAAAATAAATTTTAAGCAGCTGAATGGGTGCTTCGAACAGAACATGGGCCTACAAAACTGAGATATTGAGAATGCTGTTAAACAGATGGTAAGCTCTCCTTCCTTTATTTCTGACGGACCATATTGCTATATCACTAGAGAATATATGTACTGTCTGCCCAGGACAAGAAGGAAGCTAGAGGAATGTGTAACGTAAACACTACTTCTATTTCCTGCACGGTGTTTATGCTCCCCTTCCGAGTATGACAAGGATGCTAGGTTCGTTTAAAATACACAAGTGTTGTCACATATCTCACCCGCACATAATACCTATTACTGCAACGATTATTAGATCTGGCAACATGTGCACTCTCATAAATTCATTGATCGCTAGGGTATCTACCAGGGCATTCCACACAGAGTGAAGACCGATCCCCCCCCCCCCCTCTTTGACGACTAGGGAGTTACCGAGCTGTCCCCGAAGGGTGCCCGGTGCCTCAGTGGCGCTTTCCATAGGGCAAGACCTAGAGACTAACAAGCCCCCCCCCCCCCCCATCTGGTCCGCTGTACACAAGACCGGAGGGAATTGGATACGCCACTTACGCGCGCCAACCCCATAAGAGAAGCCTACCGATCGATCTCGGTAGGACGGCCAGGTGATTTAGCACACCTTCTACTAGCTATGCCGGCTAGTATGCGGGAGTATATGGCTTCCCTCAACCCCGTTTGGAGACGTACCTGATCTCCCATGGGTATCGGGAACCAATGTCTCCTCGACTCCAAACCAATCCGAACAACACCCCTACTGCAGGGGCTCAAATGTTCGGCCCGAGGTTCCTCCAATCTCTGTTTTATATAACCTTGCCCCGCTGACATGTATCACTCCGCATGCAACTACCTGCCCCTCATCCTAATTGGCTAATGCTTTCGCGCCATAGGCTATAGGCGGTGCCTTCCCGTCACATTTAAAACTGCAGTAAGCGTTATAATAATTGCCAGGAAGATAGATAAAATCATACAAATAAGAATATGATGGCATGCAAAAATAATGAAGTTTATAATGAAACTGAACAAGTTGAAACTGAAAGAATGAGCAATGAAACTGAAACAAGTTTATAATGAAAGGCCTTCGGCCGTTTCCACTGGGATTTTTCAAAACAAGCACACATAACTTGCAAAAATGCTTGTCTTTCAGTCTTGAAAGTCGCGTCACTCCATACTTGTGTGTCCTTTATTCACCCAAGTCTCGTCGAGGTAGTATATTTTGCGATTTGTATCCCGGTACAATCTGATTGTCCTTAAATAACGTCTTTGCCACACAGCAATATCGTCCCTGGAGTGGTAAGTTTTCCCGTGGTCTCAATTTCATGTCGCGATGTTCCTACGCATCTAACACACATTTAAGTTCAGAGCACAGCTGTTCGACTTCTCTCACTGACAAAGACGGATTCTTCTCTGTGAGTGCATTAAACACATGCACCACAATTCTTTCATCGCCGCTTTGTAAAGGTTTTCCCTTGCGATGCTTCAGCGAAAAACTGGCGGTAGACTCTGCCATTATACATATTGTGACTTTGTGGATTCGTGAAATGAAAAGTCCAATTACACCACTCAACAATGTTCTTTATTTCCACCGACTTACAGTTTAACACTTGCCAATTACACAGAATTACTTGCTGCACACAGTTACAATTCACCAGTCCGTCCGTTACAATTTCACTGTACTCGCGGTTACGTAAGCTCCGGTACACATTCAAAGTTAGGTACAGTCTTCCGTTGCACAACCCTTTCGTTCATTAACACGTCACTGACTAACTCTTACACCAAGAACTGCGACTGTCTCCTCACTCACTGACAAAACCAACTCACTGACTGACTAAACCAAAACCAACTCAACTCACTAACTGATTGACCAACTCAAACCAACAACTGACTGACTCACTCCGTCTGTCTGTAACCCTCTTTATAGGAATACCGCCGGTTTCTGGTGTTTGCACGATTGTTCTAGTAACAGAAAGATCGAGAACCAGGTGGAAGGAAAACAGACGCACAATTATGTTTCTTTCCGACCACTGGCTGTCACCACTATAAGACAAACGAGGGAAGGGCGTGGCTAACCGAGCCTCCCCTGTCTTCCGTTGCCAGCTGCTCACAGGGTGTTTCAGAGCTCCCGTTACAATATAAGTACACGCGCAATAAACGATCAGTAAAATAATTTAGCTCTCGCACTCGGCACAACACACATTCGAATGGCGATATATGACTAATCCAGTTCAAAACAAGGTCAGTGATAAAAGTGGCATAAACAAATATGTCATCACCACCGCTAAAGCACGTGCTATCGTGCCGTGTACTTGAGAGCAAAGGAACCTCCTCTTTACTTTGTTTAAGAATTAACATGCATTTCAAATAAATCAACTGTGTTGCGTAATATATTTCATCAAAACAGTTAGGAAAATATAAATTTTACAATTCTCTTCCAACATATAAAGATATATCGCCATGTTAAATAACGAACTAATTTTACCGTAAACAGTCTATACCACAACAGCAGCCAATGAGAGGTGATAAGGTCACGTGACCGTTAAGAGATACGGGGCAAGCTTATGTGAAACAAGGATTAGTAACGTCAGAGGTTCCACGAGTGCTAGGGGTCCGCAGTGCTCGCAACACAGCAGCTGATGGGGCAGATCCCCTCCCCACTCTCATACACTCATTTCCTAGTAAACAGATCCACTAACAGAGCAGATTAAGAGTTCAAACCCCTCTACCCTTCATTAGTCTCTTGCCTTCTTGTGCAGGGTAGACACTACCGCTGTTGCCGACGGTACGCAAATTCTTACAAAGCTTGTGAAAAACGACCTGTGTATGACAATGCATTGTCGCATGCGGCAAAACAAACAATTGAGTATCTAGATGACTGGAAAGTACCGAGCTCTTCTAGCTCAGAAAAAACTAGATTCGTTGTTCAGTGACAGTTAGTCGCACTGTATGCAAGGAAGTTGGTGGACCTGCTTTCAAAAAGGAAGACAGTAGAGAATCACTGTATGAAGAAACATGAAGCATGTTAATGGAAGCTGCAATTAGTTTTGTTTGTAACATGTTTTAGTGTTGAAATTAGTAATAGACTTAGTCAAAGTTCTTCATACGTGATGTATCAAAGTGTTTAGCAAATCATCAGTATGACGGTATACTATCTTTGAGAAATACATCACTATAAGTGTCAAACATTTTCTTCTCCTGACAATTGGCTGATTCTTCTACAGTACGGTCCATTTAGGTTGTGAGCTTTAATTTGACGGCCACAACTTACACCACGACGGAAAATTCGTCCTATTTACAGCTTCGTTAAATCGTCTCCCACAAAATCTTTTTATTTATTTATTTTTTTTTTTTTTTTTTAAGAATTTATATCGAACTGAATGAAGCTAACTTCAGAGGTTATTCACGAAGTATATTTAGTCATGAACATAATATATTGCAGGGTTACCCAAATCAAGAGGTCCATTTTTCTAATATAAAGTCATTTGAAGGTATTTTATGCCAAGAGAAGTTATTGTGAGGGACGCTTCTCCTTAATATTTCTACAAACTGTGTGGAATGTGCCAAATATAGATACCAAGTTTATTTAGTGTATGCTTATTTGGTGACTATTTAGGATCTTTTACGAAAAATAGCCTTTTAGATGCAATGAATCTTATAAGCTTGCGATGAAATCCTAATTTCGAACTTTTGGGTGGAATGTGATACGCAGGAAGATGCACAGTGGAAACGTAAATACACAAACATATCACAATCTTGCACTTCATCAATTGGCTGCGGGCCAGTACTACGGTCAGCTGAGTGTGAGACCATAAACTCATTTTTATATATTCCTTTTGATTTGAGACCAAGCACTTCACTTCCGGTGGAACTCGACGTGATGAATGTCGTCAGGTGTTCAGCGGCCTCACTAATTTTATGCAAGTTTCCTTTAGCAGCGTGCCAAGTTTGTAGAAGGCTCTACACAGCGATATCCCTTTGTCCCATTTCCCTTCACGGTTTGGGCTTTCACTAGAGCAAAGTAAGAATGATTCTCCCGAGGCGAGCGTGTTTCTACTCCAGCATCATCCTTGCCCAAATTTCAAAGGTCAACCACATACTAGCATTCAGTATTTTGTTACTGAAAATTGCTTAAAAATATAGTGCTGAAGTAACCTACAAATAAGAGAACGACAAACTGAGTTTTCTTATAACCTTGATACGTTTTATTATATTACTACTAAATTCAATAAAATGATGTTTTGAAAGCTATTTTTAGAAAAATAAACCTTGAAAGCTTTATTTTTAAATCATGTACCTGCTATTACGGCTTCGGAGCGGGGTAGTTCAGGCAAAGACGTTTAATGTTCTGCTCAATTTCTTCTCGGGCAGCAAGCCAAGTGAAAAGACGATTAGATCCCAACGTTTCGGGAGTGTACATCTCCAAATCAGGATATTTATAAAATGTTATAACCACAAATGAAACTCTGGATAGTACACAAATATAAACCAAGACAGAACACCACCAAAATTCGCATTACTGAACAAAAGACTGTTTTCAGTATATTAAATGCCAGGTCAGGAGATGGCCTGAGCATAGAAAACTAATTGAACCAAAGAAACGTAACTAATTAACTTGATTATACTGGGCTACAAAAATAATTTTTGAATGTTTCGAGCACCTCATGAGGCAATTCTTACTTATTTTGGGTTGAGAAAAGCAAATATGACGATGAAAATTTTTTATAAGCTCTAGTTTCTATGATATAAAAAGGAGAAGGTATTACATATTAACCGATTGAGAGAAAAGGATGTATTTTAATTACATACATGCTAACAATGAAAGAGCATTTGATTTTTTAAACTGATAATTACATGCTAAGAGTTCTAAATAGCTGAAACATAATTCACAGATAGTGGTGTCTGAAGAGAATAATGTGGTGGCCTATTGACTTCGTCGTCTTTTAGCTTGCTTCTTTTGATGGAATTTCGCAGAATCCCTATACAAAGACCAACAGTAATTCGCAAGCATTACTACATTCCAACGGCCCTGATATATTTGTTCCATAACAGAAATGTCTGATGGAATCTCTCCCCATGTTCATCACTAAGAGCTGCACAACTAGGAGGGGAAAAGTCTAGGTGGGAGTGGAGAAAATGGATCTTATGGGACATGTTACATGTAAGGTTACGGTATATTTGCAGGAGAACTGTCTCCAAAATTAAGTGCTAGTAGTTGTTATCTCTTTTGTTGCCTAAACATCCATGAACAACAACATTGAAGGCTTCCCAAGCTTCCTTTTCTTTTCCCTCCAAAATTTGGTCAAATGCAGGATCCAAGTTCTGTTTTTGGTGGTCCGACAAAAATGCCTTCCTTAAATATTACATCACTTTATTTCCAAAATTTCTCTCTGATTGTGTTTTGTTATTTGACAGGTGTGCCAACACCCCCCAAAAAATCCCCCAAATTTAAAATCTTCACTCTAAAAAATTAAATGTCACTGTATCTTCAAAACAAGAGCTGATCTATCATTTTTATGGTGATTTTTGAATTCAGCTGATGGATTCACTATTTTTAAGCCCGAAAATTTTTCATGTTGCCCAGTGTTATCAAACTGTATAGATCTGTGCTCCTTAAGTCGATGGATTTCCATTCTTAAGGCCGGTTTCCAAGGGGAGCTGAATTGAAATCCAGCATCACGTTTAAGCGTGCTCCTCTCGGAGGAAATGACCACAGCCTCCTTAACTCTCCACTCCCAGCAACTATTGCATATTGCCAAGACGTCGTCTCCTGAAAATTAGCTATATGGTCGTTATCAAAACAAAGCTCTGCCAGTCTAGTCTGCCTAGGTTGCATGTTCGTTTATTCTGGTAGCGACGGTCCTTCCGGTTTGTCCTATATACGGTGTCCCACATTCACAGGGAATGCGATACTCTCCCGGAAGTTGGAAGTCCAATTTGTCTTTCACCCGTCTCAAGGGATGTTTAGCCTTCGGTGGTGGCTTGTGGATGTTTCTGATGTTGTATTTGGCGAGAATTCTGCTGATTCTACCGGATGGATTGCCGGTAAACGGGATGCAGGCAGTAGCGGTAGGCTTATTTGACGCTTGCTGTATTACAGGTTTCTCTTTCCTAGCTTTGGTGATCGAGGCTTCAACGTCATATACGGAGTAGCCGTTTTGACGGAAAGTGAGTCTCAGGTGCTGTAATTCCTGTTTTAAGTGGCTGGGATCAGAGATAGACAAAGCTCTGTGGGCCAGTGTATTGAGAACTCCCAGTCGTTGAGACCTATGATGGAAAGTATATTCATCGCCAGGAATGTTGCAGATCTTATTTTACGGTTAAGGTTCATTTTCGGACTTGTGAGATGAAAAATCATCACAGTTTCTTGGTTCCGAATGAACTTACAAAGATTAAGTAGCTGAATATTTTCCTACTTGGTAAATAAAGGAGTTAAGGTAATTTGAGTCGCCAAGATACCTTAAGGCGCCCAATAATGTGTTTGTATCCATAGGAAACTTAGAAATGATCACTATCTCTGGAAATAAGCAAAAGGTAGAGCGATTTTTTAAATTTACGTCCTCCAACAATAAGTCAAATCTTACGGTGAATGAAATGGTTGAAATGATGCTCAAATGAGTCCAGGGTCAAAGGGGTTTAGAGATACCCGACATAGTAGAACGATGAAAGAAATTAGGCTCTCAGAGAGAAAAGAAATTCACAGAAGTATGACAGCTAAAGAATACCAACAGTTGAAATAATGTGGTCCGGTTTGCTGAAGCCATATGAAAACAACTAAAAAAGTTTTTCATGCTAATAAAACGGAAGTCCTTTAGAAAATCCTTTCCTCTTCTTTAGTCGAAAGTGAACGGAAATTTTCCTAATTTATTGCCCACGTTTGATTCATAGGTTTAGGACTTCATGACGGAGGGGGATCAGTACATAGGCCATTATTCTGGGCCCATTGTTCCTATGCCACCAAATGGGGCAGCCCCGGGGGAAAGGATGAGGCGAAGGAGACACAGAGCGGACGACTCAAAGAGCCACCACAATACGGAGAAGAGGGTTTACTTGGATAGAGACTTCCCTCGACAGGCCAGGACATCCGACAGGCTTCCCTACAGCAGGACTGCAACGAGCCCAGCAACCGAGCCCTAATGGTCCCAGGCTGGCGAACTGAGCCCCAAATGTCCCTGGCTGGCTGTCCCGAAATTGTTCCAGCAGAGGAGCGGAGACCGGCAACCGTACTCCCGGAGGAGGAAGTAGTTCTCCTCAGAGCACATGATCCCACCATGCACCACCGAGACTGCCGCTGACACTTCTACCCTGAAACAGACCACCAGATGAGAGATGATATGAAATGGTAATGGAGATGAAATGGAGGGACAGGAAATTCGGGGGATGTACTAGGCCTACCCAGCATTAGCCTAGCAACCCGGGGAAACTCCCGAAAATAACAATGAGTCAGGTAGGTCGTCCACGGGATTCGAACCCGGGCCTTCCGAATGCGGGCTACAGACGAAACCGCCTGAGCGGATTGATTTGGTTTGGATCATGACACTTAGAATTATGTTTCCATCGAAACAACACTTCTATCCAGTCCCAAGTTTATGTCTTTTGAATTAAAATAATACAAACATATCCAAGTGCAAATGATTCTTAGATCAGCGTTTATCTATCTACAATTTCACATATTTTAATTTATAGTTCAATGAAATAGAAAGGGAGACAGTAATTGAGAGAGAGAGACCTTTAAATTATTTGACAATTTTCTCATTCTTTTCCAACATATTACTTCTATCTGAAGTCAAACTATTAAGCACTGTTGTGACGTAAATTATAGTTAATCTTTACGAATGGGTCCATGGAACCATTATACCTTTTTATTTGTAGTTGAGGTAAAATTACCTCAGTAGGTTAGAAATACAAGACTGTCGAGGGCGTGCCCTCTAGCTCAATCCGTAGAACATCTGCCTGCCGTGCTCGGGGTCACGGGTTCGATTCCCGGCCGTGGGGGTGGAGAATTTTCCTCAACTTCCACAGAGTCCGGAAGCACGAATGAGTGCGAATGTGTGCGTGATCTAATGATTAAAACGCAACGAATACGAGTTAACACCTTCGAGATGTTTCATTCAAAGGACGCCGATTTCACCATTGGAGTAAAAGGCGGAGTATAAATGGAACAAAAAAAAAAAAAGAAGAAGGCTGTCAAGGAAATGAATATAGGGTAGAATTTATTATTTACGTATCTCACGAATTGAATGTGTTGCCAAATAAGTAATAATAAACCGAAGGAATAAATGGTGTTTATAGAGTTTCTTTCCTAAATGTAGGCAGTATGAGACACGTGAACCAAAGTAAATCATTTTAAAGAATGAGAAAAACTAATTAGGTAATAAGGTTTGTAGAAAGTAGGAATGTCGCCGATGTAATATTAGGAACGCAAAAAGTGGAACAAACATGCCACAAATATACAATAAGTGCCTTCGCTACAACCAGGAATAAAGAACGTTGTAACTCAAATAAAACAAACAAGAACAAAGTTGGTAACAAAAGGTTTCAAGGAATTCTACCATTAAACATTCACGAAAACAGGAATAGCATATGACACATTCAGCATGCTGAATAAATCAGAAAATAAACATAACTGACAAGTAGAAGGGAATTATCATAAAAATTTATGATACAAGAGAAACAG
>CM060952.1:41442728-41635563 GCA_030765055.1 Mantis religiosa
GAGTCCAGTATATGTATACTCTGTTCAGAGGTAATCATATCTTCTGGTCAGCAACGTCTCATACATCGGCAGGCGCGAGAAAACATGCCATCTAGACACACGCAGCTTCCAATCGTTCTATTTCTCTTTCGTAACTTCCTGAACATCAACTTACTAACATTTCACTCTTTTAGTCGACTAGATAAGACCCTATAAGAGACGATCAAAGTGCTGGTCACCTTAAGGTCAATACGTCTCAACGCTCTGTCTAGTAATACATGTAAGAATTGTCCACAATAAATAAACTTATAGGGTCCAGCACGTGTCAACAGCATGAGAAAATCTGTATATATTTCGCACTCCTGTATGGCATTATAAGATGGTTTAGTGCTCTATTTACGTATACTACCACATTAGTATATAGTATATGGCACCAGTGCCCAGTTAGCATTGTTAGGAAAGTGAGGAGCTACACTAGGTAGCGGTCTTGGTTGCGTTAGCCAACTCTGTGGTTGGAGGTGCAGAGATGCTAACTCCATGTCCACCATATAACTTGCGTATGTGTATGTGAGGCCAGCAGTCGGGTTGGCAGGCTCTGGCCCACTCATCCGTTACGCCACGGTTTTGTTTTTACAATAAAATCCTAGCACAATATACTTTAACACCTAAAAATTACTTACAGCCTCTATATACTAATAAGTAATTCTACAATTACACACAGAGGTAATTCATTATACCTATTTAAAAATAAATAGTATTTAAGAACTATCTGACTCGGCGAACTTCGTACAGTCAATAAATGTTCTCTGAAAAATTATCTATATAAATAAAACACATTCGAATTAGTTAGTAATTCATTCTTCAATTGGGAGTAAAACTTAAATAAAACACAGCTACAATTAGGTTACTCAATTTAAAGCTTTCTGAAAAACAACATTTTTTTGTCTTTCTTTGTGACGCGAAAATACGAGGCATATTTTTAAGTCGGTACCGTTTTGGAATTAAAAAAATAGACGTGCATAGGTATCGCAATAATTATATTTTTACATGAAATCCTGTATCATAATCTACTTTTCTACATAATTTCCGTGAATATTGAGGCACCTGTCATAGCCTGGCACCAGTTTTTGAATACCCTCCTCATAAATTTCTGCCGCCTGGCGTGTTAACCACTGTATCACAACTGTTTTGACTTCGTTATCGTCTTGAAGACGCTGCCCGCCCTGATGTTTCTTCAAGTGCAGGAACAAATGGTAGTCGCTGGGCGCCAGATCAGGGCTGTATGGACGATGATCTAGAGTTTCCCATTGAAAAGATTTGATGAGATCCTTGGTCCCATTAGCCACATGTGGACGGGCATTGTCATGCAGCAAAACGATACCGTTACTAAACTTGCCACGTCTTTTATTCTGGATTGCACGGCAAAGATTGCCCAATGTCTCACAATAAGACACTGCATTGATTGTCTCATTACGAGGCAGAAACTCCACTAACAATACTCTTTTTCTGTCCCAAAAACTGTCCACATGATTTTCCGGGCTTAAACTTCACTTTTGTGGGTGATGATGAATGTCGCCATTCCATGGATTGTTGTTTCGATTATGGTGTGACGTAGGCCACCCATGTTTCGTCACCAGTAACAATTTGGTCTAGAAAATCTTCACATTCATTGTGGTACCGCTCAAGGAAAATCAATGCACTGCCTAAACGTTGGGTTTTGTGGAAATCCGTCAACATTTTCGTTACCCAACGTGAACACAATTTCCGGTACTTCAAGTTGTCGGTCACAATTCGATACAAATCACTACGAGAATATTGAGGAAAATTGTCGCACAGTGGTGAATTGTAAGGCGTCTCTCACCTTTTCATCCACTTTTTGCACCAAATCTTCAGTAACGACCGAACGACGCCTACTCCGTTCTTCATCATGCACATCTGTGCGGCCATCTTTAAATGCTCTCGCCCATTTCTTTTACCATTCCATCACTGATAATGTTTTTTCCGTAAACTTCACAGATCTCACGATTAATATCGATTGGATTTACGCCTTTAGCATTAATAAATCGTATAACAGCCCGTACTTCACAATCGGCGGGACTCACGATTGTCAGAGGCATCTTAAACACTCAGTAACGAACGTATACAATGAAGAATCAGACTGTAATGGCGTCAGTGCATAGACAAGATATTTAGATAATCAGCGCGCATGCGTGGAACGCCGACCGTAGCGCTGCGGCGGCGGAATCGCAAAGCGGTACTGACTTAAAAAACATACCTCGTATATAAAGTTGGTGGTTTTCGACAAGCGAACACGTGACCTATAATTGTCCATGAAACTCCAAGCTGATTCCGCAAACTTCCAACGACTGCCCTTGCGATTTATTTAAGTCATCGCAAAGGCCAAACACGGGAAATTGTAGATTTTAAAACCTAAAGGTAAATCCGTTAGAATCATCGAAAACAGAGATCAAGATATCCTCTCCTTTGTACTTTCTTTTGACGTTTGTAGCCTATATGAGATTAGTGATGAAGCAGATTTTATATGTCGAACAACGAGCTCTACGTTGCGGCGCCACGTTGAAACAAACTTGTGGGTGGCGAACAAGGGTTACCACAATTGATCACTGTTCACGAAGACTGACGGCAGAATTTTTTTATAACTCGATAACTTTTGTTTGTTCCTCCCGTATATATGAACCGACAATTATGAAACACCGAACAAGTTGTCCACCCTAATAGGCTGCACGTTTGACTCTTCCTGATATCGGCTACACGCCGGATAATGGTTTCATAGCCGTGACCCAGCTCCATCGGCGAACGCCGAAGAGAGTGCTCTGACCACCTTTGCGCGCGTGTGTATCTTTATATATAACTTTCACTCTCCAAATTCCTTTTTAAACAAAGTCCTTTTGTGGCTGTTTTGGTCGCTATTGTAAACGATCCAAAGAATACCCTATTCATGTATGTCAAGTGACAATTCCTTTAGAAACCTTCTAAGGACACTGTTCCTTTCATTCATGGCATTGTTATTATACTTTCCCCAACTCACTGACCTTGCCCTGGGTCGTCACAAAGAACCCACATTCCTTTTACGTCTATCATTATTCTTTAATTCTGGAAAACCGTAATTTCGGTATCAAATGCCCCCATAGATATTATTTTATTATCCCATAATGAAATAATATATATGTCTTGCCCGAATATAACGCAAAATATTAGACCTTTGTCAGCAACTTCCAATTCGTTTTACCATTTCTTTTCACAACATTAATTTTTTTTTTTTTTTACATGACATTTCCTAACAATTATTCACATGGTTACCTAACAACATTTCATTTTAAATTTACCAACATTCTGTTCTGCAATTTTCAACTTTTAAATATTACTCGGAAAATATTTCAATATACCTCATCTGTTTTTCTCCATCTGATCTACTTAAAATTAATTCATATTGTTGTTACACTTGAAACAATTCCTAAATATACACTCCCATGTTTAAATCAATGGTACATTAATAAGATTATATTTGTATACAACATTTCTGAGTTCTTCTTCTTGATTCTATATAAATATTCTTTTCAAAAGTCTTTCATTGTTCTGATATTTTTTTTTAACTGGTTATTATTTTTTTTTTATACATTTCCGAATACTTCTTTATGATTCTATATAAATATTATTTTCAAAAGTCTTTAAGTGTTCTGATTTTCATTACTATATATTTTTTTTTCACTTGTTTAGTTTTAAGTTTCACTGCACTGTCACCACACTGTTTACACTTAGCCTATACATTTTACACTACACTATCTATACTTAGCCTATACATTTTACAAGTTTATTTCTTCTCCTTTTACAATTTGTTATGGCGATTTTAAATACTTTAGCCTAAGTTCCTACCATTTACAAGAAAATTTATCCTACCACAACGTACTTCGAAAATACAAGAGAATTTTGCGGACTTTTCCATGTATAAAGGACTTATTTATTCTACATCCCCATGAGTTTTCCATATCTAGCTTAGATATCGGACATCGATCTCTTTTCCTATCATTTCTACACATATTCTGATGGAACTGTGCCCCTTGCCCGAAATATTTTAATATTTCTGTTTCGTTTATCCTTGGATTTTGCATGTTTTTCAATGTTTCATTTGTCACCGTGATCTCTATTGCTACCTCATTCATTTGATTTTTGTTTTCCTCCAAATACCTCGTCTGTTTTCTATTTTCCCACTCTGATACTTCTAGTCTACTCCTAGTTTCTTCTAACTCTTTTCTAGCCATTTCTCCTTCTTTATCTAATTTCTGTACGATTTCCTCCCTCAGTTTTCTGTTTTTACTATCCGACCTTTCATTAACTAGATTCAAAATTTCAGTTTCCTTTGTCACTGTGATCTCCATTGCTACCTCATTAATTTGATTAGCGGTTTCTTCCACATTCCTCATCTGCCTTCTATTTTCCCACTCTGAAACTTCTGATCTACCCCTAGTTTCTTCTAATTCTTTTCTAGCCATTTCTCTCTCTTTGTCTAATTTCTGTGCTATTTCCTCCCCAAGTTTTCTGTTTTCACTATCTGACCTTTCATTAACTACATTCAAAGCTTCATTTTCAGCGTTCTGCGTCTCCTCACTAACATCTTTTCCTACTTTGTCTGTTACCTGATCAGCTTCTTCTCTTACGTTCTCTACTTCCTGACTAACTTTCCCGAAATTTTCTAACGACTGTTGTTGATTGTCTAACTTCTTTCCTAGTTCTATTTGTCCTACCTCTAACTTCTGAACACTATTTTCTAACTTCTCTTCTATCTTTTTTATACTTTGATTGTTATCATTTATCTTTTTACTTAAACTTTCGCTTAAACTTTCAACCTTATCATCTATCTTTTTACTTAAACTTTCACTTAAACTGTCAAACCTTGCGAACACTTTTCTAATTTCCTCTAACATATTTATTTCCCTTTCTACATTATCTAGGACAGTTCTACTACGCTCTGGTACTTCGACTTCCTGCCTACTGTTATTACTATAAACCTCCTGAACTTCCATTTTTTTTTTTTTTTTTAACAGATTTTTACTCAACACATTTGTTTTCCTCCTCAAATATATTCACAACAATCTATTAGATAATGTAACACTCTGTACCTTTAATTGTTTTTACTGGCTCCTGATGATGTCACTGATGACGATGCCGGCCTCCTTTCTTCTTTACAGTCGAACTGTTGATGAATTTCTTGATGGGTCGACCGTCCTCCTGTCGAACCACCTTCTGTTGCACCTCGTTGTCGGGTTGAAACTCCTTCTGGGTTGAACCTCCTTCTCGGGTTGAACCTCCTCCTGTTGTCGAACGTCCTTCTCCTATCGGGCCGAACCTCCTTCTCTTATCGAGCTCCACTTGTTGTCGAACGTCCTTCTCCTATCGTGCCGAACCTCCTTCTCGTATCGAGCCCCACGTTGGGCGCCAGTTTGAAGCAGATTTTATATGTCGAACAACGAGCTCTACGTTGCGGCGCCACGTTGAAACAAACTTGTGGGTGGCGAACAAGGGTTACCACAATTGATCACTGTTCACGAAGACTGACGGCAGAATTTTTTTATAACTCGATAACTTTTGTTTGTTCCTCCCGTATATATGAACCGACAATTATGAAACACCGAACAAGTTGTCCACCCTAATAGGCTGCACGTTTGACTCTTCCTGATATCGGCTACACGCCGGATAATGGTTTCATAGCCGTGACCCAGCTCCATCGGCGAACGCCGAAGAGAGTGCTCTGACCACCTTTGCGCGCGTGTGTATCTTTATATATAACTTTCACTCTCCAAATTCCTTTTTAAACAAAGTCCTTTTGTGGCTGTTTTGGTCGCTATTGTAAACGATCCAAAGAATACCCTATTCATGTATGTCAAGTGACAATTCCTTTAGAAACCTTCTAAGGACACTGTTCCTTTCATTCATGGCATTGTTATTATACTTTCCCCAACTCACTGACCTTGCCCTGGGTCGTCACAAAGAACCCACATTCCTTTTACGTCTATCATTATTCTTTAATTCTGGAAAACCGTAATTTCGGTATCAGTGATTAGCTTTTTCACAGTTAATCTCGTTTCATTGCACAGTCGTGGTTGGTTAATATTACGCAACATAATCACAACTGGTGCTAACTTTCATTTTAAATTGTGAGGTGGGAGTCCAGGAGTTGACTACGTCACCCTCATTTATAACTGTGTCAGCTGATTTGTACGAAAAGAACTCACCCGGAAGAAACTTCTTTATAGTTGAGATCAGTGGCATCCGTATCTTTAGCCGCCAATATTGCTCGTTCACTCAACCAATTAAGGTTAATGTATTGTTGTATTATGTTTGAAAAAACACGCTGACTGTGCTCCTCTTTCGAGTCGTTGGGTGATATATCCGGTCTTGATAACGAACTATAAACTTTATTTAATAATGGAAATTAATTGTTCTTTCACACTAGCCGTGTGTAGGACGCACTATGAAAGGTTATACCCAGTTAGGCTATACTCTTTTATTTAATAAATTATGGTAAGTGAAATAGCTTTGAAGACTTTGGCAAGGAGTGGAATGTCTTTCCTCTAAGTAATGCTTTTGTTTGTCGAAAATAAAAGGTGTATTTGTTCTGTAAACGTTTCCGCGTGTACTTTTGTATTTAGTTAATAACCCGGTCCATTATCAGTTCAGGGGTCTTTTTATTACCTTTTTAAACTTTCTTGGACTTATACAAATATTTCAAAAACAAAATTAGGCAAATCTTGCAGGTGTTCCGATATATAAGAGTAACTCACCGCGCATAAGTTGGAAAGCTTACTTATCTTCGTGTCCTTTGTGAAGCTTCCCTGCGACAATCTTGTCATCTCATTTTCCGACGTAACTCCTTTAAAACCAGAGCGTAATGACTTTACTAAACCTGGAACATGAGTAACGTTGACCCTAGTCCTCTTTCTTCATATTAGGTACATTTACCAAGATATCTGCATTTCACTGCAGAGCCGTTTAAGAGTAGGCGTGGCTGACATCGGTTAAACATTTCAAAGAATTAATTTTAACATTACAAAATACTTTGAATCATAACTTTAATTAAATGTAGAGCTTTGTTTATACCTCCTGAGTGTTTTTATCTTCAAATCTTACTACCTAATATTAATAGTAGAGTGCCTAATAATCTATGTTCGCTCACCTCTGCCGTGCCTAAGTGGGCATGAGGCCGGCAGTCGGGTTGATCTGCTCTTTTTTTCAATTGCTTATACTGGACTTTGATGTTTATTACACTTTGACATATTAAACCTTGCTTGGTGTCTGGAATCTTTATAGACCCTAAGGCTGCGTTAACTATAAACTGTTTTAATGTGAACGTAGGCTAATGATCTTCCAGATATGCCTTTTGTGTACTTTTTATTATAAATAACGAAAATATTTATGGCAATATGACGGTCGGTAGCAGTGAATTTTGAATTTCTTATAACAGGGTAAAAAAACAGGTACAAAATATGTGATTTTCCATGTTATATTATAAATGAACTACAATAATTAAAACTTGGCAATGATACACCTTCTAGACCTAGATTTGTAGGTACATTGTTACAAATTCGTACACATGCACTGCTGTAACAAATTATTATAAAATACAAACACAGTTAGAAATTGCGTTTTGTGGAAGTTAGACGTGAAAAAAAGACGTGAGAAAATAAAACTGAAGTGATAATGTTCTACAACTCAACAAAGTGAGGTGTTGATACTGTTGATAAGATGGCTACATACTATTCAGTAAAACTTGAACAAGAAATTCACCATTTCCTCTATTTCTTTTTATACTTGACTTAGCATTCCTCAATGCTTACGTCCTGTCTTGTAAATGTTTACATCATGTGAGACGTAAACATCCCATAAGAAAATTCCTCTCAGAAGTGAGAAAAGAGCTGGTGCAATCTCAAATTGAAAGATGAATTCTTTCCCCACAGTGCAGAACACAACGCATTCGTTCAGCAATAACTCAAGCTAGTTTCAAGGATGTTCTAAATGGCAACCAACAAGACCAAGATGCAGATGTACCAAATCTGAAATGAAAAAGGTGCGATTCCTGCCTAAGATCAAAGGAAAAGAAACTGAAGAGACAATGTGACAAGTGTCACAAACTTATCTACAATGAACATGCAAGAGAAAAGTTTTCTGCAATGAGTGGTTACCATTTGAAGTGGAAAACGAGTAGGCGTTTATTTATAACTGGGCTATTATAAAGTGATAATGCACATCATAATAATTATAGTATTGTTATATAGTGTGAGGTAAATGCATATTTTATGTTAAATAGTACATATGGTTAATACATAACTCATCCCGTAGCTTAAAACAATGGAGTTTTAATTTAAAATATGTGCTTTGGTCTCAAAATACACTTTAGTGCCACATAGTTGTTAGAATCACTTTGGGGTGAAAAAAGACACCAGACATAGTTTGCGACTAACCTTGTTCTAACTTTAAGCAGAAAGTGAAAAAGAATAAACTGAACAAAACAGATGACGCATTGATATGCTGCTCAAGGCATGCCTAATTTCGGTTAATGAGGATAAAATTTTACCACACTTATACTTAAATGTCACAGTTTATTTCGAATGAAATAAGAGTGGAACAAATGCGTATGAGTTTTGTATATTTCTGTTTGAATTACATTGTAGTATATTCCTTTACTTCCCAAAGTTAATTAGGATTTATGATAAAATAGCATTTGTAAAGAATTTTTGTCTAAACTATATTTAATATATCTGGATATATATACAATGTAAATATACTTAAATAAATTGTGGCAGAAAATAATGTGATAAACGTTTGGAAGAAGAAGGCTGAATAGGACTGTAGGATTTATAAGTTTTACCTATGGGTAAACCATAAATTACATAATTATTACCCTATTTTTATCTACAATGAAAGTATCATATGTACATTTTATGCTTCTAAAAGTTAAGGGTGCATGCCTTTGTTCATATAATTGTGAATCGATATTGTACAATTATCTCATTTAGAAATAGGTTTCCAATTGGAAATGTGCGAAAACATGCACATTTGCTGGCAAAAGCTGTTACTTGCGAACCCGTAGTCATTCGTAGCTTTACATACGCTTTACCTAGCGAAAAAGTGGACTTCGTGGGATCTTTACAGACGACGTTTTAAACTGACGTTCTTTTTTTCACGAAGTTCCATTCAAATCCTCATATGCTACGTAGTGTACATGGAAAGCAAGTGCTCAGCAAGTATAAAAAGCTAGTAATTTCACCATTTCATTAAAAAAAACTATGAAGTAGACCAAAAGAGTAAAGCGTAAGTGGAAACCCTTTAAGCTCTCGGTGGTGGACTCTGTGCCTTTCAGAAGGGGTTTATGTGAAAGGCTTCTTTAAAAGAAGAAAAGGGCTAGGTTTAATATAGGAGGCCATGAGAGGTGAAAGAAAGGTGCGGCTACAACTTTTCGGATCAGTGATTCCTTGTGATGTTTTTCTCTTGTTGTGCGGTGCTACGAAAACTTAATGAAACCACGAGATTTACTTTGAGCTGTATCGAACTGCGAACAAAAAAGGGAGAACAAAGTCGCATCGGGCGACGCTGATACGCACTTAAAGTGGGACGTAACTCTGGATCTCCACGATCTTACTTTATTCTTAACACGTTACGGGCTTTTTCGGTTCATTGGTTCTTCTGAAGTCGCTCGTTTTTGCAACTCCTTGCCATTATTTCTCATTTCCGGTTCTTGGAACATCTGTCGCCAAAATACAAGGATGATGTGTAACAGAAAGACCTACCAAAGCTGTAGCTCCACTATAACAATGGACAAAGCATTTTGTTCAACTTGAAACATTTTGAAATATAATAAATAAACCATTAATGTCCAAAAATAAAAAAATAAAAATAACTCTGGAGATCAGAATATATTAAACTTCCTTAAAAGTTCTAAAAACCGTATTCACTCAGACGTCATCCGGACCAACTTGTCACTTCTGGTGGACTAACGGCGGACCATCGATTTTCCTATTTATAAAGCGGGATTAGCGATTGTCTGGGGACGAGACACGTTGGTCCGGCTCAAAATTTCGTCCCTCTCCGAGGGGTAGGTTATCCCATAGCGGAGGGTATTCGTCCCCTACAGCTGCTGTGGTACGAGAGCTGCGGACCCTGAGCATTCATGGTTACCAGAGGAACCTCGGGCCGAACTGCCGAGCCTCTTCCGATTGGGAGTTGTTCGGATTGGGTTGGACCCGAGGAGGCAGTGTGTGTTCCTGACACCCGCGGGAGATCGGGTAACTCCGGGTAGGCCATGGACTCCCGGAGGGGGCAGAGGGTTTCCACAAAAGTCCCTGGTACTAGCCTGCAGAACCAATAGGTGTGTTAGATCACCAGGCGGCCCCACCGAGGTTTTCGGAAGCCTTCCTTGCGGGGTTGACGCGCGCAAGAGGCGTATCCACTTCCATTCCGTCTTGACATTATTGTCGATGAGGGGTATTGCCCTATGGAAAGAACTACGGAGTCCTCCATCGTCTCCCGGGTGAGAGAGGCCGGAGTCTTTAGACTTTCGGGTAGACCTCGCCCCTACATTAGGGGTAGATTAAAGGCGGAATATCTTTGCAACATGGACGACAATGAAGTTATGAATGTAGCTGTGGTGCGTAGAGTTGGTGAAAAAAGACAATGGAGTACTTAACTACCAAGAATAAAAATTATTATGAGGTACGACGACCTAAACTTCAAGAGCAGATATAGGTTTAGTAAAGCGAACGCCAGAAAGCTGATAGAAATGATTCGTCCTAACCTGTACGTCAGGGACGATAACCGAGGGCTGAGTATCTCAACTGTCACTCAAGTCCTAACAGCACATTGGTATTACGCATGAGCAGGATATCAAGACAACATGCTGATCTGCACGATGTTAGTCTGTCATCAGTAAGCCGCAATATCAGCAAAATCGTTATAAATTTTCCTCTATGACTCCTCCTTTATCACATTTGGATTCATCGACAAGGATTTATTTTCTATAATGTTCATTCCCTTATGGACTAGAGAAAACATTAGTCTTCCTCTGACCAATTGATAGATACCACGCTTCTTCATATTATCCATATTCACAGCACAACAAACTTTGTTACCGAACCTCACACTGCAACCGTAAGAATAATTAAGAAACAGCTGTGAAACTATCACAGAGATGTATAAACTTGTAGGTACGCTATGGTATATTTAGCACTCTATGGGATTCGCGCATGCACAGAAGAAACATTCTACATCGTGTAACATTTGCTCCGTGCTGGTTCACGGCTTTAATCGGTCCGAGGCTTTTAATCGTCTATGAATACCAAAAAGTTACACCGCCTTTGGTCCGGACCAAGTTAATCGGAAGATAGTCTAGATCTAAGTGATAACTATGAATACGGCCCTAAACTATCAAATTCTTGATGTCCACTCAAGACACTCGTTGGAATGGAGAGTATTTTTTTTTTAAAAAAAACTTTCTGTAATAGTTAATACAATCTCAAATTCTTTAAATTCGTCTGTTAAAAAAATTGATTGTCGCCATACAAAAGACATACTGCCACACTGTAAATGAAAATTGTTCTTTCACACTGGCCGTGTGTAGACTAAAGTATGGAAAGATAAAGTCAGACTGAAAAATTCAATGCTAGAGCCGGGATTTGAACCACGAATCTTCTGATTGTCGTCCAGCCGCTCTAACCCTTGAGCTACTATGGCCAACGTGCCGAAATGACACAAAACTCTCCAACTGACTCGTGTTTTTCCCAGTAAACCACTTAGGAGTTCTCATAAACACCTTAATGGCGACTTACAGCGTGTAAGTACTTTAAGACCCGGGCTTTATATTTAACCACTATTAGGTCAATTAATGGTTGAAGAATTGAAAGCCATGTCGGCACGCTGGCCATAGTAGCTCAAGGGTTAGAGCGGTTGGACGGCAACCAGAAGACCCGTGGTTCAAATCCCGGCTATAGAATTGACTTTCAGTCTCACTCTATCTTACCATACTTCAGCCTACACACGGCCAGTGTGAAAGAACAATTAATTTCCATTAATTGACCTAATATTGGTTAACTATAAAGCCCAAGCCTTAAAGTACTTACACGAAGTAAGTCGCCATTAAGGTAATTGGCTCATGTGTTTATGAGAACTCCTAAGTGGTTTACTGGGAAAAACAGGAGTCAGTTGGAGAATTTAATCTCATGTTGGCACGTTGGCCATAGTAGCTCAATGGTTAGAGCGGCTGGACGGAAATCAGAAGATCCGTGGTTCATATCCCGGCTATAGCTTTGAATTTTTCAGTCTGAATCTATCGTTTCTAGCCGCATTCTTATCTAAAATATGGGGTTGATCTGATGTGTTACACTGCATGACTTATTGCACACAATGTTCACGGTACAGCTAGAGTACAGAGGCAAACAATTCCACACTGCGCTTATTGTTAGGTTACTTTATGTCTAATCTTGTGAGAGAGAAGATGAGGTGAGCCGCTACCCAAGTTAGACATTGCCGTCCCCAACATGTGCTGATGTTTCTTCATTTGACAAGATAACTATCACTGTGCTCATATCTGTATTCGCTTGAGAGTTTGATGACATCATCTCTGCTCTATGTGGGGCCTGATTTGCCAAAAATCGGGTGGAGTGTGTAGATGGAAATACACCATACGAGTTCAAAATACGTAGGATCATATAGGCATTAATAACAGAATTGTACGAGGGATTGTTTACCCCTGACTAGCGGTGGATTACAATGGCACACCTAAGGAGTGCCGTCCCCCCACATCATACTACAGAGCTGACAAGGGATGTTCAGCAGTTACTTGCAAGTGGCTGCATGGGGAAATTTCCAGGCTTTAGTTTTGGAAGTTTTAGTTCTGCTCCTCAGCATATTTTTGGAACACATGGTTTATATACAGCAGGTATTATACATAAAAGTTTCAAGCGCGTAGCAGTGTGAGTATAGTGATTGTTCCCTTGTCAGCAGTCTTTCTACAGCCACAAGCTTCAAGGATTTTGACACCACACCTTTCGGAAACATCGGATCTATTACATATTTCCTAACAAACTTAATGGGAATATATAGCAGTCCTAAACATCATGTCATTTAAGAACTGGTCCTATGTGTTACCTTTGAAAGTCACTCTCTTAGCTTATCCAGTAGGTAGAAAATAACATTTTCCCGTTTGTGGAGAGAAGCAGCACTGAACAATTCAAATGAATAACAAAGCAGAACTGATTAGCTTCAAAATATTATATATATTGTCGCAGGCATTGTTGGGGCGGGGGCACAAAGGGTGTGGCGCGAAGAGATAAGTGACAGATAGTGCAACACGGAGATAAAGAGCCTGCCGACACAAATAAAGAAACCGCGGAGATAAAGGGCTTGCCGAAACAAATGAAAATAGATAACTAGAAAGTTCTAGTGACATCTTGATCGACAGAGAACATTCCAAAACTGTGTGGAATCATAAATGGTCGTATAAAAAGGAGCTGCGATCACCAGTTGGAGAGACAGTAATCAGAACTGAATCGTGTCCTTGAGCTTTATTTTGAAAGTGAACGCTTTTGTTTGTGGACGCCGACCTTGGAAGATTGTAATTGTGTATGTAACGTAATACTGATACTAAAAGGGCTGACCGAAGTGTATTTGTACGGAAATAAAAAGCATTTCAAATTTCTGCAAAGTGGACTTCTAATTCTAGGATGTTAGAATTGATATATGAAGATACTTGGTTTTTACAAACTATTATACGATTTCATAAGGCTACATTTTCAACATTACTTATTATACTATTTGAAGAAGTGCAGATCTGAGCATCTCTTTCTCATTTGTCGTCTAGAAATGTGGAGGTACATTGTGTTACGAGAAAATGGTTGCTCTACCAACCGATCTCAGCTAATATCTGCTTCAATTTGGGCAACTAGATAGTGTTATAGTAGTTTCCCGGGCATTTGTACAATAATTTTGAGGTGCGGTACATTCCGTGTCGTCAGTACCAAGATGAAAATAACTTCGGACAGAGACCTATGTATCCAAAGTACAGGTTGCACGGTAAGGCCATGTGTAAATGAAGAAATAAATGAGTCTAGGAAGTAGAAATCGGAAACTTACATCCTGAATAAATCATAATGACTCTTGAAGCGACATTTCACATATTCCAAATGGTCAATAGACATAATGTCTGGATACAGAGGACCTGAGAATTCACACTGTGATTCAGAAAAAACATAAAGGCCTTACATAAAAACGATTTGTGATGTTTCTTTCTCGTCTTATGGGAACACCAATGGAACACCTTCCAGATAAATGAACTGGACGTACAACAGCTGCACACAACATCTTCTGCAAGTGGCCATCTAACTCACCTGACCTTATAGCATGTGATTCGTCCCTGTGATGTTACATCAAGGATCGTTGTGTCGTTGGCATAACTGCTGCACCCTTTGGCAGTATCACCAAGATATGCTTGAGAAAGCAAGAATGAGATGAGCAGCGGCTGTAGGTCTGACGTGTTACAGTGCTGCTTACGAGTTCATGAATGAATGCTCAACTTCTAACCTTTACCATTCAGGTGGTCCTATGATTTATTTATGTTAAGAGTTGGAGAACGTTCAGCCTCATGCAAGTTCCAACGATTTTAATACACTGTTATCTCGTATTGTTTTACGTTCTCGGAAGATGCTGAATTTAGCAACACCATACTTGGGTTTAACTGCCTTATCGCTGATGAAAGACCAGTCAGACAGAAACGTGTTCACTTGCACTCGTACACACTCACACTCCAATGCTTCTTTGTCCTCCCAATCAAACTGTTTACTTCAGACTCATATTTAAAAACTGCCAAAGTGTCTACTCTGCGGTAACACGTGAGATGCATTCGGGAAGTACTGGGTTCGATCTCTGGTAATCGTCGTCTCCATTTTTTCCATGGCAAGGCAAAAGTTTCAAAATAGGATATCTCGTGATTTTCAGACACTAGAATCCTGCGGAAAACACCATTAACATTCTAATTTATGGTACTTTTGGTATTTTATATAATTAGGCATTGTTCCATTTCAAAATTGCATGTCATGCATGCATACATACATAGATACACACATACGAAGCATGTGTGTATGTCTGTCTGTATGTATGTATGTATGTATGTATGTATGTATGTATGTATGTATGTATGTATGTATGTATGTATGTATGTATGTATGTATGTATGTATGTATGTATGTATGTATGTATGTATGTATGTATGTATGTATGTATGTATGTATGTATGTATGTATGTATGTATGTATGTATGTATGTATGTATGTATGTATGTATGTATGTATGTATGTATGTATGTATGTATGTATGTATGTATGTATGTATGTATGTATGTATGTATGTATGTATGTATGTATGTATGTATGTATGTATGTATGTATGTATGTATGTATGTATGTATGTATGTATGTATGTATGTATGTATGTATGTATGTATGTATGTATGTATGTATGTATGTATGTATGTATGTATGTATGTATGTATGTATGTATGTATGTATGTATGTATGTATGTATGTATGTATGTATGTATGTATGTATGTATGTATGCATGTATGCATGCATGCATATGATAAGACTACACAAATGTTGTATAGAAAAGATCCATGTGCGTGTGTGTTTGTCTGTGTGTCCAATTCCACAAACTCAAAAGGTTCTTTATCTCCACCGAATTACAGTTGAAACACTTGCCAACTACACAAAATTACGTAGCGCACACAATTACAATTCACCAGTTCATCTGTCACAGGTCCACTCTACACTCGCAAATACGCACAACTCCTCCGATGCACGTACACAGACTTCCGGTCCGTTCCTTCACTGGGCGCTGCACACGGCTGCTCGCCAAGAACTGAACTCACTCGCCACTGCAGCCCCTTTTATAGGAATATCGCCGTTTTCTGGAAGTCTCGCGGTTGAGTGAATCATCACGAAGGTTCGAGACGGCCGGGGGAGGGGGAAGAGACGGCACAGTGACGTTTTTCCAGCCACCCCTCGTTACTGCTACAAGATAAATGGGTTGGCGTGACCGAATTCTTCCCTTCTGGCCCTATTGCTGTCCGGTTCTATCGGGAGTTCCGACGTTCGGTTGACAATATGGTGTTTAAGTTCAGTATATTCAATGTATTACAACTAAACGATCCTCTACTTTAAATTGTTTCAAAATCCTGCTTTCCCAAGAAATGGCTAACATTTTTCACACAAATCCCATAGTAATAAAAAACTGCTATGACAAATCATATGTAATATAAGACCTGAAGCTTTCCTGGCGAGGAATATGCTCAATTCTTTCTCGGACAATATGCATCTTGACAATATGCAACAGTTACCGGGAGTGGAGAATTAAGAAGGCTTTGGCCGCTTCCTCCTAAAGGAGCACGCTTAACCACGATGCTAGATTTCAGTTCAGCTCCTCTTAGAAACCGACCATAAAATGGAAATCCGTCGACTTAAGTAGCAGGTCAATACAGCTTGATAATCAAGTTAACTAGTTACGTTTCTTTGACCCATGTCATCTCCTGACCTAACATCTAATTTACTGAAAACAGTCTTTTGTTCAGTAATGCGAATTTTGATAGTGTTTTGTCTTTTTTTATATTTGTGTTATATTCAGTGATTCATTTGAGGTCATAACATATAATAAATATCCTGATAATGGAAGAGAAGTACACTCCCGAAACGTTCATTTCTAATCAACTTTTCACCTGGCTGGCTGCCCGAGAAGAAATTAAACAAAGTCAAATGTTGGTTTTGAACTTTCTGGAATAAATATCTCAAGACCTCCTCAGCTCCATGCTTTCGCATAAATGTTAAACCACAATAAATACTACTACAAAATATGTGCACTTCTTATCGCACACGAATTATGCCTTTCTGATACAGTGAACTATTTCTGAGTTATACCCTGTTACTGGTTTGAATTACACAATACTTTCTTCTACTCCAACGGAAGTAGAAGGATTAAAGATCAAAGAGAACGGAACCTTAAAGCCATAAGCTCCTGAACGCTTTGACTATTACTTAAGCCTACTTACTCTATTCTCAACTGTATATTGAAAGAAAATTTGGAAATGTCTAATGCCAATTTTCATGAAGTAGATTAAATGAAAAGTGCTTTAGCATAAGTGTGTACAGTACTGTGTGGCAAGTCCTGTGAATGCCAAACAAAGCTTTTATCTGCCTGTGATATTTGAATGTCACGTTATAGCCTAGATTTTGAAAGTTTTGTCTTCTCCTACTGGGTCATCAATCAGAAAATATTTCCAATTTTATACTTAGTTGTTTTTGTTTCGTTTTTGAAATTGTGATTTTCAAAATGCTTAAATGTGCATGGTAAATATATAATTTCCTTAATTTTGTACTCCAATTATGTTGTCTACAGACCGACGCCAGACAGACAGACCTACACCCACAATTTCTCTGATAACTTTTATTTTGATTCAATTCATCTATCTCAAATCACATGTACGCATTACGTAGTAGAGAATGTACATGGTGGCAGAATATGTAGAATGCCACGGACAAAGGGGCTCTTAGCAAATTATTATTTCCATCAATAAAAGACAGACTCAAGAGAAAGCTTCCTATAACACCAATTTTCACAGCAATAGTTTCCGGCCACGGGAAAACCAAAGCCTATTTACACAGATTTTATATAGTAAAGGATTCAAAATGCTCATGTAATAGCTCTCAACAAACCGTAAACCATATAATATACGAATGTGTAGACAAAAGACAACAAAGAGCCAAGCTAATACAAGATGTAATTAAAAATTGAAGCAAGTGGCCAGTAACCAACGAGAATCTTGTAAAACACCAATTAGGAGCATTTTGTAAATACATCAATTCAATTAACCTGTAAAGATATGTAAAAATGTACAATTTGTGAAATCAAATGTTAAAAGATGAAATGTAATGCATGTAATACTACTATGTAGTGGGGCATGCTGATTGTTATCAATAAAGAAAAAAAGATACATACATTCATAAATTCATTCATTCATTCACAAATTCATTCACAAATTCATTCACAAATTCATTCATTCATTCACAAATTCATTCACAAATTCATTCACACATTCATTCACACATTCATTCACACATTCATTCACACATTCATTCACACATTCATTCACACATTCATTCATACATTCACACATTCATTCACAAATTCATTCACACATGCATACATGCATACATACATACATGCATTCATACATTCATACATTCATACATACATACATACATACATACATACATACATACATACATACATACATACATACATACATACATACATACATACATACATACATACATACATACATACATACATACATACATACATACACACATACACACATACACACATACACACATACACACATACACACATACACACATACACACATACACACATACACACATACACACACATACATACATACATACATACATACATACATACATACATACATACATACATACATACATACATACATACATACATACATACATACATACATACATACATACATACATACATACATACATACATACATACATACATACATACATACATACATACATACATACATACATACATACATACATACATATGCAAATTTACCCGAACATTATTCATTTCGGATTCAGATATATCGAAAGCTACATTTCCTGTGAAGCATATATTTTCAAACTTTTGCGTAAAATGCAAAAATGTTTCTAACCAGTGTGTATATAGCAGCAATATATGCAGTCAGTTTTCAGCTTTTCTAATTTAGTGTAGCCTTAACATAACTTACAGGAAAAGCATAATAAATATTTCAGCTCTTACATTCGTCTTTGTAACCGCTGAACGTTGCAGTGTGATTGGTTAAGAATGAAATTCTGTTCACAACCAGATAAATTCGAGGAGCTCGCAAATTACGTGGAAACGCAACAGGAAATATGGGTGGGATCACCAGAAGAGATGATGAACGCTGCAGGTGATCACCTTCTCTATAAATCACCAACCGCCTTATCACGAACTAACGTGGCACGTATGGTTGGTTGCCTAGCTACCAGGGGATTACGTTTTAATTCCCGGACGTTTGCACTTCTGCATACGTCGGATTTAGTTTCTAGTTGCTGGGAATACCTGGAGTTGGAAATATCACGGCACAGGAGTTGGTGCGTTATTAGATTTGCATTCTGGTGAAAGTTAAGGGACCATATTGAAAAGCGAACTCTCGTTAAAGGGCTGGAACCACTTGCCATTTTTAGTTTCTCTGCTATGTACAATAAATAGGGGAGGTATTTCGGTCAGAAAGTTTGAAATCGAAGTTTCTCCAGAAATACACGTTTTGAGACTCCATAAGTTCAAATATAAATTTTTTAAAAAGTTGTGTGTAAGAGTGAGAGAGAGTGCATGTGTGTGTGTGTGTGTGTGTGTGTGTGTGTGTGTGTGTGTGTGTGTGTGTGTGTGTGTGTGGAAACATAATAACGAGAAGTCTGCGTAAAACGATATAGTAAATTCATTATGTTCGATTATAGGACAGGAATGTTTTAAAGAAATTCCTCTGATTCCAGACTACACATTTCATGGAAATTTTTAAAAATATTGAAATCTTAAAAAGGGCAAAAATTATGCTTAAAAGTATCTTAAGGGTATTCTTAGAATTTTACTTCATTTGGAATGTCTTCTGCTTTACTGGTACCAAATAAATAGATGTTTCTAGACAAAAATGCGAATTTTACTAAAGCATGCAATTTACGACAAATACTTTATGTAATGCACTTCAGAGAAGCGGCCGCACCGTTGCCGAGTCGTTAGACCACTCAACTCTCACCAATACGGCCCGATTTCTATCCCAGGCGACCGCATTTGAGATTCGTGGTGGACAAAGCTGCGCAGCCGAGACTTTCCTCCATATACTCCGGTTACACTGTGCTCCATCCATTTCATGTATCATCAGTGTCGCAGCCTGCGATGCCGTATGTAGTAAAAGTGGGGGTTTAATACTACAAAAACAAACTGCAGAGATGCCATTTGTTTTAAGCTCTTGGATACTCAAAGATAATCCAATTTTAAAGACATCAAATAGTCACCATGTTCTAAAGATAATTACACCAAATGCTGATACCGATAACCTTTGGTAATAATTGTTTACACAAAATATCGGTTTCGGTATTGTTACTTCTGAAAGAGAATTTATACATTTAACATCGGTGTTTGTAGGCCTAATTAAGTTATTTATTCCAAACGTATAGAAAGCAACACATTTCTTAAGGCGAGCGGTACTTCACTTTGGGTTAAAATTCAAATTTTTATTTTTATATTTTATTATAATTTCATCCCTCTAGATAACAAATATATATTTAAGTTCGTTGGAACAATATTTGACACCTAATTCTTTTATTATATTAATGGGTGTTAAGTTGTTGCCACCCCCAGTTTTTAAAAACTTTCAGAAAATCGATCATAACTTCTGTAATACTGAACAGATATTTCTGAACTAAGCCTTGCTTTCTGTTGGTATTACTAACTCAAATGATGCTAGTTTTTCTTGTCTTTGTGTATATGTGAGCAGTTATTTGTTTAGAATGATCATTTGCACTAGCTATTGGGGAATACATTATATGGCTAGGCCAGAAACATTTGGAAAGAGAAAGTTTACAGGAAATAGTTTTACTAAAACAGAACAATACATGTAGAAAATATAAATACAAAAGACAGTGAAAACATGTGTAATATTGAGGTTAGTAGGCCCAGTTCACACAATACATGTACTAATCGTGATAGTAGCCAGTCATATACAGATATTGATGAGCTGAGAGTCCTGAAAGCAGATAAAATAATTGAAGACCTGGGCAAGAAGGCAACTCAAATGAAGAGGAACTTTAAAAGTACAAGTGTGAATACACAGCTTTAAGGCCATGTAGCAGGAATTGTTCTAACTCACGTGAGAAGTCAGTAAACAATATATAAACTTTAAAGCTGTTTTTCTCAGTTTCACATTTTTTTCAGCTTTTGATACATTTTTTAAAACTATTCATCAATAAATATATGAATTTTGCATGCGTATTAAGCAGACGGATAAGAAGAATAATAAGGAACTTTTCTCTGAGATTCATAATGCTTGTTTAAAAAATAAACTTATCTGGAATTTCAGTGCAAATTTTCATGTACATATCAAAAATAATTTCTGAGTAATGTGCACCAAAAATCATGAAATAGCATTGCGGAGATAGGCAGTGCCTTCTCACTTTAAAGTGATGGAAAAAAGAAAAACTTACAATAAAAACTGCAAATCATTTTATCCGGTACTTGCTTCGGTACGTAATGTTCTTGTAGACTGTCATTGTTCTAAATATAGGTGCTTCAATTTAAATGAACAAGGCCTTCTGAAAATAATTAGCAGTTAATCTAATAAGAATCGGTTTAATGAACATTGTGTTTCCAGGAAACAGCCGTAAGTGAACTTCTGTGCTGTTACTATTTTACATTTATTGTAAAAGATATTTAATATTACATAACATAGCACAGAAAGATAAAGCAGAATATGCCTGGAAAGCGAAGAAAGTGTTATTCTATGTGACAGAGGAATCAGTAAATAAACTGGTGCTGTTTCTACCGGAAATCAGTAGAGTTTAATACCAAAATTAATATAGAAAATCTGTAAAATGGGGTAAGAGAAGAAATTGAAGAATGCTACTGTAATATTTGTAGCAGGATTCCTCCGTTGTTGCGGGTTTCGATGCCCCAAAGCTGCGGCAACAAATATAGCAAGATTCGTGCTGGTATCTCGTTTCACATCGTTGGTCATACTTCGTCGATCTTACCTTCGTCCAAAATATAATGACTTGATGAAGAAGATGTTCCCCGACGTTATCAGGAAAATCCTTAATTATCCCTCGGCTAGATTTTAACATTCTTCTGTTATATTCTTACTTACGAGCAATGAAAATTCTAAGTTACAAGGTTGGTAACGAGTGAAGAAATCATTAAAATTTTTAATTTGAATTTCCATAAGAAATCATTCCCTTGTTTATTTCTTTTAACACCAAATCCATTACAATTCTTATCACAAACTTTGATACTGTCATCGGAATGAATCTAATACTTCAAATTGAACTAACACTTAAATATTGTGAATTTGGGTTCGTAGAATTAAAGGTCCGATTTGTCGAATTCCCTGTTAATGCAGATATCACTAGAACCTTCCAACCGTGAAATCCTATCTGTGCCGGCAAGTCCATTATCTCAGCTATCTTTATTTGCCGGCTCTTCTTGTACACTAGCCGCGCTATCGTTAACTGCTTATGCAAGTTCTTTATTACCCTTAAACACTATCCGCCGTCTGTTATATATTTGCGCCGCAACTTTTATGCCCGTTGCCACGACAATATTTTCGAGCATTTCAAAAGCATCTGATCTCTTCGGCATTCCAGAGAGGTAGACGAATTTTATTTCGGTTTCTATACCAAGATTATTTAATCCTTGGATATTATCGCTATCCATATATTACTTTTATATAATTGGTCGATTTACTACTACGTCACTACATTACGTAATACAATTATTACTACGGCCAATCACAATTTTGTTTGTTTTTCTTTTATAAATTTATACATTTTTCAAACCCTTTTTAAATACGATTCAAAACAAATGTTACACAATTCTTGTGTGTTATGCAGGTGAAAATAAAATTGTAACAATATGCCGAACAAAGGTTTGTTCATTTTCTTTTGCAAAGTGTATTCTAAATATGCTCTTTTGCGTGTAATGGAAAAAATTGTTCAAAATGACTCAAATTATTTCAAGAATGGCATACGTTCTAAGTATGTGGGGGTAAAACATCAGGATATTAATAGCTATCTTTCCAAAACAGGCAACTATCAGCAGTAAAGTAGTTTTAAGAACATACCAGAGACAATGGGTGAAACCACTCCCTTAGTAGCAATAATTAGTAATTGGAGATGACCATGACAATGCATTTAGGTCTTTTTTTAAATCCTCCAACATTAAGTCATATCGGACGATGAATGGAATGGGTGAAATGGTGCTCAAATGAACCCAGGGTCCACAGAGCTTAGAGTTACTTGACATTCGTCTTTCAGGATAACACAAAACCCCGGAAAAAACCTTAAACAGGTAAATCACCCTTACCGAGATTCGAACTGGGGAGCAGTTGAACGTGAGGCAGACATTGTATTTCGTGTGTTCCCCTTAATTAGTCCCACTATGTGACACTATACAGGACCTTCCATAATTCAGAAAAACATCTTAGCACATCAAGAGCTATCAAGTTTTTCGGACTGATTAAGATAAAATATAATTCACAAATCAGGATGCAACTTTACGTTAGAAAATACCTTCAACACTTTATCCTGTTTCGCCGTAGTAAGTTCTGAAGCCAATTTACACCTTTTTAATGTAAGCAGTTTGAAGTCACCGAAGAGATTCTCATCAACCGAAAAGATCACAATAAGCGTTTCTTCGTCGTGTTTTCGGCAAAATGCACATATACATTTGGAAAAAAATTATTAAATATTAAAAGAACTAGTCTAAAAGTAGTCTAAACTTTAGCAAAATATTTTTATGATACATATCACTTGAAGTTCTAATTAATTGAACTTAAAAATATACAGGCAGAAGTTTATTATTTAGGATGTCCAAATTAAGCATTCCTTAATCGGAAATGCCTGTTGCATTAGTTTTCCATACATACACATAGAACGCTTTAACATACTACTCTAGTTTACATAAATAAATGATTAACATTTGCGAAATCGACTTTAAGATTACAAGCAGTACAGTTTTTACATAATAATTACTTTTAATACAAGGCATTTCAAAAGATAGAACTGGTTTAACGTTTACGTGGATTATTTGTGCTTACGTTTGGTAATGCTTCGTGAGGAGTATCTAAACAAATTATATTTGAATAGAAATGTAAGATATAACTTCCAAACGTGACAACAATATTGTGTTCCTTTGTGTAGCACGCAGCACAAATTTCCATTACACTTATGAAACTAAAAGTGCTACAGTGCTTTAACTGAAGTGAGGTCTTTTATTAGATTTAAACATGTGAATTTTGTTGTAACAGTTGTTTCGATTTGTATTTAGAAAGGGTTTGAATAATTTTTAAAGTTATAAAATAAAGACAAACAAAATTGTGTAAAAATATATGTAATTTTGTGATAGGCCGTAGTAATAATTCTATTATGTGATGTAGTGACGTAGTAGTAAATCGGCCAATCACATAAAAGTAATAAATGCGTAGCGATAGTAACGAAAGATTAAATAATCTTGGTGTAGAAAACGAAAGAAGGTTCGTCGTTCTTTCTGGAACGCTGAAGAGATCGGCCCCTTTCTAAATTTCTCGAAAATATTTAAGTGTTAGTTCATTTTGAAGTATTAGATTAATTCCGATAAAAGCATAAAGTTTTTTGATAACAATTGTAGTGGATTTTGTGTTAAAGGTAATAAACAAAAGATTGATTTCTTATATAGATTCAAATTAAAAATCCTAATGATTTCTTCACTCGTTACCACTCTTGTAACTTAGAGCTTTTATTGCTCTTAAGTAAGAATATAACAGAAGAATATTAAAAGCTAGCCGAGGCATAATTAAGGATTTTCCTGATTATTCCGGGGAGCATCTTCTTCATCAAGTCATAATAATTTTGGAGGAAGATCGACGAAGTATGAACAACGATAGGAAACGAGATACCAGCACGAATCTTGCTATATATGTTGCCGCAAATTTGGGTCATCGTAACCCACAACAAAGGAGGAATCCTGCTACATTGTCATCCTTTTTCTCCGCAGAAAAGCGCATTCATCAGATGACTGACTTCTGTTCAAAATGACTAATAAAACTGGTTTAAATGAATAATCCTATGTAAAACCTAAATATCTACAATTGAAATTTTACATTAAGGATAATATGATGGTTAAACATAAAGTCAGAGGATTTCCATCAGAAAACTGCATTGTTTAGTCATATTTATAGCTCTATTTTTATTTAATTAATTCAGTACGGCTATATAAGATTATCTACATTTTAAAATGTCGTGTAAGTTCTTTATTTTGCTTTTAACGGACAATTATAACGAAGCAATTCTAGAAAAGAAGGATAAGTGCTTTGCGCTTCATAATACTTTTATTTTACAGATACCAGTTTGTTTAATTAAAAGGAAAAAAATAAATTATAAAGTCACGTTTTAATAAACTTACAGCGAAAACATTTATTTTAACAATCTGGTATGAAAATAAGGTGATTTTGGAAAAGGTTTTTACATATTTTGTGCACGTGTACTATAAGGCACCACGCTCTGTGTATTTGCAGGACGCCGGGATGTCAGATACGTGGGGTAGCTGGTGATGTGGCAATGCTTGCACAGACAGAAATTGTCACTTGAGATTGTTATTGTTCCTTAGATGATCAACATTGGCTCAGCTCTCACTTCTGCGCATTGTTTGCTACATGTGCCAAGCTATTGTAACTTATTGTGAATGAGGGTACATTTGAAGCTAAATTCTTGTGCTCCCTAGTGAAGATCGTCTGTTGGAATATAAGAAAAAAAAGGTCACAAGGAATCCAAGTAAAATTATTCCTTAAATATCCAACAAAAGCAGGCAACATGGGGGAGGAAGCGGAATATATAACTTGTAAGTCACGTCTTCCACTGTTGTCATATCAGGCGAAGAATGAAATTGTTGAAATGATACTAAAATGAACCTAGAGTCCCCAAGATTAAAGTTACACGAAATGCATACTTCAGTATAAGGGAAAACCCCTGAAAAATTATAAAAATAACTGACACTGACAGAGCTACGAACTCGGGATTTCTTGAAAATAAAACATAAATCAAAGCAAAAATTTTTTGTTTCTACTTGAGCCATGCTACCACCCATGTTATAGGCGCGGGCAGCAGAATGTTCTGGAAAATCAGGACCTTTAATTCTGAAGATTAGAAAGGAGCGTCAACAGCTTCAGGAGCAAAGTAAAGATTCCATTATATTTTCAACACCGAGGATAAAGAATCTTACCAAAAGAGAGTAGGCTCTAAAAACTGTACCCTTTACTCAACAAACGTACCTCACTTGATTATGAATCCTCCCTTCTTTACACATCACTAGTCCGTCCCATTTTTACTTATGCAGCTCCAGTTTGGGGTGGCACCAGCAAGACTAATCTCCGCCGAATTCAGGTAGTACAAAACGGTATTCCGGACAGCTGCAAATGTTCCATGGTTCGTCAGACACCAACAAGTTCATTACGAGTTTGACCTTCTATCCGTTCACCAGTAAATCCAGCGGGTGGAACGACTTTTGTTTTACCATCTCCAGGAGGTGCGTGGAGCTGTTACCTACAATCTCGGCGGTCGCACTCGCCAACCAACTCGCCTCAAGCACAAACTGGCACAAGATCTCCTGAGTGACCTCTCCAGTACAGACGAGTGATTAGTACCACCAGACTCCTAGCTGCTGCATCTTCTATTATCAGCTCTCAATTTATTATGATTACAGTTATCCTGCCATATTTAGATAGAGGAGCCGATCACGGCTACCTCCATTGTTGGGTGTTCTGTTACTATGTTTCTCTATAAAAATCGGTAAAGCATACTTGTTGATCGACAAATAAATTAAAAAAGAAACAATTGTTATGAAGGTTGGTATGTTTCTTCTTATTTTTGCTAATATTAGGCGTTTTGAATTAAGTTATATTCAGATGTACTTAACGTCATAGTAAAGAGATCATTACTTAAACGTTTCGTCTATATAATCAGACAGTGACAGATAACGTGGTTTGACATTTGTTGACATTTTCTGTTTTATGCATAATTGGAAACAATGATTCGCATTATCTATTTGGCACTAGCACTCTCCTGCCCTCTCTAGTGCCATACTTACTGGGCGTAAACTTGATCGTATTTATTCCAAACACACAGAGCTTGGCCTCATACAGTACGTGAACTTAAAAACGCAAATTCGGCTAAATACCAAATTTTCAATTTCATTTCAGCATTTCTCAAAGGTATGACACAAAAGTTTAAGTAACACTGCCCATATCAAACTATCTACAGTGTGATCCATATAAACCTGAACCATTTCAATAGGCCATCACTTTTGAACCTATAAATTATAGGACACACGGGCAAGTTTGTGAGAATATAATACACAACTGAGAGATTACATTATTTACATCTCAGAGAAAATGTTGGAAGTGTCCACCATCAGCATTTATACATGTTCGCACACGTCTCACAATATTCTCTGAATTTTTACGGAGATTATCCTCGCCAATGTTACTTATTTCGCTTCGAATGTATTACTTGAGAACATAAATTGCCAAAGACCTATTCTTGTATGAGGGTGGGTCAAAAAGTAATGCTTCCTAATTTTTTCTTCCTTAAATAAGTAAGTAATATGAAAACTTTGAATTTGGTGCAGTTCCTCAAACGTTCTTCTCCTACCCCCTGCAGTAGTCACTTCCTAAGTCAACAGCTAGCGGCACTGCATCCTCTTGCAAAATGGCTGATATCGATATTCGTATTAGACAGCGTTCTGTGATAGAAGTTTTGACTGCGGAAGGTGAAACGCCAGTTCGCATTCACGAAAGACTAAACAATTTGTATGGTGATGCAACGGTTGATGTCAGCACTGTTAGACGATGGGTTCGTCGCTGTAAGCGAAGCGACAGGCCGGTGACTGCGGTGACTCCATGCAACATTCAGCGAGTCGATCACATCATTCGTGGTGATCGCCGGGTAACAACAGGTGAATTGTGTTGCATTACCTCCCTGAGTAAAGGCAGTGTGATGACGATTATTCAACAACTGGGTTACCCAAAAGTTTGTTCACGTTGGGTACCAAGAATGTTAACCGTCCTAAACAAAGAAACACGGAAAACAATAGCCTCCGAACACTTGCAGCACTTCAATTTGGAGGGAGAGGAGTTTCTGAAAATAAACTGTTACTACAGACGAAATGTGGTTTCATTTTTTTGAACCACAATCAAAGAGGCAGTCAATGGAATGGCATCACACAACGTCACTGAAGAAAAAATAATTCAAAACTTAGGAGTCGGCAGGGAAAGTTATGGCGACAGTATTTTGGGACGCAGAGTGTGTGCTTATGATTGATGTTTTGGAGCAGGGGTGCACAATAAATTCTTTCCAATACATCAGAACTCTCAAAAAGCTGAAAGCACGTCTTCGCCGAGTTCGCCCAACAAAAACTATGGCGGATGTTCCTCTTCTGCATGACAATGCAAGAACACACACCATCCGTTGCATCTCTGCAGAAATTGAGAAAATGGAATGGAAAGTCTTACCTCACCCCGCATACAGCCCTGACCTGGCATCATCAGACTTCCATCTGTTCGGGTCTCTAAAGGAAGCTCATCGTGGAATTCATTTTGAAGATGAGAAGGCTGTGAAAACGTCCGTGCGTCAATGGCTTAGGAAGCATTGGAATATATGACCTAGTTAAAAAGTGGACCAAAACTGTGGCAAAGGACGGAGATTATATTGAATAGTGACAAATTAATCGTCAATGTTGTAGTTTCAAGCTATGTAAATTGGATTCAATTTTCTTGGCAATTGAAAGAGAAAAAAGTAGGAGGCATTAGTTTTTTACCCATCCTCGTACACACTATTTTCAGATACCCCGCACAAGAAAAAATCCGGTGAGGTTAGGTCAGGGAATCTAGGGGCTAAAGACCTCTTGAGACTATTCGATTACCAAGAAACTGGTTACAAGCTCCATGGTGTTATTAGAGGTATGACACGTTGCTCCATCTTGCTGGCAATAACCTTCCCTCAGTTCGATATCATCTCCGTAAAACATCAGAAAATATGGCGGGACGAGTGCTAAAACATGTATAGATGCTAGCGGAGGACACTTTCCACATTTTATCTTAGGAGTAAATAGTGTAATGTAATCTCGCAATTCTTTATTATACTCTCCGAAATTTGCACGTGTCTCCTATTTTTGGTTTAAAAAATATGTTCTATTCAAGTGGTTCAGGTTTATATGTATCACACTGTACTTACACTAAATACAGGTACACTCACGGAATATTATCTAAAACTACATTTTTTCTCTGATATCCAATTTTAAGTGGAATGTAATGCATCCCGTGATACAAAAAGTAAAACCGTTTCTTTGTACAAACAGGGGGGGGGGGGCTAATAAATTAAGTACTTCCAATGAAATAACGGCATGGTATTTTGGGTACAATGTAATACTTTATTTACTACATATGTGGTAGAAAATGTAAAACCAACGTATTTCTGTGTTATTTTGTAGTCCAGCTGCAGTGAAATAATCCCCTTATACCGGACAACCCAACAAGCACGTGTGTTCCGCGTTCAAGCTACAGAGCCCGGCTAATTACTTTTAAACCATCAGGTTAGCGGTACCCGATCCCATTTTATCTAGACATCAAAATTACGCTCCGCAGCAGGGGACGCGTTAATTGCATCGTCTCTTCTTTCTTATCATGTTACACTACCTAAATGGTTATTAGTCCGATGTACCGTAAAAACGTTGATAATAAAAATCTGGGAAAAAGTTTGTTTTTTGGGCGAAGTTACAGGAAGAGAGTTCTTTCGACACAGAAGACGCAGTTTCACTTTGTACAGCATGACGATATAACGAAAGCTAAAATTTATTATTAGTTCATAACATTATCACCTTTTAAGACTAAAGAACCACGTCGTTGTAACGTTTATATACCAATTGATCCTCACGAGTTGTCATGGTTATGTTTAATTGACCGTCGAATAGTTCAGTGTGTTTCACTTCCCTCTAAACTCATTCATACACTGCGTACCTAAACTTCTCGTTTTACAAATTAGTCTTCGTCCTACAACCTTTATATAAGCTCGGAGAGTCTTCAAATAGTTTCAATACCACACCATCTTTCACTGAAACGGTCGCTAAGCTCAGGAATTTACTGTTTCAACACATCAGAACTGTCAAACTTTAAGTGTCTTTCATAAGTGATTGCACATTTCAGTTTAAGTGATATAATGTGCTGCACTATGGTCACTCCTGAACAAGAAACGCTTATTATTCTTATCTCAGGTTAGTTGATATACGAGGGCTGTTCAATAAAGAATGATCACTTTTCTTGGCAACATACCTTTATTCATCCTCATAATTTTGATGGTCCTTCTCAAAATAGTCTCCCATGAATGCGATACACTTGTCCCAGCGTTTCTGCCAGTTTTCAAAGACATGCTGGACACCATTTTGTGACAGATCCTTCAAAATCCCTTCCGCAGCTTTCACCACTACTTCTAATGATGGATAATGCCTTCCAGGAAGAAGTTTTTTCAAGTTAGGGAATAGAAAAAAGTCACATAGGGCTAAATACGGACTAAAGGAGGGTGAGGGATGCATTTCACATTGATTTTTACAAAAAATTCAACATTGGCAATATGCGGCCGCGCATTATCATGGTACAGCATCCAGCCTCTTCACGGAAATGTGGTCTTTTGCGCCTGATATGGACTTGCAATGTTTTCAGCACAACCCTGTAGTATTGTCCAGTTACTGATATGTGTGCAGGTAAAACATGCTGATAAAGCATTCCATGAATATGAAAGAATGCGATGACCATAACTTTCCCAGCAGAAGCGACCACTTTTGCTATTGTGAGGGGTTTGTGATGAAGGACATTCCCACACACAGCTTTGCTGTTTGTTCTCAGGATCAAAATGATGTACCAATGTTTCATCGGCAGTGATTAAGTTTGAAAGGAACTGCGGATCTTCCTCTAACATCAACTTTAACGGCATGTTACCTCCACAGCAGTGGTAGGCGATACTGAACATGTGTGAACTTGCCTGGTTCTCACAGGCGGGAATCAGGGAGTATCAACAATGAGACTACTATGGCGTGTTTGTTTCACATTAACCTAACAGAATATAATAAGATTGAATTTAGTGCGAAAAATTATAACCGTAAAAAAGTTATGATCATTCTTTATTGAACAGCCCTCGTAAATACTTATATAATTTTCAACTGCTTCCTTGAAGGTGTAACTGCATGAGTGTAATACAGTTCACTTTAAGGGTATGTATGACTGAAATTTCATGAAAATCGTGAAAATAACGACTTTTTTATTTTAATCCTATAAAATAATTTAGACATTCCCGAATGTGAAAAATGCATAATTTGCCTCCGGACGTCATTTTTAAATGCTTATTTAAATAGGTTAGTTCAGGAGGGCCAAATGTTAAAGCAGCAATCATTAATCTCAGCAATGAAGTTGTACGCAAAGCATACATAGAAGCTGATCCCTCTTTAGCTGACAATGACATAATAGATATTTGTGTTTCATATGATGGTACATACCATAAACGAGGACACAATCTAGTTATGGGATAGGTGTTGTGATAGATGTTTTTACAGGTATTGTACTCGATTATGAGATATTATCTAAATACTGTCCAGTTTGTACTTCTGCAGCAATAAGATTAGGAGATGAAACACAAGAATTTGCTAGTTGGTATGCTGAACATAAAGACAAAGGGGATTGTCAGAAAAAATATTATGGTTCATCTAATGCCATGGAAAAATATGCAGCAGAAATTTTGTGGCGAAGGTCAGTACCAGAAAAGAAAATTAGATAAACAGAGATGCTGTCAGATGGGGATGCTAAGACACATACTCACCTAAATGAAATAATGGTTTATGGCTCTGATGTAACCATTGTGAAACAGGAATGCATCAACCATATTTCAAAACGTCTGGGAACTGCACTTCGCAACCTTGTGAAAGAGTGGAGGAGTAAAGGTGTCACGCTGGGTGGAAAAAAGGAAGGCAGTTTAACAGAAGCAGTGATTAAAACGTTGACCAGCTACTATAGAAATGCAATCTCTCAAAATTTAGATGATGTAATTAAAATGAAGGAGGCAATTTTTGCCACTTTGAGGCATTACATTTCCACAGATGACAACCCACAACATGGAACCTGTCCTAAAGGTACAACTTCTTGGGGCTGGTATAACAGACAATATGCTGAGGGATGTGTGGATACCCATAATAAAAGAAAAATAAGGTTTTCAGACAAAATAGTTGCTAAAATGTTGCCAATATATCAGAGGCTGGCTTCTACAACATTACTAGAGAGGTGCAAAATAGGAAAAACACAGAATGCCAATGAATCTTTGCATCCTGTCATATGGAATAAGTGCCCAAAGGAAGTTTTCATATCAAAACAAAAATTGGATCATGCTGTTATTAAAAGCATCAGTGAGTTTAACATGGGTAGTCTTAAGTCATTGGAGCTGCAGAAAAATATCAGAGGTGAAAATGTAGTAGACTCAGCAAGGAAAACTTCAGTGCAGCGAGATCAGACTCATATCCTGCAAAGCAAGAAGCGAAGTTGTGCAGAAGAAAAGCAACATCTAAAGAAGAAAAAGGTAGAAAAAGCAGCAACAGAGGAGAGGAAAAAGAAATCTGAGGGTGCAACCTATCAGCCTGGTAGATTTTAATGTGAGTTATGCAATCAAATCTTTAATCGCTGTTTTCTCAATGTTCATATTTTCAGCATTTTTCTTCCTGTAAAATGTTCCTTGCGATGCAGTTTTTGTACTACATTCATGAAATTTCCTACACAGGTTCAGAATATCATAAGAAATGGAAATTGCCGTAGGTTTTATTGTGAAATGTATATAAGCATATATTTTTAATTTTCAAAAACAAAACTTACAGTTTTTTAGACAAAAAAAGAATATTTGTAAATTAAAAAATTTTTGTGACCTAAACTAAAGGAGACACAGAAAAACCCAGAGCAATTTCAAAAAGTATGTGTATTATGAACATAGGGTTAAAATATTAGACCAAAATTCAAAATATTTTGTCGCAAGGGACTTTTTAGTGACGTAACAAAAAGCATACAAAATTTATCATAATCTGGTAATATCTAAACTGCTGGAGAAAAATGGTTTAAATTTATGTTGTAACATGTTTACATTATACTACACCTATGGTGTAACTTTGAAAAATCTAGCATTATTAGTTCAGAAATTGAAAATTTCAGTCATACATACCCTTAAGGAGTCACAGTTAATAGCGATTGACAAGTGACGTCTTTGAATTTCATTGTCTTTTATATATTACCTGTCTACGTGTATGTGCGTGTACTTCAAAGATCAAATCATCAACCAATTACAATAGGTATAAATCTACAGTTAACGGTTCCAATAAAGTGTTTTAAAACAAGATTAGTGTATGCTGGACATTTGCAGTTCTATTATGTTTTCTATATGTAGTAGAAAGCGGAGAGAATTATGTACTTCAGACTAAAATTATATACTGGGATTTCACCGGAAATAAAAAGTAAAATTTTAGAAATGTTAATATGTGAAGAGCATAAGGCAGAAACGTACTCTGAAGTATCAAACTTTGTATTAAGTTCTCCATTTCCCCAAAAATGCAGCATAAACCTCTATTTCAATATTCTCTGACTGTCACGCTGCATTAAAAGCAATTGGAAGTTCTTAGATAACCTCAAAGTTACTCTGGAAATGCCTAGAAAACCTTACACAAGTGGCAAAATTAACAAGGTACTTCTTGGATGAGTGCTAGGGCATAAACGAATTAAAGGTAATGAAAAAGCAATGCCTTAGCAAGGAAAGGCTTTGCAATATCATTTACTGGTCATGAACCAGTGTTTTACGATCCTTTATATCCTATTGATGAGTGGATAAAGTTTAACCACAAAAAGGAAACAAACAGACGGATGCACACAGAGTAAGGACATTTCTTCTCGGCACTTCATAATCAAATAACACATTTCAGTCACAGCATTGCGCCCTTGATTGAGAAACGTAATTGAACAAATAAATGGCTTCATTTAAATACCACAGGATACAAGATGGGCAGGTTTTAACATTTCTTTACGTTTGCAATTCGCAGCAAATATATTTATGTACTGCATTTGCACAATCTATAGTAGGTACGGCAAGAATCATAAGTAATACTTCAACTTGCATTGAGACAGCGCACACACTGCATAAATCGCAGTATAATAAGCAAATGATATTCATTAAGGCACCTTGTAAGGCAAACCCATTATGGTATTGTACATGTAATTAGCTACATTAGATGTGTGAACAGCGTTTGCAATAACGGTTTGAACATCGATACAAATTGCATAACCTAAAAAATTTGTTTTATTCACCGTTTGCTTTAGAGCGTGTTACTTTCCTCTGGTAATGCTTTAACGAAACGCAAATTAAACATTGCCCCCACCATTAGCAAAATCCAATGTTTACTACTTCAGCATATTTCTGAACATTTATACCTACCCACCTACACATATAGTATTGCGTGTACTTTCCGGTATAGGTTTAACATGCTTTGTTTATTACATTTATGTTTGTTAAAACATGTTGCAATATGGTCGCCTAAAACATTTCATTGCTTGCAACAAGTCACTGACACCATAGAACACTAGAAATTATAATTCCATAACTTATTCCGTCAAGATACCTAATACTTATGTGGTTTATTTTATTTCATTTTCAACATGTCACAAATATAGATATATGAAATTATCTTTCCGCATTCCAATAAATACTGTGCCAACATTTCATCCTCAGAATCGCTGTCGTCATTCAATCTGGCCTGGAGGTACGCCATTTTCTTTTTTGTGTGTAAAGGTAAACTCCAAGTTATCCCACTAACCGCTACTCGAGGTGAGCCTAACCTCCAGAAATAACTCTCAGTTAGCCCTAAACCGAAGGTCGTAATGCCGACAACTGCGTGTAACTCCAAGTTAGCCGTTAACCGACGTCTTAACCGGAGATAGTAATACAGGCCCTAAGGGCTGTCACGCCTGTTGTTAACTTAAAGTATACAAAGATCATGATTTTCGGACCCACGAACACGCGACGTATAATTGTCCATGAGAGAAACAGGGAAACTCCAAGTTAATTCCGCAAACTTCCGACGGTTGCAGACGGTTAAAATCAAAAGTTAATCTGATGGAATCATCGCAATATGCGGGATGAAGGTATTCTCTTCTTAGGAACATTCCATTGATGCTTATTGCCTCGGTGATGTTATTCATTAGATTTTTCACTCTCTCGTTCCATTGCAAAGTCGTGGTGGGTTAATGTTGCACAGTATGATAACAACTAATGCTATTTGCAATTTTAAATCATTCGATGGAAGTCCAGGCAATTCTAATGAAAATACTTAGAGGTATAGTGCGCTCATAACTTAATTTTGTGTCCAGTCGTCGAAAGGATATTCAGTCTTGATAACAAATGATAAACACTATTTAATTAAACATGCTAAGTAAAATATCTTTGAAGACTTTGGCAATGAGTAGAATATCTCTCTACTTTGCTACTTTGTAATGCTTTTGTTTGTCGAAAATAAAAGACGGTGTGTGTGTTCCGCGAAAGTTTGAGTGTGTACTTAATTAACTTCCCGGTCCAATATCACTTCAGGTTTCTTTCTCAGCGTTTAAAATTTGCTTCATATATATTTCCGTGACAAAAGAGTAGGTTGCTTTAAAACTTAAACGCCTATAAATAAAACTTGATATAGGATGAAAACAAAGAGATTAGCAAACTGGATAAGGAACGGTGTTTGATTTTTGTGTAAATTTTCTTTTTCATTTCGCCATTATTGTGGGTGCAGTTTTGTTTAGTAAAATTTTAATAATACTCTTCTTAAAATTTAAAAATCTTTAACAATTAAAACGTGAGTCTGTTCTATTTGTAATTATGCACATTTAATCAGGAACTTTGAGAACACCAGTTCTATTGCTCATAATAGGAAATCTTTAAAGCCACAGGTAATTCAGTGATGTCACTGTTGCTAATATACTTTATAAAAATATGTAGAAATATAATAATGAAATTAGTGGTGTTTTAGAAGTATGTAGGAAGCTTCAGGTAAGAAATACAAGATAATTCTTAGAAAACATGTGTATTCTTATGACCTTTGCATTCAAAGTGACAAGCGGAGCAGATATGATTTAATAATGGTGCGTTGGAAAACTTTATTTTGGACAGACGAAACACAGTTCTTGTTTAATGGTGCAGCTGGCTCACACTGTTACAGAATTTGGACCAAACATGGACCTCAAAGTTTAATTCAAGGAGATCATTACCACTTAAAAGTTACTGATGGTGTGGCTTCAATTCAAAATTCATAATGACACCTTATTTCTTTGACTAAGACAACAATGAAATAGCAGACAGGTACTCACTGTAAATAGTCAGCGATAATAAGGCATCCTTCAAATTACCGTATCCATTGATAAACAAATCATTTTCTTCATGCAAGATGGCGCTGCACCCCATCTACATCTCCAGGAAAACAATTAATTACCAAGATCTTTAGCGATCCTGTCATCAGCAGACTATTTGCTTCTAACTGGCCAGCATGATCTCTAAAGCTCAATCTGTCTGACTTTTTTAGTCGGGTGACCTTAAAGAACGAGGTCTTCTGACATATCCAACATCCAGAGAGCAGCTATTTCGCAAGAAACTACTAATGTTGCAAAATTCTGTGTATGAAGTCGCAGAAACAATAGTGTACTGTGAACAAGAGAACGAGGGTATATTTCTAATGATCTACAGCGCTCCTTTGGATAATTTTAAAATGAGCTCAGAAGTCCTCTACATAGCTGGTCAACATAACAAATAAACATCCTTAATATACAAAAAATGTAGGACACCTTATGGAAAATATTTTATGTCAAGTACTTTTAGTATGATTTCTAAAATATTCCTGTTGTTTGTCTGAATTTTCCTATCTTTATACTTTTCTCAATTGAGAAGTCGTTCAACTTTTTTCTCTTGGTCACGCAAAGGGAACATAATTTCAAAATCAACACATTTCTATCATCTCTTAAAATATTTGGCTATTACAAAGTGGTGTCTTAGTGCCTATAAGAAAATTTATAATAAGATAGTGCTTATCTTAATATGGAGTAGAATGGAATAGGTAGAACAATAAGGATTTGTAAGAATAGAAAAAGTCATGTGAGCATAACTCATCAAACTATTGTTCTTATTTTTCCTTTCTACTCTCCTCAAAGAAAATGAGTTAAATTTTCATTCAGGCTTCAGAACCAACAAAACACAGCCCTGAGATTGGTAAAATAACCAACATTGATTCTCTATTCGTTTACACAATTTAAACACATAACATACATGTTTGGTGGTGGCTATTAAAAATAAAATAAATAAAATAAATAAAATATACTTTTGATTTAAAAAAGGATGTCTGGTGGTGGTGGTGGTGGTGGTGGTGGTGGTGGTGGTGGTGGTGGTGGTGGTGGTGGTGGTGGTGGTGGTGGTGGTGGTGGTGGTGGTGGTGGTGGTGGTGGTAATTAAAACCATTTATGGTGATTCGGTGAGCTTATTTTCTTCATATTATGATCAATGTTAGAGCGCTGTTCAGTGCCGGGACAAAAAAAACGACTGTAGATAATGTAATTTCAAAAATATACGTTCTAAACAGATAATACACATCCCTGAATATCGTGAATATTGTTCTAATTATTCAATCCTATATGCCACTTTGACATTCTACTACATGTGAGGGCAAACACTCATTGTCGCTTCAAGCTTTCAGATTTCGTACTAGATGGCAGTGCAAGAAACTATTTGTATTTCATATATAAAACGAATTTATATGTGACATATTCATTGTAACTTAGTTAAATAATAAATATGTACACTTTTAAACATGTTCATTAAAGTCATTTATGGTTAATACTAGCAACAACTCATTTATATTAAATTAATGAGCGAATTATGTGACGTGATTTGGCAACAAAGGCTGTGTATTAGAATTGAAAAGAGCTTCTTGGCTGGTTTCCCAGAGAGCTTTTTGAAGTGATTCTTTCTTCGGAGATGTGATTTATCAGATGATTATATCCAGTGATTCGTTTGTGGATGGTATCTTCTATTACTGGAGAGTTCTGAGTGTGTTGCGGACGAGTGAAGTCGCAGACTCGCTCCCTTGTTTTTGTGTAGTTGTGCTTAACCTACAATTTGACGTGAAAGTGCTTCATAGACATGTGAGCCACGAGGCACGCACATGTAACTATACGGAGTGATACAGAGTGTAGTGCAACAATAGTGATTTACTGTGAAAAGTGAAGTGCCAAGCCACCAAGGTGCTTCACGTTCTCCGGGACTCCCTACAAACCAACACTTATAAAATCCAGCACACCAGGAAATACCTGAAGCTCCTCCTAACAAGGAAACAGGACGCCATCCCGATGATGACCCGCTTGAAGGACACCGGTGTGGAGTCCTACAGTTTCACGCCCAGAGGTGAGCAACCACTCCGCGTCGTCATCAAACGGCTCCCAAAGGATCTCGAGGAGGACTTCGTCAAAGAGTCACTGGAGCAAAAGGGCTACACCGCGGTGCAGGAACGCCAGATGAGTTCCCGCGGCAGGCCTCTGCCCAACTATCAGGTAACTTTAGACAGGAGCACCAAAAACCGCGAGATCCTAAAAGAACGAGAGGTGTGCCATATGATAGTGACTGTAGAGGTCCTCAAAACCAACAATGTTTCAATTGTCAACAATTAGGCCATACTTTTGAAATGTGTAACATGGACTCTCGGTGCGTCCTTTGCGGTGGCATGCACCGCCTAGTTGACTGCCCCAAAAAGGCAACGCAGGACGTCGTACCCCACTGTGCTAATTGTTGGGAGATGCATCCTGCCAGCTACAGGGGCTGTGAAACGTTCAGAAACGAACGTCACCGGCGCCAACTGGCAGCCATAGCCAGGGCAGCTCCCACAGTGCAACCAGAGCCAAGACCCATCGCAAGCCCGGCTCTGGTCAGAGAAGGCGTGTCTTTTGCAGGCGCAGCCGGAGGACGGACGGCACCTGTGGCACCACCAGCTGGTCCCTCTCCTCCCTCTCCCCCCTCCCTGGTACCTACGAGAGACCTGGGCGGACTCAAGGAGTTACTTTCTCTAATCAAAAATTTAAACATTTCCAACCTACTGACCAAGTTGCGGCCTTTTATTGAACAATTCAAGAGCTGCAACAGCACTTGGGAGAAAGCCGAAATTATCATATGTGCCATCTCTACACTCCTGGAATAAATGGCTCCGGTCAGGGGAGGTATAACTTTAACTCGCGCGCTCCTATGGAATGCCGACGGCATCCTAAGGCAGCGCTATGAACTTGACAACTACCTGCGGCGCAACAAAATTGATATCGCATTCATTTGCGAAACTAAATTAAAGCCGGAGTATACCTTTAAGCTCCAAGGGTTTCACATATTTCGGACTGACAGATTTGGCAGACAAGTGGGGGGAACCGCCATATTATTAAAAAACACCATTGCTCATGCTCCTGTTACGTTGCCAGCTTTGGCAGCGCTGGAGTGCACAGCTCTAAAAATTCGTGTAAACAACAAGACGGTGATGTTGGTAGCACTTTACCGGCCTCCCCACTCCCCTAACTTCATACAAGACCTCGAACAAATCCTTGCTTTAGAGGACCATGTTATATTTGCAGGAATTTCAACGCTCGACACCCGTGGTGGTTTTCTCGTCGAGCGAACGCTCCTGGTTGAACTTATAACTGAAAATGACGATTTCGAGGTACACCTCCCACAGGAACCAACCTTTTGGCATAAGTCAGGACACGATCCTGAAATTTTGGATTTCGTAATTACAAAAAAATGCGGCTGTTACAGACAACCTCATTGTGTATCACAGCCTGGATTCCGACCATTTACCTGTGCATTTCGAGATCTGCGGCTCTCTCGCGGCGGGTGCGACCGGTCCGCGGAGGCGAGCAGAGACCAATTGGACAGGCTACACGATGGATATGCACAGGATGGCGCAACCCAGACTGTCATACCACAGCGAGGCGGACATAGATACCACCATTGAAAACTTCACCGCCTCGCTGCATACGGCCAAAAGGAACGCTACCACATACACCACAAGTCCACCCAGTTTTTGCATGCACCCTAAGGTGGAGCGGCTCATTGCCCGGCGCAGACGTTTGACGAGACTGTGGCGGTACACCCGTCAGCCTGAGTTTAAAGCGCTAGCAAAATGGTTAAGCAAAATCATTCGACAACAAATTAAATTAAACAAAATTGAGCAGTGGGAAAACAAAATGCTGAGTACCACCCATTCGGAACATAGTTTGTGGAAATTATTAAAGCCATTTAAGGTCTCCTCAAACGCCAGCACCGCCAATGAGGCGCTCCACACTCAACTCGGCCTGCACTTCTCCTCTAAGGAGAAAGCCGAGGTTTTCGCTGACTGTCTGCAAGATAGATTCAGCGAGAACGCAACGACCAACCCCCAGCTGGAGCGGGAGGTTGATACATGGGTACAAAACTGGGTGGCGCAGAAGCATGAGCAACATCTGCCCCTCACAACACTGCAGGAAGTCTACAAACTCATTAGGAAACTACCCAATGGGAAAGCCGCTGGCCCGGGCATGATGGCTAATGAGGAACTCAAACACCTCCCGAGAAAAGCCCTGGTGCAACTCACTAAAATATTCAATGCTTGTTTGCAGCAAAACCATTTCCCCGAAACTTGGAAACGAGCCAAGGTGATTATGTTACCGAAACAGGGGAAAAGCACCAGGCAACCACAGAATTACCGCCCCCATTAGTCTCTTGTCAACAATTGGTAAATTGCTCGAAAAAATCATACTTTGTCGATTACAAAAACATGTTTCGGACCAATAACTTACAAATTCTCAGTTTAGATTTAGAAAGGGCCACTCCACCGAACTATAACTTTTAAGGTTAGCTGATGACCTCACCGAGCAATTTAACAATGGGGCTTCAACGTTGGCGTTATTTTTGGACGTAGAAGTCGCCTTCAACCGGTGCTGGCACAACGGCCTCATTTATAAGATGCACCGGAACTTTCCCGGCCTCCAAATTTCAACACCCATGCTGCACAGTTTCCTAAAAAATCGGCGCTTCTACGTCCAGGTGGGTGACTCCTCCTCTAAGGTGAGAGTTATGCAGGCTGGCGTACCACAAGGGGCGATCATGTCACCGTTTTTGTATATACTTTTCACTTATGACTACCCTGTGGACGCCAGATGCAGAGAGGCCATGTATGCTGACGATACTGCAATCTACAACCACCACAAAAATTATCGTTACGGTATTTTGGAAGTGCAGCGGTATATTGACCGCTTCCTCTCATGGCTACATGATTGGAAGATCAAAATTTACCCGAACAAATGCCAGCTTATTCATTTCACAAAGCGGTGCCCTTTGGCTATGGACCTAACGGCCGGTGGTCAAACACTGCACTGCCGTCAGCATGTAAAATACTTAGGCGTGACGCTATCACGCACTATGAACTGGTCCACCCATATCAAAGATACCCCAACAAAGGGCGGCAGCGATTAAAGTTATGCGCACCCATTTCAGGAGTAAACAGATCCAGCTGAAGACCAAACTGGTCCTGTATAAAGCGTTCATTTTGTCGCTGGTCCTGTACGCGTGTGTGGCCTGGGCCAACGCCTCCAAATCCACCTTGAAATACCTCCAAACCTTACAAAACCTTTCATTAAGAAAGATCCTATCCGCCCCTCTCCTCACCCGCGACGCACAAATCCACCAGGAAACGTGCATCCCTACCATTGCCGAGGCCATACTAAAAAGGGCCTCTTCCACCTGGGCAAGCATTAAGAGGCACAGCAACCCCACAATTTACAACATCGGCAGAGGCGAGCCGCAGCATCGCAAACATCGAGAATAAAAATCCTATAATTAATAGCGGCTCGACCAACCTTCGCGCCTAGCATACCCCGGCCCATGGTCGCACAATTTCCAGAGGCCGCACTCATTGCTGCTGGATCGCTTCCCGTTGTACAACGTGTCTACCCACAGTTTAGTGTGAGTGTGAATGTTCGTGTGTACAGGTATGTGTGCGTGTGTGAGTCAAAGTAAGGGGGTAAAATAAACCCCATGTATATATGTATATAGTTATTTATATTAACAAAACAAAACAGAAAAAAAGAAGACCACATTATACTGTTCTCGGCGGTCGCAATAAGGCCGCCGAATGGGTTTAATAAAAACCATAAAAACAATGAAAATATCACTCAAAAATTATAAGCTCATGTAAATTGTAGCCTGGAAGCCGGGCCCCTTGTACCAGCACCAGGCCATATTCTTTAATAAAGATAAAGATAAAGAAAATTTTGCGAGATCATTTCCCCTATCTCAAAAGCATTCTACTGCCAGAGGGCTTAACCCTTATCTGGCCAGACCGAAAGACTGGCTTTCTAGCTTTCAAGTTTCCGCTCGCAAGGTCTCACAAAGTTTATCAGCGAATAATAATATAATTTCAATTTATAATTTATATAATAAAAATAATAAACAAAACATTCGACTGCCAATAGAGGGTCCCAGTCATCCATGCAAGGTTTTTCGTCAGCGCGTAGTATGCTAACATGCGATAATTAAAAACGATTAATGGAATAATTTTGTAAACTTTTCATGAGTGCGCGAGATGTGACTTCGAAAGGAGTTGGACTCTACTAGTCGGTGAACACGGTCGGAGAAGGGTAGAAGGAAGCGGATGTACCACAGCTCGATCAAAATAGAAATTCGCTGCATTGCCGACGGAATCGTTGGTTCCAACAGGTCGCAACGGAAACATCAGAAAATGCGCCCTATGTAACGTTAATCTCCATCATGGGGTTGATGATCTGGTACTAATCTGCGGCTTGAACACTCATCTAACAACAGAACAGGTATTGGTCTATTACAATTTTGGATGTTATTTGCTGATTTATTCATGTTGTAAGAACAAGCTAATGACATATGGACCCCTGCAAACTGTCGCAGCAAATATGTAACACTATTAACCGGTTGGTGAAAGGATCCTCTCATCCGCTGATGTCGTGCGTACGTAGGAATCATTTGACAGAGTTATTTCCAAAACAATTCCATCAGATAACCTCGACTGAAGGATGACCCTATTTTAAGGAATCACAGAATGAATTAGATTTTACTGAAGATGATCCTATAAATGAATACAGAGTGATTCTAAAACCAAGCAGAATTATTTGCCTCAGAATTAAAAGGATGGAGAACATAGTTTCCTGTAAAGACATTGAACATTTTTACCAAATACTGGATGTTGAGCATACATCTAAAACTGGTGTTCGCACATTCCGTAAAAAAAACAATTATGAAAGGAGTTATACTACATAATGGAAACACAATCTATTCCTTTAGCCCATGTAATTGATTTCAAGGAAAATTATGATAATAGCAAATAGTACCATTTGTCTCGGCATAAATGTGTGGATTTGAAAGTTATAGACCTTTATTGGGTTATAGCTTAACTATACTAAATTTTGTTGTATATTTTGGAGATGGATCAGCAGAGATACATAGGTGGTCTGAAAACTTTCCTATGTAATAAAGATACAAGATATTTTTTCGGAGTCATCTTTTATATTTTTCAACATAGCCTCCTTGTGACGCTACACACTTCTCCTAGCGATGCTCCCATCTGTGTAAACCGTCCAAATAGTACTCAGCGTTTTTTCTGCAAAATAATTGTTCACGAAGGTCATTGTCTCTCCATTTGACGAAAAGCTCTGTCCTTCGATTAAAATTTTCAGATGAGGGGACAAAAAGAAGTCGCTTGGGGCTAGATCTGGTGAGTAAGGTTGATAGTGAAGCAGTTCAAACCATAATTCGTGTTTTTTCGCCACTGCAATCGCTGAGGTGTTAGACGGTGCGTTGTCTAGTTGAAACAGTAGTTTCTTTTCTGTACATATGGCCGTTTTCCCGCAAGTTCTGCCTACAGTTTGTCAAGTAATAATGCGTAGTATGCTCTTGTAATGTTTTTTTCCTTTTGGAAGATAATCGATTAAAATAACTCCATGACTATCCCAAAAACAGTCGCCATCACTTTCCCAGTGGAAAAAAGCAGCTTTTGCTTTTTAGAACCGGTTGCCCAGTTGCAATCAACTGTTTTGGACTGATTTTTTGTTTCGGGCGTATAATGGTGTATCCAAATTTCATCTCCAGTAATTAATCATCGCCAAAACTGGGATTTATTACACCTAAAGAGCGCCAACAGAGCGTTAGAAATGTTCATTCGAACATGCTTTTGGTCTAACGTGAGCAAACGCGGCACCCAAATCGCGGATAGTTTTCTCATGTCTAACTGTTGATTTAAGATGTCACAAACACGATATTTTGACATGTTCATAACCCATGCTATCTCTCTCATTTCAATTCGGCGGTCGTCTAGCATCATTTGGTGAACTTTGGCGATGTTTTCTCCGGTAGTTGTAGTTTCTGGCGTCCCGAACGTTCATCGTCTCCCAAGCTCTTACAGCTCTTTCAGCTGTCCAAAATTTTACTGTGCTAAATAATTTTGCAGAGTCCGCATACACAGAATCCAACTCATTTATGATTTGCGTAGGTGTATTACCTTTCGAAAACAAATATTTAATGAGAGCTCGATAACCGATTCTGTCCATATTCATAAAAACACTCACATCAACTCACTCAAACGACTGTTACATAACAACTGAGCGTCCAAAATAGCTGAAACTTTGGCGATTAACTGTCAACAGATGAACAACGAAATTCACTGGCTTTTTTTCAAGGTTCTAAGGAGAGTTTAAAGAGAGTTTTCTAAAGAGAGTTTTAAAAGAGTTTTGTTATACTATTTTGTTTAAGAGTGCTGCCATCTTCATGTTGAGGTCGGAAACTTTGCAGACCACACTTGTAAATGTTTTGATTTGTAATCTATGTCTGCCACGTCATTGTGTCTATGCAGCTCCTTTCTATAGCATCGCTTTTTGCTTTATTTTCAATATGCAAAACATGAAATAGTAGGACGCCTTTTATATTTGACTGTTTACACAGATAACCTGTATAGCTAAATACCTCTCTAAACACATCATGTGAACCGCCATTTGGACCTTCATTGTTGTATTAATACAGACCATTCTATGAGAGTATCCTTTATAAGCATCCGTTTAATGACACTCGCACTGGTGCTCCCTTATAGCATTCAACACTGCCTTCTCCTCCCGCCCTTTTTTACTATAGTAGTTCTAAGGATCAACTAACGCACGAAATTGTTTCATTTCTTCATCATATAATCCACTTTAAATTGACTAATTTATAAACTATTTAAAAGATATATTTTTAGAAACATCTTATATTCCCATTCAGTTTGAATATATAAGGACTACACAAATGTAATGCCTACAATACCTTTTATCTTTTAACTGTGAATCAAATTAAATGAAAAGTACACAGCGTAACAGTTTAACAACAACGTGTATACCCGTGCAGAAAATTTCACAATATTCCTGTTTAAGCTGTTGGCACAAAGACGTTTCTTAGGTGTCCTCTTTTTCAAAAGAATCCCAGATTAGCTTCTGATGGTGGCCCGAATAGATATCTGATGGAACAGGGCAGCACTTCCTATGCACGGGCAAAATCTTCAAAGGAGCGCGTTGAGGATCTTGAGGGTGCTAATAGATGTGACAAAAGTGACTGTGCACCCCTGAATCAAACTTGCAATTACAGACTGTGCAAAGTATTAGACTCATTCGTGTTTTTTTTTTTCAGTTTAACATTCAAAATAATAGTTATTTACCGCCGTTACCTATTTCAATTTGTTGTAATTCTTTTCCTTGCTATAATATGAAGCATATTCAATGAAATTGCTCTCTTAATAATAGCTGGGGGATTTTTCGTTAACTTATAGTAATATTGTGAGCAGCCGTTTTCTTCATGTATGTTTATCCAACTGTTTGGTGATATTGCTTTCATTTGGTGAATGTAGTAACTGAAGATTGTTAATATTTGCCTTTATTGTGTTCCATGGCTAATATATCCTCAGTATTTATTATTAATTGATCTCAAGCCAGGTAACATCGTGTATCTTATCCTTAGCATTCACGTTGATTCAAATGTGAAGTTATGGGTAAGACTGCTGACTTATCCCCAACGAAAGTGGTTGTAACTGAGTGTCTGTTGAAGGAAACTCTTTATTCACAACGTGAAATAGCTAAGAAATTGTATATTTCACAAAAATCTGTTAGTCGCATTAATTAAGCTTTAACTTTCGGTGAGACGTTGTCCTCACAAAGGGATGGAAAATGCGGGAGGAAAAGAAAGCTATCACCAAGGATGCAAAGAAAACTTGTGCAGGTGGAAAAACAAAATAGAAAAGCAACCAGCATTGACCTCAATAATCAACTAAAGCAGTACGGTACAGAAACTCCAGAAGATTATGTGAAGCAGGTCTAACAGCACGCAGGCCTCATAAAGAGGCTAAACTGACTCTGCAGTGCCAAAAAAAGAGTTTAGAATGGGCCAAAGAGATGCAGATACATCCATTGGAATTTTGGAGAAAGTTAAACAGTATGAAAATTGTATATAGCATAAAATTAAAATATGTACATGTAAATTTTATGGAAATGAAATAAAAAGTCTAAACTCTGGTTTTGTTATACTCTCTTTGAGCAATTTTAAAACTGTTTAAGATTAATAGAGGTTTTTTATTGTTTCAGGTAATTTTCTCAGATGAATCCATGTTTGAGGTAGGTGAAGAGAGCAGCCAATATGAGAGAACGACAGATAAAGAAACATTTTCCCCTCAGTGTGTTGATCAAAGAGAAAAGCACCCAACATCAAAAATGGTCTGGAGCTGTATGTCTGTCCATGGACCTGGAAGATTAGGTATACATAGATGTGGGATCTATGGAGCAGAAACAGTATAAAAGTGTATTAGAAACAAAAGTATTTCCGCAAAGTAAAGAATGGTTTCCAAATGGTGATATTTTGTTCATGCATAACAGTGCTTCCTGCCATAGAGCAAAATCGCTAACCCAGTTACTCAAAGAAAACAATGTAAAAGTACTACCATGGCCTGGGAATAGCCCTGATTTAAATCCAATAGAGAATCTGTGGGTTATTGTTAAACAGAGACTGAAATAATTGAAAATAACAACAAAAGTTCAGCTTATTGAGGGTCTGATAGGCATTTGGCACAGAGATGAAGAAATAAAGAAAAAGTGCTCCACCCTTGTAGAAAGCATTCCTAAACGCAACAAAATGGTAATAAAGGCTAAACGAACGCATACAAAATTTTAAGAGTTGAAAAAAAAATATTTTGTAACATTATTCCTGTTAAATAAATAGAAAATAAATGGTATATGTTAAAAATTTCACCATTGAGTCTAATAATTTGTACACGTCTGTACAATGACACTGTTCATCCCAGAACATTGTCGTCAGAATCTTCTCTACGATACCAGAGTTCTAAGGTTTTTCTTCCTCAACGAGGGTGTGCGATGCCATTCTATTGACTGCCTCTTCAATTCAGGTCCAAAAAGATGAACTTTCATAACTTTCGCCAATAATATCTCTCCCTCCACATTTAAGAATGATGTTTTACTTGCCTCTGCACTGTAATTGGTTTACATTCTTGCTACACATCGTAGACAAGTTATTCGGTGCCCCAGTATTCTAATATCCCCACCACACTGCCTTTACCAATGTAAAGCATGAGATACAGTGCATCTCCTACCAGGTGATCTTCACGAATGAATCAAATCACTACCACTCGTCTAATAATAAGTTTGCCCATCAGCCCCTTTATGCCCTGAAACCCTTTCTTTAACAGCCCTGACAGGCACTGTTGCATCACCATAAGGATATATATCATTCAATGAATGCGAATACATATATTGCCTTCTGTATGCAAGAAGTGTATCACAGAACACTGATTTATTTTTCATCAAAGTTAATTCAGTCAAATGTTATTTCAGTTTTGTGAAGAAACGAACTTGAGAAGTCACACCAAAATATAAATGTACAATGACACTGTTCATCCCAGAACATTGTCGTCAGAATCTTCTCTACGATACCAGAGTTTTAAGGTTTTTCTTCCTCAACGAGGGTGTGCGATGCCATTCTATTGACTGCCTCTTCAATTCAGGTCCAAAAAGATGAACTTTCATAACTTTCGCCAATAATATCTCTCCCTCCACATTTAAGAATGATGTTTTACTTGCCTCTGCACTGTAATTGGTTTACATTCTTGCTACACATCGTAGACAAGTTATTCGGCGCCCCAGTATTCTAATATCCCCACCACACTGCCTTTACGAATGTAAAGCATGAGATACAGTGCATCTTCTACCAGGTGATCTTCACGAATGAATCAAATCACTACCACTCGTCTAATAATAAGTTTGCCCATCAGCCCCTTTATGCCCTCAAACCCTTTCTTTAACAGCCCTGACATACACTGTTGCATCACCACAAGGATATATAACATTCAATGAATGCGAATACATATATTGCCTTCTGTATGCAAGAAGTGTATCACAGAACACTGATTTATTTTTCATCAAAGTTAATTCAGTCAAATGTTATTTCAGTTTTGTGAAGAAACGAACTTGAGAAGTCACACCAAAATATACATTTGTAGTTAAATAATATATTTAAGGATAAAAAATAGGGCATTACTATCTGACCAAGACTTATATATTGAGTGGTAAGATACTCGCTGTTCTCGGCACCTGTTTTTCCTCTGCTTGTTCTTTAACAATATTTGACACTGAATTGTTCTGGTTTTGTCCAACCAAAGAATGTTTCCTGAGAGCTTTTGCTGCTTTTCGAGTATCTTTTCAAACAAACTTCTGCAACAGCTGTAAATCGGCTGGAATACTCTCTCCAGAATAACTTTATTTTTTGTAGTTTTTGCTTCTTCCCAAAGTTAGGCAACTCTTTTCTTCCTTTCCAGTTTTTACTCTTGTCTTTCGTGGTGGCATTTTTCCTATCTGCTTGTTTTCAAACTATGAAAGCTCATCTTCAAAAAGGGATGTAGTCCTTGTCTGTCAACGAGTCATTTGATAAGAAATCCAATAAGGTGGTATTACCACGTCTGTATCTTCTTCCTGCGCCTCAACTGTCGATTATCAAGCAAGATTAATCAAATTGAAAGCATAAATTCATAAATTCAAAACATTTCTTAAATTTGTGTGTAAAATTATTTTTAAATGTACAATCAATATAATCGGTTATGAAATAAACATTATAAATGTTTCTTTTGCCTCTTTGAAAACAATAATGGCTCCCTTATTACTTTAGAATTATGTATTCATAAGTTTTACACGCAGTCACACGATGGACCTTTGATTTTTTGTCTACTTTCATAATTATGTACATATAGTAAGCAATGGAGATATTCTATATCACGTAAAAGTTCGACACAGAGATTTTAGATATTTTGACACCCTTCAAATAAAATAATAACTAAACAGCCAAATTAAGCATATTTTTGAAGAGCACAAGTCAAAAACCAAAAGTAGGTTGAAGTCGAAATTTGAAAGTTTTAGTTCCGTGTTTACCAAGAATGCGACAGGAAAGATGTGAAGGTAAGTTTCCACAGCAAAGCTGGCGTTTTCATTGAAACTTTTTTGAGTATTTTCTTTAGCAGCACATGAATTTTGATTTGAAGACCATACCGCATTTTCACAAAAATCAAAAGTATATACTGTATTTGTTTGAGAATAGGCTCTAAATTACTCTTTGTAATGCATAATTATTGAATAACTGCTAAGCGTAAAATATAGTCGAAGTCTTACTACATAGAACATGTGTACTGTTTTGGATAGAGTCAAACTGAAAATGTCAGTGCCAGATCTCCACCCAATCGCTCCTACCCATTGAGCTGTCATGGCCAACGTGCCTTCCTGACATCAAATTCTCCAGTTGACTCATAGATAGGTAGTGGGAAGAAATGAATAATTTCCATAAATTAGCTAAAATGTGTACAGTATACCTAAATAAAAATATTTTATAGAGCTATGTATTTATGAGACATTGCTTGTTATTGGTTTGAATTTTCAAATAGCTATATTTTTATAATTTTTCTCTACCACAGTAGAACTCTAAAGTGGCATGGACATGTACAACCGATGCCGGAAGAACGGTGGACCAAACAAGTCCTAAAGTGGAAAGTACCAGGACGGGGAAGAGCCAGAAGATTGTGGTGCAAGGACATATGTGGTCATATGAAGAAGAGGGCACTGGATCGACAGGAATCTCTGGAAAGCAGGAACCAAGATTGAGCTGATGTAAATAGGAAAACCTATAAATAAAACAAATATTTTTCTCAAATATAAAGCCTTCATTCTTTATTTATTCTGTGGCTATACACGAGAATGCAATTTCAAACACATCACATAATGACTAGCTATAACATTTACTCTCTCCGTACCAAATAATGGTGTAGGTAAAAGTTAAAAAGGTAGGATTATAGCGCATGCGCAACTATGGCCTATTCCGTATATTCCTAATATACAACATGTTAACAGACTTTCATGGATGCGCTCTGTCTAAACGTGTTGTAGTGAAGAAAAACATACACCATTTACCCAGCGTAAGATGAACAAGAATCAGCAGTGGTGTTCAGGGTAACAAGCAACCCAGAGTGTGACAGCCCATATAGGGTCATGACCTGCCAACCCGACTGGCGGCCTCACACCCATATACGCAAGGTATAGGTGGGCAATCATCCAACCGATACAAGGAGATGCGGTCAGCATCTCAGCATCCCCCAACCGGAATGTTCGCTTTCATGACCAGGACCGCTTACCTATCGTAATTTCGTCACTATGCTGAGTGGGCAGGTCCCATACTCGGGACAAACTTCACAACCCAGGGTTGGGATCAATCCCAGGCCGCTTTCCGTGGCAGAGAGCCAAGGCACGAGGTGTTCAGAGAAAGTACCAGGAATTATTTACGCAGGAAAACTTCGTAGAAACCACAAATAACAATTGGATGAATAGTCAGACTGAAAATTTCAATGCCACAGCCGGGATTTAACTACGGATTTCCCAATATTCGTCCAGATCGGCAGATGCGTGGTTGAAATTCCAGCTATGCCATGGAAGTTTTCAGTCTGACTCTATTCATCCAAAGCTTAGTTTACACACGACCAGTGTACAAGAAATGTTTAATTTCCAAACAATTGACAGTTGACTGCCGGAATGCTATTCTGCAATTTCTAGGGCAAAACAAGAAACGCGGAACTTTACAGAGCGCCTTATTAGGAGACCTGCAGCTGAGATTTAAGAAACAGCATTGACGGTTTCCAGTATTTGGCATCAAGCAAATGAGCAGTATGATCAAGGCAAGTTATGTGATAATGTTAATCGTAGAAAGAAAGTAAATTCTGTTCGCAGACGCAAATACTATTCTGTGCAATTAAGTAAACTGTAGGACACTACTTTACACAAACGTGGAACAAATTTGGTGTTTGGCTTGTGCTACGGAAGTTTCTAAATTGACCCCATCCGATACTTCCAAGAAGGCAAAACAATCAGATGAGATTCAACCACATTAAAGTCCTTTCTAACGGAACAAAAGAAACGTGAATGTTCGCAATACTCTTTGTCCATGATGTAGAATAATGGTAAATTCGGGGCTATGTCGATTACGTGCATAATGATGAGAAATGGATTTATTTCTCAAAAGTGGAGCAGAAATATAGTGTATCAGGAAGCGATTAGGAGGCGGCGAATTAATTGAAATCAGATAACTAAACAGGAAGATAGATTAATGAAAATACTGTGCTAAATTAATATACAAATTTTGTTATATTAATACGAAATTTGAATGGATAGAGTAATGATTAAAATAGCGCCTGACTTAAAGAATAAGAAGGGAAGAATATAAGTTAATATAACGTGTATACTAGCACCCAGGCCAGGAAGAGAAAATATTCTTGTAAAAATCTGTACACTTCGGAGAGAGGAAGGGAGGACCGTTACTCCTTTGTGCTACTAAGGATTCAATGTCTGAGAACTATAGAATACTCCCAGCCAGGAATGTGTTGGGACAAAAGGACTTTCAAAATGCAGTTGAGCATGAACGCTAAAGGGATTTACTTCGCTGATTTGATAACGATGTATACCGTTACAAACCTACTCAGGGTAGGATGAACGTCAATGAGTTAAACGAGTTTCGCAAAACAATGTGAAAATTCCAAATAAATGAGAAACCAATAATAATGTAAGATTTAAGAAGGGTGAGATAGCTTGCTCATGTGATAAAGTTAGAGAGGGGATCAGAATAAGGTTCGAACTGAATCGCGAAGTAAGAAAAACTTAATTAAGTCGTTATTCTACGACAGGAAGGACGTGTTCATACGCGTTAAGGAGAAGCGAAGTTTTATAAGTCTGAAATGTAGGGAAGTTGAGAATAGCGCAACCAGCGGAAGTGGAAGCAGTATTACATGTTTATTAGAGCAAAATAGTTGCTGTATAAAGAAGAAATAGAAACCGCGCGGAAGTAACTTTAAACAAGTAATCCAGGCTTCCCAGTAAATTGAATTTTTGTTAGGAACTTTACTAACAGGTGGTCACCGATACAAGTCGATAAGCAAACTTAGTGGGAATTAAATCGAATAATTCTGCAACAAACAAAGTGTTATTAATACAACTGAGTAGTCAACAACCACCAAAATCCATTTCCTACAACCATTCACCTGAGGATAAGAGAACTCACAGCTCCAATTAGAACCCAAATCACACACGAACCCAATAAATTTAACTCTAGTATGCGGGTTTGCAGCAACGTGCAACTTTGGGAGAATATAATACACAATTGGGAGATCACATTACACTATCTACATCTAAGAGAAAATGCTGGAAGTGTCCTCCACTAGTATCTATGGATTGTTGGTCTCATTTTCTTTGATACGACTGTAGACACTGGAGCTCATATGGTATCTTCTAGACATTTGCGGAGCAGCTGGATGATATCGAATTGGGAAAAGGTTATTTACAGCTAGATGGAGCAACGTACCATACATCTAATGACACCATGGAACTTGTAACCAGTTACTTTGATAATCAAATAATCTAAAAGTTTCTGTAGCTTCCCCATATTCCCTGTTCTCAATTCAGCCGGAATCCATGAAGCTTACAGTTCCTGACATTCCTCTTTCAGGATAAGGGAAAACCCCGGAAAAAACCTATCCAGGTAACACACCCTGACCGATATTCGAACTCGGACCACTTGAACGTGAGACAGACATGCTACCATCTACGCACCGAGGCGGGCACTTTTGTATGAATCGCACTATATTATCTTTAGCTTGACGAGGAGCCTCCTAGTCTTCAATGCAAGAGCAAAGGATTCATACCCAAATCACGTTTATAGTAACCGCTAGACCTAGGTGGGATTCAGACAAACAGCAATGTTTGGACGAAAAGACATTGGGTCATTCATTGTTGTCATCGATGCAGGAGTTAAACAAAGGTTTACTTCCATAAATAACAGCGTTTTTGTTTTTAATTGTTTACATTTACAGTGGTGGCATTAACTAGTGTTGTAAAAGGTCTAAATATTGTAAAATATACGAGGGCTGTTAAATAAAGAATGATCATAATTTTTTTACGCTCATAATTTTTCGCACTAAAATTCAGTCTTATTATATTCTGCTAGCTTAATGTGAAACAAACACGCCGTAGTAGTTTTATTGTTGGTATTCCTGGTTCCCGCCTGTGAGAACCAGGCAAGTGCAGACATGTTCAGTATCGCCTACAACTGCAATAGAGGTAACATGCAGTTAAAGTTGATGTTAGAGGAAGATTCGGAGTTTTTTTCAAACGTAATCACCGCTTTTGAAACTTGGCTACATGATTTTGATCCTGAGTGCAAACAGCAAAGCTCAGTGTGGAAATCTCCATCACCAACCCCCCAAAAAGCTAAAGTGGTTGCTTCTGGGAAAGTTATGGTCATCTCATTCTTTGATATTCATGTAATGGTTTATCAGCATGTTGTACCTGCAGGCACGTCAGTAACTGGACAATACTACAGGGATGTCCTGAAAACATTGCAAGTCCACATCCGGCGTAAAACACCACATTTCCATGAAGCAGGCTGGAAGCTGCACCACGATAATGCGCGGCCACATATTGCCAATGTTATTGCTGAATATCTTGTCAAATTCAAAATGAAGTGCAGCCCTCACCCTCCCTATAGTGCGGATTTAGCCACATGTTACTTTTTTCTATTCCATAACTTAAAGAAACGCCTTCGTGGGAGGCATTATCCATCATCAGAAGCAGAGGTGAAGGCTGCGGGGGCGATTTTGATGGATCCTTCAAAAATGGTTTCCAGCATGTCTTTGAAGACTGGCAGAAACGCTGGGACAAGTGCATCACATTCAGGGGAGACTATTTTGAGAAGCACCATCAAAATTTTGAGGATGAAAAAAGGTACATTGTCAGAAAAATTGTGATAATTCTTTATTGAACACCCCTCGTAATTTAATATAGCTTCTCCGAATGCAATACATCAGTGTTATACACTCAAAAATGTGAAATACATAGATAATTTGGAACTTGATAATTAAGTGATATCTATACCATAATTTGGGAAGGAGGGAGTATTTATGTACTCACTCATACAATATCTTAGCTATCTATATTTAATGTTGTAAGGAAAGTAAGCAGGGTGATCTGTACAAACAATTAATTTCCTATTTAGAATGTCATTCCATGCAACTACTGTTTGACTCATTAGAACTATTAATCAGATTGCTGCACATTTCACGTATGTATTGTACTGAATTCACAAAACAGAACTGCTGTTACAATATCACTGCCTGACCCACTTCCTCAGCATTCCATCAATCACAGCGTTTTGACCATGCATTTCACAAACCTGACGATGAATGTTGCTCGGTTTCACATTCATTGCATTGGAATAAAAAAAGGAATAACGAATCACTGGTCGTATTTCACAAAAGGCGAACTGGTCGTTGGTCAAAACCATGTTAAAAGAGAACAAAGCGCAAAACAATCTGCGATTCAGGCAGTGCATCTCGGGCTTGTCAACTGACGACAAAGTCAGCCCTCTGAAACCTACTATATCGATTTAAATCTCTTAAACCCATGTTGTTTTATAACCGACCAGTTTTTAAAACCGTTGTGAGGATCGTTTTTCGATTGTTGTGGTTGTAGTTCCTCTTCCTGTGTTCACTTTCCTGCATTCAGTGTGGTAACCTGACCCATCTGCCCGTTTTGTCCGTTCTACATTAACCTTCGTAATGGAATATGTTAAATTACTACACTTTTATATACATTGTGGACGTGGTATATTTATTAGTATTTACAGGTTGATTAGGCAGTGAAGGTCATAAATGGCACCTCTAAAGATACTAAATAATTTGTGCATACGACCCGCGAGGAACGATGATTTGAAGAAACCGCAAGGGACATACGGGCTTCAGCAAGTCCCTAATAATGGAGGGTCGAATGGCCAGATTCTGACGTAGCTGAGACGTTCCGAATATCAAGCATCACTGTCACCGACACACAGTCCTGGTAGCATAACCTTCTAGAATTCGCATCTGACAATGACATTATTTTTTTTATTCAATGATGGATGAACATTACATGCTTTACAGACCCTTGTTAACTTATTGAATGTTTATGAAATATATATCATGTATGATATTTATGATATTTATTTATTTGTACAGTAGCCATTACAAATTCAGTACAATAAAATTTAACATAGAACACGCTGCATTATACCTCCTGCACAAATACATGAAATTGCTGACCTGAGATGTGCTCGCTGACTCAGGTCCCCTTATCCTACATAAGAAATTTCCTATACATCTATTTTTCTTTTCTCCCATCCCCATTAGCATGCGTATCGCCAATATCTCTTTACTTACACTGTCCCAATGCTTATCCCATGTTTTTCTCCTGTAATTTGTTAGCTCCTTACATTCTATCAGGTAATGAACAGTACTTTCTTCATCTCCACAAAATACACACATCCTTACCTCATTACTTCTGAACCCTTTTAAGTATAATATTCCTACCCTCATCCATTCTATGCCTCCTCTTCCAGTTCTGCCATATTGATCAATATATTTTTCCTTACCCCACTCTGTCTTTAATTACTTATAACATTTCAAAGATTTCCTTTCTTCTATACTTTCCCATATCTCTTGCCTATCTATGTCTTGTAGTCTAGTTCTCACTTCCTTCCAAAAATCACTATAATTTGTCTCCTCTGCTCTCCATAGATCTCCCATGCCTATGTTTAATATCATTCTTTCCAATTCGGGCCACCAACTATTTGTATTTTAATGCTTTTCTGTTGCTTCATGCACCGATTCAATAATTCCCCTTTCTGCCCTTTAATACACTTAAGCCAGAATTTCAATATTCTCTCTATTATTGTCCCTCTCCTTTTTGTATTACCTAGCTCTAGTAATGCCACTTCTCCTGGTGCCGATTTTGGCAGCCATAGCAGTTCTTTGCAAAAAAATACATAAATCTGGTCTAATTGTGTACCTATCTCTGATATGCCCATGCCTCCACTTCATACATTGTTCTGGCTTCCACGACCACTTCATACATTCTTTCTAACCATCTAACTGCCATCTCCAGTTTATATTTACATATTGTTATCCCTCACATTGCTGCCCTATCATTAGCTATCACTTTTCTGGCTTGTGTCAGCCCATCCTCCACTGCTACACATCCTTACACCTAAATAGTCATAGTCCCTTACCACTTCTACCTTTTGATCTCCTATGAGCTATTCATCTTTCTAATGTCATGTAAGGAAAACCAAGTTGGCTCCCATTATCTACAGAACAAAGAGATGACTAGAATTTTCTGTGAATCAATATTCATAGTTTTTCAGTCAGAGTCGCTAAGGAGGAGATCCTGTGGGAGTCATCTCTTCAGGCGTGTGGACTGGCGGTTTCGCACGCCGATGTCATACTTTACAACTCCCGGAACATCTGGCAGGTTTGAGAGAGAACAGAGAGGTGATCTGATGTATGTGCTGATGAAGAGGAAGGAGACCAAGTTCTTCATGCAGTTGTTGATTTCTTACGTATCAAGGGGCATCCGTGGCGATGCGAAGAAATCGATTTTACAGGACCTGTAGCCTACGGAGTTGAGTGTTGCTAGTAGTAACCCATACCTGGGAAGCATATGTGATAAGTGGCCGGACAAGAGATTCGTAGAGAACCAGAGAGCATTGAAGACCAAGACGAGTGTGTCTATGAAGTACCGGATCAAGTTTTGAAAGTTTTCCTGATGCCAATGATATAAGACGATCAGTATGGGCTGGCCAAATAAGTTCAGTTGTAAATAAACAATCACAAAATAGAAATAGCAAAGTTTCAACTTAGAGTCCTAAAATAGCACTGAAAAAAGGTTCAAAAGTAGCTGTCGCAGCTGGAAGAATTTGTGAAATGGAAGGAGAAGTTGTCGCTAGTGAGCGTGTGCTGTAAGGATAGTTCCAACGTTTCAACAGTGGAGACCAAAACGCTAGAGATTTACCACGTTCTGGAAGACCTAAAGTATGGAATAATGAGAATAAACGCCTAGTTTTGTGAGAAAATCCGCAAAAATGTACCTATAGGCTTTCAGAAGAACTTCGTGCATCAAAGCGTACATTACATCGCCATATTAAGACACTTGGAAAATTATACAGAAGCTTAGATATTGACGTCATGAACTGAAACATCAACAGGCTGAACGTCGTTAGCTTATCCGTAATACCATGGAGGATAGATTTATCAGGATAATTGACACTTGTGATGAAAAATGGTTACATTGCCGAAACCCTGATGCCTGGAAACAGTTGTTTGACCCCGCCAACCTGCCAAAGTCATCGTTAAAGAAATCAAATTCGGTTCCAAAGTAATGTGTGTTTGGTGGAATTTTTAAGGTGTCATTCATTGGGAGTTTGTTCCAAACGAGTGGGTGATTGGTGCGGATCTTTATTCTGAACAACTGGAACGAGTGCATGAAATTGTGAGATGGGGGATACCCAGCATTGGTTAAAGAAAGTTCTATTGCAGCAGTGCAATGCGGCACCCCATACTGCATGAACAACCATGGAAATCATTCAGGAATTGGAAGTAATCGTACTGCTACCCGACCCAGCAGTAAGCCCTGATCTTGAAGCCTTAGGGTATCATCTTTCTCGATCCATGGCCCATCTTGTACGTGGAAGAAATTTTGACAACATTGATACAGTGCAAGTGGGTGTCAGTAATTCTTCGCATCAAATACCAGAATGTGTATCATCGTGAGATAGTAAATTTCGCTGAACAATGGCTCAAGCCCATAGAATCTAATGGTCTATGCCTGGAAAAGTAGTTAATTGCTTGCCAGAATACATTTAAAGTAATTGTTTATGTAAAGAGCTACATTTCTTATGAGGCAGTACCTATAACATCAGGCCGCGCCATGACTGAGCTGTTAGACCGCTTGGCTCTCAACAAGGCGGCCCGCGTTCGATCCCAGGGGAGCGCAAAGTGGTGGATAACATGGTGCTTGGGTGGGTTTCCTTCGGGTACTCCGGGTTCCGCCCTCATCATTCCACCAAATGCTGCATGATTCACCTGTTCGATATCACAGGCGTTGGGCCGACCCCTCAACCCTGGTATCTCAGGTCAAGGGAGGGAACCCGAATGACTCATAGCACCAGCATTGGTGAGGAAGGGAGAGAAGGACATTTCAGGTTATATCCACAACATTTTATTATGTTAAGGTTTTATTTATTTTCGTTATGTCTAACAATAGAGCAGAAAAATTACTCATATCATTGAAATTGTCCTTTTACAACCAACTGTAGAAAAAAAATTGTACTTGCAAATAAAGCAAGCATGAGACGTTAAAATAAAGAAGCTGTCCTGCTTACCAGTAGCACCGATTTTCAGAGAGTAAGTTACACTAAAAGAGAGACTAAAGTTTACCATGGAGTGTGATTTATTTTCATTTCTGTGAAGGATACGGAATTCTCAGTACAATATAACATAATAATAATAATAATAATAATAATAATAATAATAATAATAATAATAATAATAATAATAATAATAATAATAATAATAATAATAATAATAATAATAATAATAATAATAATAATAATAATAATAATAATAATAATAATAATAATAATAATAATAATAATAATAATAATAATAATAATAATAATAATAATAATAATAATAATAATAATAATAATAATAATAATAATAATAATAATAATAATAATAATAATAATAATAATAATAATAATAATAATAATAATAATAATAACAATAATAATAATAACAATAATAATAATAACAATAATAATAATAACAATAATAATAATAACAATAATAATAATAACAATAATAATAATAACAATAACAATAATAACAATAACAATAATAACAATAACAATAATAACAATAACAATAATAACAATAATAATAACAATAATAATAACAACAATAATAATAACAACAATAATAATAACAACAATAATAATAACAATAATAATAATAATAATAATAATAATAATAATAATAATAATAATAATAATAATAATAATAATAATAATAATAATAATAATAATAATAATAATAATAATAATAATAATAATAATAATAATAATAATAATAATAATAATAATAATAATAATAATAATAATAATAATAATAATAATAATAATAAACCATGGCGCGACAGCCCTTAGAGGGCCAAGGCCTACCAACCCGACTGCCGGACTCACGCCCACTTACGCAATGTAGAGGTGGACGATCATCCAACTGATTCGGGGAGGAGATGTGGTCAGCATCTCAGCATCCCCAAGCCGCAACTTTGGTCTCCGTGACCAGGGCCGCTTACCTAGCGTAAGCTCCTCAGTTTCCTAACGACGCCGAGTGAGCACCGGTCCTATCCCACATGGGTGGAATCGAACCCGGACCGCTTTCCGTGGCCAGGCACCAAGGCATGCTGCCTTAGCCCCACGGCGCAGGACAGAATATAACATACTCAAATAAAATTGTAAACGTTATTTAAAATATAAGTACTGAATATAAATTATAAAATATATATTCAATTAAAGAGAAAGCTGTAATTCGTAACACTTTACAAACGCTAAATAAGCAATAGGTATTTATCATTTTGTAGCAATTGTTTAGGCTCTGAAATAATCGTATCAAAGGAATTCAAGAAACAATTAAAAGAAGATAGGGATGTTCTAGATAAATGTGTTTAAAGCATACGTCCGACTGAAAGTTGGTACTTCAAGGAGAACATGGGATTTGAAAAGGCAAAAAACAAAGAACACATGAAAAGCGTAGAACAAAAGGGATCTACTAATAATCTAGAAACATTTCCTCTTTGCATAGCTTCACTTGGTAAGCAGGCAAACAAAGATTCTCCCTGCAGCAATCAAGAGGGCTTTTCTCGGCGTCGTGTTCGGAAGACAGATGGGAAGTGAAGGGAAAACGGTGGGATTACATCGGGAATTTTTGGGATGCCGAAGTCTCTTTGAGCGTACACTAAAAAGTGTTTGTACCGCCTTCTTGATGTACTGCCATGTGAAGGCACGTCGCCTGCGCCTCTGTTGTGTTGTTACCAGTGATATTTTCATTAAGCTGAATTAGACAACTTCCTGGCGTTCCACAAGCTCCACTCAGCGACAGACTGGCGCCAGGGGTGCAGTGGTGGAATGTTAACAACTCTATTCATACCAGATACAGTACACTTGTGTCAGGGGTTCCCATATCACATATCACAAAATTAATACGTGGATATTCTTAAAGTAAATGATACACTTCCCTGAAGCACTACTGCGAGTGGCTGCTCAAACTCAAGTTACTGAGAGACTCTTTTGTGTTTACCAAATTGCCTATAGCATGTTTGAACTGTTTATGTTGGTGTGAAAAATACAAAACTCAGCTCCTAAGTCGTTGAAGGCGGAAACGACCTATGACTATTGACACACCGGGACATTGTCGCTTACAGGTATATCATATGATTCTTTAAAAGCAGTGGGTAAATGGTGGCACTTTAATTCTAGTATGTATATACTTTTTATTTTTTAAATCCTTTTTATCTTTTTATGGTGGTCCTAATGCAAGCCTACGATGCTTGTAGGTTTCTCCAGGGTCAGTGTCACATGTAAGTTGGTTAAAGCTAAAGGATAGTTTGGCGTAGAAGTTATGTGGCAGGTGTAGGATGTATTCAGTGAGTTTGAGGGAAGATAGATCTGAATGTAAGTATATTGTTGTTTGTTATATACAACTCAGCAAATATTGCTGTACGAAGATATATGTTCTGTAATAGCTGCAGTGTGTAAAGTTTACTTTTGGCTACTATTCTTCATATTAGGCAGTTGTACGTAAGTGCAGGGTTCAGTACTTGCATATAAATAAGTAGTTGGTTGCTTAGTGACATTGGTGATCTATTGTCGTTCTTCTGCTTTCTCTGTTTGCCAATGAATGAGTATGGGACCTCCAAATTACACGCATATCACAAAATTACTCCAAGATATGATTGCTTCAATGGACCATGGGACTTCTGCAGCAGTCAGGTGGATATTTGGGACATCCATAAATTTTGCTATGTGATTTGGTAGCGTTGATCTTGAAACGCCAGGCTCTATGTCAGATATTGCTGAGCTCGCTGCACTGCAGCATCATGTTTTTTCATTCAGCTGTAGTTTCAGTATATTCTGCAAATAAGTGGAGGTAACAAATACAGCTACACCCTATTTCAGCTTGACCTCCACTATTCCTCGAAAAATCAGCATTGTACGAGAGGGATTGCTTACCCCTGTTTCGGCGGTCTATGTATGGCATGCCTAAAGAGCGCTGTCCCCTATACTTTGATCACGGCTGACGGATGTCCAGCAGCTATTTGCAAGAAATCGCACGTGCCACCTTCCAGGCTTCAGTGTTGGACGTTGCGGTTATACTCCGCAGCAGATCTTTGGGGCACATGATTTTTATACAGCTGGTATTACTACATTAAATTTTCAGGTGGATAGTGGTGAGAGTGCAGTGATAGTTGCCTGGTCAGCTTCAATATTAATGTATATTTATGTCTATTTAAAACGCACCAATCTGTGGTGATAGTAATCTCTCTGACATACAGGTTCACCTCTCGACACGGAGCTGTACACCGATTCTGAAACACAGCTCCAATATTCGCTCGTAAAATGCTTCGGTGCCTGTTTCACTGCCAGTCGATTCCTCACCACGGAACCACGCGTATTGAGTCATGAAGTGAATCCTTCATGACTTCACAGTCTGCCACACGTCATCACGGAGATGGAATGTACCACACTTCTCTACACAATTCAACTGATCTACAGATTCGCGTTAAAACTCATCGTCGCCGACTTCTCAATGGAGCTTGAAAGATTCACAGACTCTACACACCAAACACTACTACTGACTCCAGGCCTCGTAACGAGCCTTTATATACCTTGTTCAACGCAGCAGATGTTTCTGGAACAGGAAGCATTTCAAATTATTATCTTGAACGGTACTTTCATAGTAACAACACAGTTCCACGTCGGCCTCGTGACGTCTTAGGGAGCCAGTCCTGCCTGTGCTCCTAAAGCTGCATCACTCTCCCAACTCTAGTCAAGAGACAGAGAGGCGGAGCAATAATTCTCAGTCAACTTCTCGACAGGCGGGGAGCAACCGCCAATAAGAGCGTTATAATAAATTTATTACCATTCCTGTGTTTTCGTTATCTTTATACGCTGAAACCTTATATTTCCATAAAATGTTACACTTTTCCCCATTACTAAACATCGAATGTATATGCAAATGCGTATGGTGCATATATTTGCGTATTTAAGGTGCAGTTGCATGTTATATGATAAGGATATGTTCTTGCATATCACCGTTTTTAGTTTTGACTCGTATTTTATACGTTAATAATATAAAACCTTTTCTAATTTGTATTATATGTCAGCGACTACCTGCTTTGCTATCAGCACCTGAAGACAGAGTCATTCTGATGTTAAGTTAGTGGCTGTCCTGTATACTGTTGTAATGCAGAAATTCAACAAAGGCAAAAAATTAAACTTTTAGCATAGAGGATTCAGCACTCCGAGCCCTTGGATTATACTGAAGACTGAAAAATAGAATTTTGTGAGGTGTGTAATAAAAAACATTGCATGTGAAGATGTTTCAGCTAAGCCAACATTTAACAATGAATCAATATCTTCAGCTAAAAAGAAATAAAGTTCTTGTAATTTGTCATTTATTTCTCATCTTTCCTTTTACAACATCTAATGGAAATACAAAATCAAGATTACAATTATAAAATCCATACTAAAAAACTCCATATATTCTTAAATCCTGGAAATCCTATCATGATGTCCACCATTGACTAATAATTCGGTCCCCATACACCTAACCCTAGGTTTTTGTGTATTGGAGGCCCTCTACTCCATTTTACAGATTTTGCCATTTCACCTATTCCACTCTATATTTTTCTCTCAATGTTCTTAGCCCTCTCTCTTTAACTTTCCCTAAATAATTCCCTATATTTCTCCTGTTCTTTTCCCCGTTTAGTGACAAAATTTTTCTAAATACTACTTCAAAGGTCTTGTAAGCAAACGTTACTGACAACAAAAAGCCCTCTTCATGTAATTTGGGCCACGCCGTGGCTCAGTGGTTAGACCGCTTGGCTCTCACCAAGGCGGCCCGGGTTCGATCCCAGGCGACCGCAAAGTGAGATTTGTGGTGGACAACACGGCGTTGGGGCGGGTTATCTGCGGGACCTCCGGTTTCCCCCGCCATCTCATGCCACCGGTGCTCCATTTTCATCTCATGCATCATCAGTGTCACCGCCTGCGGTGCCGTATGTAGTAAAAGCGGGCGTTAAACACTACACATTTCATTTCAGTGATATGTGCCACGTGCTAATTGCAGGAAATATTCCCAGGAATTCACTTAGCATTCCTAGATTCCGGAATTTCCTCGGTAATTACTGCAATCATACCGTCCGAAAGGAATCTCAACCCTTAGGAAAAAGCTGTCCTCAATATTTTTACCGAACAGCATTTATGATCTTCGCAAAAGTTAAAGACATATGGAGGCGGGCCTTACTTCAGACTCCAGCGAATCCTAAACTTGCTCCTCCTCGCTGCTGAATGTGGTACACGCATCTTACGCGCCTGAACTGAGCATATTATATCATTAATTACGCTGGGATATTAATATTTGAAAATGACTGCTGCCGATCTCATAATAAGAACATTATTTTATTTCCTGATCATTCCAATTACAAAAATCCAATCTCTAAAATACTTAGAATGCGCACGATGCACGTTTTTTTCTTTCATATGTTTATGGTTACCCAATATCTGATCATTCAATACACTAAGCCTCAAAACCAACAACATTCCTTCCTGAAAACCGTTACCTATCTCAAGCATAAATAAACAGTTCACCTACTGCACGCAGTTTCAAACAGACCGAGTTAATGCTCAGTTCGTTTTCTGAGTAGGCTTTGTTATTTTGTTGAAGTGAACGGTATCGTTAATTAGTGGGTCGAATTCAAGATGAAATATTGTTAATGTTACATTAAATTATTACACACATATATTTTATCCAGTATTTAGGATCCGAATGCCTGAACATGTACCTCGAAGCTGGGACAAGTGATTCATGGATCAACAAACGTGAATCGATTCATTCTTAGGGCAGAATAATTATACTTAATATGAACATGTTTTTAAGAAAGCTCACCAATCCATAATATAAGGCAAATGTAGATTTTTTTTTTTTAATATCCAGCAATTAACTGTAGAAGCTTGTAGTGTAGGCAGTGGACATACAGTGTCCAGAATTTGTAGTGAAGCAGCTTCATGCTTAGAAAAAAGGAGCGTGCCTGTGTTTCAATCTCCGGGAAAGCGAGTTACGTGATTGAAAACCGTGATTGTTGTTCCACTGCTGTGACGTGCGTCAAGGTAAGATTTTAATGTTTCTGGAATACTTAGTGTGCTGTTTAATTACGGGAAGAGTAGGCAGAACCGCTGCGTGTAAAATGTGATATGTACAGAACCTCTGCCAGTAGACACACCATGATTGGCAACAGTGCTCTGCTTGGGCATTGGCCAGCGTTCATATCCTTTAACTTTTGCGAGTGGTATAGAGAAGCCCAGGAGATTTGAAAGATTGTGGCGGACGTTATGTGGCAAATTTCTATTTGGCAAACTCAGTGAAGAGGAGCCGAGAAGCCATTTTTGTTCGCTTCTACGGCGTTAAAGACGACTAAAATTTCCATCATAGATCGCCTTGTCAACGATGCTTTAAGAATATTATGAACCGAAGCAGGTAACGGAAATAAGTTTCGCGTTCTGCTTTCAGATTCTGCCGCCTTCTGCTTCAGATCTGAATATATTTAATCTCCATTTAATCCACTTACATGTATTGTGCACGGCTTCAAAGGATAGCAGAAGTCATATGAGAGCAGTTTCCGGAAGTAAATAACTGAATTTGTACTACTATGAAAATCTTTATAAAAGGCCCTGACCGAGTAGCTGCTTGTAGGGGAAAAATCTCGGAACATCCTCTACCGCTGGAACCAACTCTTATCCTTTGGGGTATATGTATAAACGCTGCTCTCTTCTATGTTGATAATTGCAATAGAGCTAAAGAAGTTGTCTGAAGTCTATCTGACAATTCAACGTTCACAGGACACTTTCAGAAATGAAACATTACAGAGAGACTTGGCTATTATAAAAGGCGCATTTCCAAAATATACCTCAAGCAATACAAAAGCTAGAAACTTGTGGTTTATCCCTTCATGCGTCTATGCCAATCCATGAACAGGTGAACAGTGAAATTCAATGTAGCCTTCAAAATATGAGGAAATATTGTTTTTCCATGTTCCATTTATACCCCGCCTTTAACTGCTATGGTCATATAGGCGGCCGTTCTCCTTTGGAACATGCTGAAGGTGTTAACTCGTTTTCTTTGGGTTTTAATCATTAGATCACGCACACATTCACACTCTTGAGAATAAATTTGTTATCATTTTCAGATTAAGGTTTTTTTAATAGTTTTAATACTTCCAGACTCTGGGGAAGATGGGGAATTATCTTGGTCGGAGAAAACTCCCCACTCCCACCGCCGGGAATCGAACCAGGGAACCCTAGCACGGCAGGCAGGTGCTCTAGGAGGAAATATTTTAATGAAAAACTGTGCATTATATTACAGAGAAATCCCAATTTTAATATTTTGTGTTCTGTTAGCAATTATCTCCAAGGTGACAGTTTGGTACTTCTAGGGGAGATTTCTTCAGAACTTGTTACAGTTTATAAACGTTGTTCTCTGGAGGCTGAGTTATCCTTTCCTGCATACGAACTCAAATTATCTGATAAGCGTCATAAATTTATTCCTGAATATTTGGGGAAAAAGAATGATTATGTACTACAAATCAAATTATAGCCTCGAGGATGACGTAATATCAGGAAGATTCAACGTGAGAGATGTATCAAATTATGTACCTACAGAGGTTGTTTCAAAACGACACGGAACGATTATAGCCGTTGCGTAGTTTATAGCTTAACTTGTCCGAATTTCGGTGTCGCAGCTTCGAAGTTTTGTTAGGTATAATTTTATGCAGTTTTGTGTGTGTGTGTGTGTGTGTGTGTGTGTGTGTGTGTGTGTGTGTGTGTGTGTGTGTGTAATTTACGTCCTCCAACGTTAAGTCATATTGGACGGTGAATAAACTGAATAAAGTGATGCTCAAATGAGTCCAGGGTCCGTGAAGCTTAGAGTTACCCGACATTTGTCTTGAAGGATAAGGGAAAACCCAGGAAAAAGCTTATACAGGTAACTCACCCTGACCACGATTCGAGCTCGGGAACTCTTGAACGTGAGGCAGACACGCTACCATCCACGCTACCGAGGCGGGCTTTTATGCAGTATTAAATATTACATTATTTTGTGATTAGGCAGCTTAGGAACCACTGGTGTACGAACCTGAAAAGTTGTTATTGGGACGTACCGGCCACGAGAACAACAAACATTACATCTTCCTCTTTATCAGTGGCCCTAGCCTATCTTTCAGGTAATGGGGCAAAGGGAAGTTATTTGTGCAAAAGTTGGCTAATAACTCGGAGAGTTGCAAGGCTGCTCTTCAGTGTAAAACTACACATTCCGTTTTAACAGGGAGGACTTTGCGCGTACTTAGATAGCAAATCCAAGCCATATGGAGCGCTATACGAACGCCGAAATGACGGATATGGCTTAGATGGATGGAAGAGCTGAAAGTAATTCAACGAACGCACGATTAATTTAGTTTCATTAACAATATGAATTGTAAAAATAGTTACATAAATGATAATATTTATTTGTTTATCTTAAGAGCATTTTGTTATGATCTTTATTGTAAATATTTTCAACCACTGTCAACTGTTTCATTTCAGTTACAAATGCTTTATTTAGTATTATCAAACACGTGAAATAAAATGTTCATCTCATTGTATAAGCCATTTAGTTTTGGTTAATTTATCTACAATTCCTTGATGTTGTTTTTCGTTCTGTTTATCATTAAATGCTTCCATCCTCAACCTCACTAACATTAACTTCGTTCTAAAATATATAAGTCACATATGTCCACCAGCTTATTTGCTGTCATCGACAGCTATAATGGAATATTGGAAACAGTAAACACTCGTAAACAATAATTAAGTAGTAGCTTCTTTATTGCGCGTTCATAAGCCAGAGAAATTCTTAATAGTACCAAGATACTGCAGAGTATGCCCTTATGTTTACAAACAGCTACAGCACGCAGCACGGCGTGTGACCTATACCTGCGAAGTCCGACAGCGTGAGGCACGCGTCGTTATTCCTGTCACTGCCTAAACCACACTCATTGTGGAGCGGTTTTTGCGGCTCTTTTGGCGGTAAAAGCTATCTATATATGTCACATAGTAGCTGAGCAGCTACTTCTATATGTTCGCTGTTATTTTAAAGCACCCTGTATATGTAGTGAATATTTTAGAGCATATTTAATGCATAATTTCAACAGTTTTATAGCATATATGTATGCATATTTTAGAAGTTTTTAGTGCATATAAATTCGATGTCTATTTATTATTGTCCAAGCATTGTGATAACTTCTCTTCGTGTCTATGTAGCTGATCAAAACGCTTATATAAATGTAGTTGTCCGCTTTAACGATACCTGCAAACATAATTTATCACATTCTGTAGAGATACGAATTATACTGCGTTAGGTCAGTCTTTCCCAGTTAAGTAAACGTATCGCTGGTCTTTCATAGGGAGAGAGCCCAAAAGCAGCGCTTCATTTCACATCGATTAAAATATCGTTCAGTGGAACTTGAGTTTCAAATCGCGGGATGCTAAACCTGTTGCCATCAAGTGAAATTTGATACTTTTTATGTACGTTAATGTACTCATCTCCTTTTTGGTTCAGTATGTCTTGGAGAAGTGACTATTTTCTATCGTTTTATCTTTAGCAAAAAGGGAGAGGGTAGCTTCCGGATAGTTTATTCTTACATAGTTCTTCCATTCTTCCACATTACCTTCTAGGTACATCATGCATAAGTGACAGATCTTTGGAGAGCTGGTCACTGGCTGGCTTTGAAAGCTCTTCTCTTTGTAGAAATAAAGCTTATAAAGCAAATATTGAATACTACTGCAATCAAAATATGTATTGATATGCCTACACTTTAAAAAAATTTCCCTGTAACTTTTTCGAATAAAGAAACGAAAAAAATATATATCAGCGACTGAAGGTGTAGTATTTTGTGTCTTAACACAGATCAAGACAACTTAACTAATAATATACACTCAAGTACAGATGTAATACTTCAATTTCTTGTTAATAACAACCTAGTTAATAATTTAAACAAAAAAGCATAATATATTTTAAAATTAGTAATTGCATGTACAAAAATATAAAAATTAAAATTGGACATGAAATAATAGATACAACAGATTATCACCTATTTCTAGGATTGAAAATTGACAAAAGCTTATCATAGACAAAACATGTAAATTATATATGCAATAAAGTAAGTAAGGGTATATATCTATTAAATTACGTGGCACACTATTTGGATAAGCCTAATTTAAAACTTATTTATTATGGAATAATTCATCCTCATTTGAATTATGGTATTGAATTATGGGGTAAAACGTCTAAAGAGAATTTAAAACGATTACTGCTATTACAGAAGAGGTGTGTAAGGATTGTTTGTTCATTAAAATGAAGGGATTCATGTAGAGAAACGTTTAAAAAAGAAAGAATTTTTACAGTCGTTGCATTATATATTTTTAGAGTTTTTTACTAGTTAGGAGAACTAGAAACATAAGGAGTAATAGCAATATACATAAATATGACAAGAACTAAAGCGAATATATTTAGGGAAGCGAAGAGTAAGAAGTTTTTTGATAAAAATCCATTTGTAATTGGAAAAACTTTATACAATAAGCTGCCAGCCACAATTAAACAATCAACTGGTTCCAAGTTTAATAAATTTTAAAAAAATTACTTAATTGAGAGGGCCATTTATGACATAGATGAATATCTACAATTGTGATTTGAAAAGCTTTTTTTTTTCCTGGCATATGTAATTTGTAAATATTTGAATGAGGGTATAAATGAGAGATCAAACAGTAAATGCTGTGTAATACATTTATCTCAATCTGTCTAGTAATTTCAACAAGTTAGTATAATCTTTAACATAAATTTCTGAAATCAGTAAAGAAGTACATATTTATGAATTATTATTCTTATTATTACTACTATTATTTATGTTCGTTCCTTATATAACAACTAAGAAATTACTAATACAGTTTATTACATCTTCTGTTTCATATTACTGAGATCTTCGCGTTATGACCAATGGACAGGAAGAACCGCGAGACCCTCCTCAAAGAAAGGGAAAACTGAAGATAGTTTTTTTACCATGAAGACGGTTACATTATTTATTAATCTCTGTATATGCTCTGTAAAATTAAGTCTTGGCGTATGTAACTAACTAATCATTTACAATATTGTAATATGTGAACCTTTTGGACGAAACTTGAAACATGTATTTCATGTCTATAAGTGAATAAACCATTATTATTATAATTATTAGATTCATAAATTTTAAATTTCAGAATTCAATGAGCTTTAGTGTGCAATTAAAAACTATTTTAACGACAAAATTTTTCACCTAGAGATAGAACAGTCAAAGTCAAGTAACACCAACTGTTTCTGTGAAATGCTATAAATTTTATGTCTAAATCAACATGTTTTTAGTTTAAAGATATACTGTGGAATACTGGATATCCATTAGCCGGGATTTACTCCCGTTTAGGGGCATAGCAGCTGACATAAGCTCAGAAATTTAGCCCCAGCACAGCTCCACGGAAATTGACTGCAAGAATTTACAAGTGACACCTATAGTAATGTGCAGGAGTTTTATATGGCTCAAAATATAGTCTAAATATCTACATAATATACTCGTACTAAGATTGCTGTTTGTGTCTCTCATACCACACTCACCTTAATAGTGGATTGCTATCTACGTCAAGGATATGTCATTGACCACATCATACTCACCTGAAAATGAGAAAAACATATGTTTTAACCCCAGTAATATGAAAATACATAGGGATGCTCTTAATCTAAAGGTTAAGTTGTAATGAAATAGCTGTTGGTAATATAAATATTGTGACTCTGTGGGTTCGTAGAATTAAAAGTCCAGGTTGCAGAAATACAAATAGTTCTTTATTTCCAGCGAATTTCAGTTAGTACACTCACAAATCGCGTATCACAGACACTTATGTAACATTCAAAATTGCATGACACTGACAATTAAAATCCACACTCACTCTAAGCGCCTTGCAGTACAAATCTCTCTCTCGATCCGACTAAGAACTCCTGAGCCATCCAATGCGTGGCTTATATAGGCAGATCGCTGTATCTCGAAGCTTCGCGGCTCGGAACAATTATCCCATTGTTCCAGACGTCAGGGGGAGCGGAAAGTGACGGTACAGTGGCTCGTGATACTTTTCTAACCATCCCTTCAGTGAGCGCCACACAGAAATATGGGTACGAGTGGCTTGAATGCTTCCCTTCCCCCACCCAGCTGACAGTTGTTCGTGCCTTCCGATAATTGGGTGAATATATATAGTATTCGAGTACTGGTCAGGATTTCAGCACGTCTAATAAACGCACTATATGAGAAAAGATAAGACTGTCCAGTATCTTACAGGATACTGGACAACCCTATGATATAGTGCGATCCAAAGAAACCTGAACCACTTCAATAGGTCATAACTTTTGAACCAATAATAGGGCACACGTACAACTTTGGGAGAATATAACGCACAATTGGGAGACTATATTACACTATTTACTTCTCAGAGAAAATGCTGGAAGTGTCCTCCACCAGCATCTATACATGTTTGCATTCGTCTCAGCATATTCTCTGAAGCTTTACGGAGAGTATCCTCGCTAATGTTACTTATTTTGTTCCGAATGAATTCCTTGAGAACATCAGTTGTCCAAGGTCTAGTCTTGTGAACTCTATTTTTAGATACTCCCACACTAAAAAATCCGGTGTGGTAGGTCAGGGAATCTGGGGACTACAGAACCTTTGAAATTATTCGATTATCAAAGACACTGGTTACAAGTTTCATTGTGTCATTAGATGTCTGGCACGTTGCTCCATCTTGCTGGAAGTAGCCTCCTCTCAATTCGATATCTCCGTAAAGCTTCAGAGACTATGGTGAGACGAATGCAAACATGTATAGATGCTGGGGGAGAACACTTTCAACATTTTCTCTGAGATGTAAATAATGTAATGTAATCTCCCAATTGTGTATCATATGCTCCCAAAGTTGAACTTGTCGTGTTATTGGTTAAAAAGTCATGGCCCATTGAAATGGTTCAGATTTATATGGATCGTACTGTAGTTTAAAAACTAAGAGGTAATATCACATCTTAATCTATTTTTAGACCTCAAATGGTAATTATTAGTACTACTGGAATGAGGGAATATTAATTTATTACGAAGACATTTGTAAACATAAAGATAAATGGAATTTTAGCAAACCATCTAGGAAATAGCACTTATATGTATATATTAGCGTACTGTGATATATTATAAAATTACTAGAACATTTATCCTATACGCTGGTGTTAGAAAAATTCTTCAAAATGAAATCATCAGTGCAGTGTGTAATGCACGATTTCTCTTGAAATAGTATATAATGTTACTTTTATGCTGTGTAGAGAAATGTAACTCCTAACCAATATTTCAATGAACTTTAATGTTTATCAAATTATATGCATGGCTTATTATATACCTAATAAAGAAACAAAGCGAAATGTCTCCTTTAATATAGATTTATGAGAAGAATTAAAAACAGATACATATGGGAAGAGAGGGAGGAGCTAGTCAGAGGTTCCTGGGTTGAGGTAAGGAATTGAGTTTCTATTTTCTTTTTTCTTTTTTCCTTTTTGTAATTTACGTCCTCCAACGTTACGTCATATCGGACGATGAATGAAATGGGTGAAATGATGCTAAAATGGGCCCAGGTTCCATAGAGCTTATAGTTACCCGTCAACTTTGGAAAAACCTTATCCAGGTAACTCACCCTGACCGAGATTCGAACTCGAGTCCTCTTGAACGTGAGGCAGACATGCTACCATCTACGCTACCGAGACGGGCAAGGAATAGATTGGAACATACAGAGAAGCAAGAATTATTTCATAGTCTTAGTGGTAAGAAAAGTTTAATATTTTATAGCCAAGAGAAGAGGGATTGGGCAGAGAGAAATACTTGGATGTATGCAACAGCTTAGGGAGAGAAGGTTGGACTTATACTAAATTAAAAGTAGGTACATAGGTTAAGAGAGGATAGGATGGGAGTGAACTTTGATAGATCTCTGTTATGCGGAAGTGCAGACAACGGTTTAGATTATACAGCAGAATGTGAAGAAACAGAGCTGTGGAGAAAGTAACTTGTACCAAAACATGGTAAAATGTGAATATACAAATTCTAAAAATTAGGATAATGAAGATATGAAAGGAGCATGATATATATGGTGGGGGAATGTATGGTAAGAGTAGGGGAAAAGTTGTATAGAAAAATAAAGAAGTATAATAAGGCATAAAATAGCCACTCAGGTAATAGGCAAGTAAATAAAATAGTAAAAATTTTTTGTACCCATGGTTTGGAAGTAAATACATATTTTGCACGGCACTGGGCATAAACGTTTCGGCACAAATAGATGATAATGGGCAGCATATGCAGTTAACGCTAGTGCGGCAAGTGTTCACAAAGCCGGCAAACAATGTTATCTCAGATTAAAGACCCGCCGGCACAGATAGGATTTAATATCTGGAAGTTTAGATATATCTCGATTGACGGAGAATGGTTGTTTTTTCTCGAGTTGTGAATTAACTATATAAGGGATTGTGACACGCCATCAGAACAGTTGTAAAAAGCGTGAGTAAGCAGAGTCAGTTGTGTAACAAGAGCTAAGGTAAACAACTGTCACGTTTTGTTATTGTCATCGACCTTGAAAGATTGTGTTATGTGATGTAATGCTGTTACGTGAGAACTGAACAGTGTATCTCTACGGAAATGAAGGAGATTTTTAATTTCTGTGACGCGGCCTTTTAATTCTACGAACCCACAAAGTCACAGTATTATCATATTTTAATTAACTGCAAGCACACCAAGTGCATTCCGAATTATTATTACTGTACAATACGGCTATTTACTCAACATTAATATCCATTACAACACTAGAATTGTCCTGCGCCGTGGCGTAGCGGCCTAAGTCAGAATGTCTTGGTTCCTGGTCACGGAAAGCGGCCCGGGCTCGATCCCCCATGGGGTGCGGATTTTAAGTCCCGAGTATAGGACCACTGACCAATCAGCATCGTGAGCAAAGTGAGGAGCTGACGCTAGGTAAACGGCCCTGGTCACAAAACCAACATTCCGGCTGAGGGATGCTGAGATGCTGACCACATCTCCTTCCTGTATCGGTTGGATGATCGTCCACCTATGCCGTGCGTAAGTGGGCGTGAGCCCGACGGTCGGATTGGTAGGCCTTGGCCCTCAGTGGTTAATTAACAATAGTAGAATCAAGAAAGTAATTACAAGATATCATTTGTCACTAAGTTCTTATTTATTTGTTGACATATCGCCTAATATCCCATACTTGACTCCGGACACATGTTCAAACAGTTACAGCGAATACAGTTTTTGTGTGAAGGCAAGAACACGCCCCTGTTATTTGACAGCATAAACTCCGAGTTAACAGACTTGGGACGTATAAAATGTTTGAAATTCTGACCTCATCTGAGGAAACAGGACAAAAAGAGAAAGTTGTTTTAGTTATATGGAGACAAAGCCTCGTTTCACTGTAGATGCCTTGGAAATTGGGTCGAAATATTTCTATTGTTTCCCTAGAAAAAACAAGTTGAAGCAAAAAACCGAGTAAGGAAGGACTGCTCCAAGTAGGGAACGTTAGCAATAACTCAGAAAAAGAAGTTTCTGCGCGGATGGTAAACTTTGGAGTTTCACAAGATAAGCTGAAGATGTTAACATTACTGGGCCGCTTATTCTTTCCTCTCTGTATTGAAAGGACAGACTGAAGTGAAGTCAAACTTTCTCGCACAGTTATTAACTACCATCCCTGCTGCTACTGCTAGCGCAGTTTTTATTTTTAGAGAAAATTAACATTCTATCTTAATTACTTTTTAAATCCTTCACAGCAAGTGAGAAGTTTTATTTCGAATCAACGGTTCAACAACCCTCCTTCAACAAGACGGAGTTAAAATAGGTTACTCCATTTTGCTGCCCCCTTCTAAATTTTAAAACGGTTTCCTATTTACATAATGCATATTTTTTTCTTTTCAAAGTTTTCTCATTTATGTAAAGCATTGCTCTTAGCAGTTTACAAGGAACCCACCTTTCTCTTCTTGCTCTTCTCCTTTTTCCTCCTTCCAAGAAGGCATTATAAAGCCTGATGCTTCTCATGCAATTAATATAGGATTTACGAAATCTTGTTTCGAAGGCGAGAATATTTCATCATCGCTAAAGGATTGCTTTTCCTTGCCTCAGCTACAAATAAATGATATTCCAATTTTTCAGGCCTCCTCTGTTTTCCTTAAGCACACCTATATATGAAAATTGGCCACAAATGGGCAAAAGCTTTACTCCATTGTTCTAAAGGGATTCTTTATTGACACTAATTTTCAAATCGAATCATATGGCAAATCTCAGTATGAGTAAACAAATCCATCAAAATGCTACGCAACTTTACCAACTCATAGAAGCGCCCTTGTTAGATCACTGGGATATTATGACCCCACTAGACGCCGTTCTAGACAACATCGGGTCCCCCGAATGGCATACGGGCACCCAAGATAACCCAGGAGCTAATCCTAACAGCAGATATAGCTGAGCTCCACATAATCTCCTGAGTTATTTGGCAACAAAATTCTCCCCAACCTAAACTAAAATAAAAACTCCAGGGTGCTGTGTATTGCATCCTGTCCTTTCATCGCGAAGGTACAATAATTTTAACCTCACAAAATTCATCAACCTCAAAACCTACACCATATCCAGCCTACAAAATTCAGTTTCTAATACATTACCTGCGGTAAAACCCTTAACGGGTGGGCACGCAGCAAAAACTTTCTGGCTATATAAAGCCAGCCAGCACCACATGGCACAAGGTATTAACCAATACATAATTCCAATATCAAGGTTCTCCTCTAATGATTGATTCAATGATCACTCTATGCCTTGTTGATCCTACTCGGCGTGAATTCTGTATCGGTAAGAAAATCATTCACAAATCACAGCACTAGAATCCTGCATTTAGTTTAAAAGAATCACTTATACTGTAAAACGTATATAATTTGTAAACTATCTATATTTCTGTATAGGCTAGCTTATTGATTTGAAGATTTCGCGTAGTTTGTTAGGTAATTAGAAGTCACAGATTCCTATCAGTAGATATACTGGCATAAGGTGTTATACTACATCAACAGACATGAAATTCTGTGACAACATTCTTCATATTAGCCCACAGTCCATTGGTGAAAACATGTCTTATGAAGTAAGTCCACATAAGGCATAATGCAAACAATTGAAGCGCATTTGGATTAGGTTACAAAAATTGTGCCTAATTTCGGATACCTTTGTGCAGTGCGATAAGCCAGTTGCGAGTGTGTTTTCATAACATCCCTGAGACATTCTTTTTTTTTCAGCCGTACCGCTACTCGAATCAAATCGATGCTTTACATTGTAGATCAAAGCTATTATCTGTTTCAAATGGGAAGGTGTTTGTCCTTGAGCGCTACTAGGTGAGCAACAATCGGAATCCTGCGGTGTTGTCGTATTGCACTCCCACAAAGTGGTGTGTGACTGGTTCCAACCTAATCAATCTGTATGACATACTATTCGCGCTAAGACAATAGTTCAGATTTTGCTGAAACTGATCCATGTAGAAGGTAGAGAGTAATGTATCTAACATAATTATGAAAACCCCATATTTTTAGCTCAAATAGTATTTCTAATACAAATAAACCACTATTACCTGTATTATAACAATAAACCGTGATGTAAGCACTGTATGAATGTAATTATTGATTAGCATGTGTGCGTGTACGTATATTTGTAATTACTCAGAACTGAAACGTAAATGTTTGACATGACGTGATAAAAGAATTAGTTTGAATAATGCACTTCGATCGAGAGGAAAAAATAAATTTCCTGCTGCCCTGGCAGAACGTGTCTGGTCAATTTATATCTTTCTTTATGAATGGTTCGTAATCTCTAATTACTCTATAAAGTTCAAAGTGGTTGGTGTATATGTATGTTCATATACTTTTAATTACTCAGAACATAACGTGATAAAAGAATTACTATGAATAAATCAAGGTGTTAAATTCTAGAAAGAGCGAACACTTCATTTCCTGTTAGCCTGTGGAATGCTGTATGCTTATGTTTATGAATGAATGCTGGATAAGAAGTGTTTATTTACTCTGGAGAGTTCAGATCAATATCATTCAATTCTTTACACAACAGTAGAGTAACAGTTAAATAGTGCACTGGTTTCTTGCGGTGAGCGAGTCAAAAAGACAGGTATTAGGAAGTCAGGCTAGAAGTGTTATTTTTAAGGTTTACACGTTCTTAAAAATATTTCGGAAACAGAAACTAAAAATGAGTTATTGCAAAGAGTGCTTCCATTTAAAAGCACGGAAAAGGTGTATCAGCTGGATCAACCTGCAATTGAAACGGGATACGAGGAAAGTGTGCCTCAGTAGCGCGGTAGGCAGCGCAGCCATGCTCGCTAAAACGTATTTCTCTAGTGTTCCGCCGCGTAGAGGGTAGCGGGTTCGGGTCTCGCCTTGCGCATGTGTGCTTAGGTGTATAGTGAATATTTGTGAAACTAGTAAAGCAGATAAGAAAATAAATAGAAATAGTGAAAAATCGGTTAATTAAGACAAAAAGAAAAATTTGTATCTATACACATAAATATATATATTTAAAAAAAAGGTAATACGTCTCCCACCTCACCTACCACTGCCACTATAATCCAATTGAGTTTGTGTGGGCTCAAATAAAATGAGGGATTTGAAACAGAAATAATACTTTTAAACTGACGCACGTTAATCGACTTGTTCACGAGGAAATTGACAAGGTAACAGAAAAGAACTGGGAAAACTGCGTGAGGCACGCAGAAAACCTTCAAGAAGACGAATTTAAGAAAGAAATAGCACTTGACATGAGTTTGCAATCAGTAACCATAAATTTGCAAGACTCAGAAGATGAAGACAGTGCCAATGACGAATTGGCTCTTAAACGGAAGTAACTTTGACAGCGATACGTATGACCCACTGGAAGTACCATTGGATTAGAAAAACAGGTAATTCATAAACTATAATTATAGTTATATTATACTAAAATATACATAACTTGCGAAAATGCTTTTTCCAATTATTATTTTGGCATGCATCATTGTATAAGTTTGCAAAATATAATTTGCTTACCCTTACGTCTGTGACAAGCAGACCTGCATGTTGTATAAATATGCGAGAGATAGGGAAATATTTTCTATATTCACGCCATTTCCTAACCTGGCATTGAATTTACTGAAAACAGTCTTTTGTTCAGGAATGCGAATTTTGATAATGTTTTGTCTTTGTTTATAGTTGTGCTGTATCCAGTATTTCATTTGTGGTTATAACATTTCATAAATATACTGATGATGGAAGAGGTGCACACTCCCGAAACGTTGATATCTAATCATTTTTTTCACCTGGCTGGCTTCCCGAGAAGAAAGTGAGTTCCTCCTACTTGTTCACATGATTTCCGAGGGAGTGCCTAAGGTCACGGAGCAGAAAATCTACCACTCGAAATTAGGCACCTATCCGAAATATGCTCCCTTACTCTATACGAATTTCCGACCTACCGGCGTTGCTGATATAATCCTGGCAATTGAGAGGATTATTAACAAATCAAGTATATGTTCTGAATTTTTGTATTTATACTGCCGCAAACGACTGTATTAATTACTCTCTGGTGACTCAAGTAGTAGGTGTGACGTCAATCCCTCCCCTCCTTTATGACTAGATGAATAATCTTTAAGCGAGAGACTCTCTCTCTGTAACTGCCAGCTGATTGAACAGCATGTATCTGTAGGCAGCTCCGCTTCTGGACAGGTAAACGGCCGTTATGGCCGCCTTTGTAAATCTGATTGTTGTAGTAAATATTCTTATTAAGTGAATTCCACTTTTAATTAGCTTTACCCCACCTATTTACCATGTCACACGTACTACTTGAGTCACCAAAGAGTAATTAATACAGTCGTTTGTGACAACATGACATTACAATGATAGTTTTACCTGTAATATTTTTGTTTGTAATTTTATTTCTATTTTGCTCTCGGTTTTCTATTAAGTAAGTTCTGTCATTACTTCATTGACAACATTGGGAAAGCAGGAATTACGTTTATTTGTATATCTCGTTAAGAGTATCAACGAGCAAGGAAACTACGTGCTTACTTAATGCTAACAGCAATTTAATCCTTTGGTAGCAATGCTAACATAGCAACAGCAGACAAATGTACACCATCAAGACCTTATATGTCTAAAGTTCCTAATCCGTTGATTTAGAAACCACAAAGCAAGCTTGAGAGAGATACAAGCAAGGAATTTGCTTGGCGGAATGTACTCTGTTTCGGAAGATCGTAATCGCTTAGGATGTACTTAGGGAAGTATTTCTATTAAGGAGGGGAAGAAGTTAAGTTGGCATTACCCAAACGATCCTAAAGCCCTAAAGCAGAGTTTCAGCGTTTATGAACATGGATGGAGAATACAATAAATACCGTATAAGAGACTTTATCGGGGAGGAAGTAACTTTTTCCTTCATATGTTGTAACTTCTAACAGGTATGAGATAGGATAGTTTCCTTTAGTTTGACTATAATCTGCATTTATGGCTCTAAGGAAATCGATGTACTATTTATTTCGTAAGTAGTAAACTTCATTCTATCCTTAGATTACCAAATTAACTACAGGAATGTGCGGCAAACCCGCATACTGGTGTTAAATTAATTGGGTTCTAATTGGAGCTATGAGTTCTCTCATCCTCAGGTGAATGGTTGTAGGAAATGGATTTCGGTGGTTGTTGGCTACTCAGTCTTCCTACTAAGTTTGCTTATCGACTTGGATCGGTGACCACCTGTTAGTAAAATTCCCAACATAAATTCAATTTTACTTGAAACCCTGGATTACTTGTTTAAAGTTACTTCCACGCGTTTCTATTTCTTCTTTATACCGCCACTACTTTGTTCTAATAAACTTCTAATGCTGCTTCCACTTACCCTGGTTGCGCTATTCTTAACTTCCCTACATTTCAGACTTATAAGTCTTCCCTTCTCTTCTTAATGCGCATGAAAACGTCCTTCCTATCGTAGTATCACCTTTTAAGTAAGTTTTTCTTACTTCAGAATTCAGTTCGAAGCTTATTCTGACCCCTTTCCTAACTTTATCACATGACCAAACTAACTCACCCTTCCCAAATGTTAACAGCAAAGTGAGATTTGTGGTGGACAACACGGCGCTGGGGCGGGTTTTCTCCGGGATCCCCGGTTTCCCCCGCCATCTCATTCCACCGGTGCTCCATCTTCATCTCATGTATCATCAGTGTCACCGCCTGCGATGCCGTATGCAGTAAAAGCGGGCGTTAAACACTACACATTTCATTTCATTTCCCAAATGTTACATTATTATTGGTTTCTCATTTATTTCGAATTTTCGCATTGGTCTGCAAAACTCAGCTAACTCATTGACGTTCAACCAACACTGAGTTGGGGAACGCCTACCCTGAGTTGTTTATAACGGTATACATCGTTATCAAATCAGCGAAGTAAATCTCTTCAGCGTTCTTGGTTCAAAATCCGGTCATGGCATTGAATTTTTCATGTTGACTCTATTATACCAAAATTTTTATATTGTGTAGTAACAAATTGAAAATTAGACTCCAAAAAGGGATTTTAATACATGAGTCGGGAACTGACAGTGAGTTCATTAAGCATTTCCCTTCCTTACCCCTTCTACTGCCCTTGCTTACTCAAAGTCGCTAGTTCTGTTTTTTAAAAGAAGCAATTAAACTTCTCCCTGCTTCGTAATGTTTGACTAGCGTTTATTGCACATTTAGGACTTTTTTCTATTTTCTATTTCTCTGCAGCTAATTTAGTATTTAGTATTCCCTGGTCGAGTTGTCGACATAATAGCGTACAATACTTATCAAGTGTACTATAATTTTATAGCAAATTACGATTAATGACCTTCGAGAGAGTAGTATACTTCTTCCTCACTTACCTATAATCTTGCCTCCTTAGCAAATGTTTACAAACCCTGAAAAAGGCTCAGACATCTACCCTATGTTCCTTAGTTGGTTCTTTTCTAAATATGGTTTCCTGCCTATCACTTTGTGGCTTCTTTGTGGACATTTTACTTTTAGCAGATAATTGAATATTATTGTTCGGTGAAAGCCCTTCTACTCATTCAGCTCTATAACCAGCCCATCAATGCTTTCCTATTTCTTGAAGCAGTTCCTTAACAATTTTAATTGAAATTAAAACATCACAATGGAGACTGCAGATGTATTTGGTGTTTTCTCCTAAATTGAGCTGAATTATCACTTTGATTCGCAGCTTCTTCTTCACGGTTTATTAGCTGTGAATGAAAATGTACCCATATCTGTTCTGTGTTTATATTTAAAGAATCCTATGACTGAAAATTTGAAATCCTGAACTAAGAAGGCAAGCTTTCTAAGATTTATGCCACAGATGTGCCTTAGTGCAATTATGATGCACAGTTTTGTCAGTTTCACTTTGATAGTTTGGAAAATATGGTAAAATTTATTTAATTTTGGTTACATCACCTAAAATGTCCTCCCGCCTCGGTAGCGTAGATGCTAGTGCGTCTGCCTCACGTTCAAGAGGTCCCGAGTTCGAATCTTGGTCAGAGTGAGTTACCTGCATAAGGTTTTTTCCGGGGTTTTCCCTTATCCTTAAAGACGAATGTAGGGTAACTCTAAGCTCCATGGATCCCGGACTCATTTGAGCATCATTTCACCCATTTTATTCATCGTCCGATATGACTTAACGTTGGAGAACGTAAATTAAAAAAAAAAAAAAAAAAAAAAAAAAAACTAAAAAGTCCCTTGCGACAAAATAACTTAAATTTTGGTCTAATATTTTAACAACAGGTCCTCAATATATCTATTTTTTATTTTCCCTAGGTTTCTCTGTGTCTCCATAACCTTAGGCTCCAGAATCTTTTTAGAGCTATGAATATGGCATTTCAGCCCAAAATTAAAAAGTTTTGTGTTTTTAAGTAAAGAAAGTATGCCCGAAATGCATCTCACAATAAAACCTAGTGCAATTTCCATTTATTGTGTTTCTCTGAATGTGTGTATTAAGTTCCATTAGTCTAACACTAAAACTGCGACGCAAGGAGCATTTTAAATGCTGACCTTTTCAATAGACAAAACAAGGATAAAGAATTACGATTCATATCTAACGATAGCATTCACGTAACTTTCAAACGAGATTAGAGAATTTAAAAATGGCTTGCGGATGCTATATAAGCATTCTTTGTGATCAGAAAGCCTTACACTATTTTATAGACTAAAAAGAGGGAAAGGTGATTTTTTTTTTTTAAATGTTTATGAATTTCCGTCAGACATATCCTTAAAATTATTCACAATAGTTGCATGATGTGCCAACACGTTAACACGAACACAATGTAATTAGCGTCTACAAGAAGACAATTACAATAACCCATGTGAGTATGACATATTGCAATGGAAAAGTTTTACCAGCGGTGTCCGAGGGACTTTCTTTTACAGAGACACGTGCTATAATGCTGCATCAGAGCTCAAATTTTAATCATAACGAGCCAAGTAAAACCTTTTATTCTACAAAAAATAAACAATATTTTCCTCCAAAACCTAAAACAATCTATAGCACAACGAGAAACAACAGCGAATGCCGATAGAAGCTGAAACTGATATGCTAAACTGACATGCCTCTCTCTACTCATTTCTCTTTAAATTATTCTTGCCAAAATTTATAATTCTATCTACTTCTTTAATTCAAATAGATTTCAATTCAAATTTACACATTTGCTTGAAAGAAAATTGACACTTAGGTTTTGTAAGCGCGGGCCAATATATATGTAAAAGCAGCGGCGGATCCTTAGCACTCGTGGTACCTCTGACGTTACTAGAACATCGGGCCGAACTGCCGAGCCCTTACCGTTGGGCAGTTGCTCGGATTGGCTTGGACTCGAGGGGGCAGTGTGTTCCCGACACCCACGGGGAATAGGGTACCTCCGGCCAGGTTACGGCCGCCGGAAGGGGTAGAGGGTTGCCTCATAAGTCCCGGGTACTAGTGAGTGAGTGAGTGAGTGAGTGAGTGAGTGAGTGAGTGGGGTTTTAGGGCCCGTCGACAGCAAGGTCATTTGGGCCCGAAGTCAATAATAAAACCTAAAACCTACACAAATTTAGCTAAAAACGGACAATAAAATAAAACACTCAACCATTAAAAGCACATAAAACCATCTAAAAACTAATAATTTAAAATCTCTAAAATTAGTAAATATAAAATACAAGTTAGACTTGTTTATTAAAACCTATTTCTAAAACAAACCGCAGTGCCTTATCCACGGCCACTGGGTCGTCACCTAAAACACCGTGCAAGTTAGCTCCCAAGCCCAAAGACTGGCGAACGCGGGCGTACTGTGGGCAATCCAACAGTACGTGTCGCACCGTGAGGCGTACTGCACATGGAGCACACACAGAGGCCGGTTCCCCTCTTAACAGGTAGCCATGTGTCGCTCGTGTGTGCCCAATTCTCAGCCGGGTGAGTATCACCTCGGCTCGCCGGTTATCCCTGCAGGAAGTTAGCCAGGGTTGTACGCTCTCCTTTATTGCCCGGAGTTGTGTGCCTTCCAAAGCTGTCCAGGAGTGCTGCCAAGCAGAGAGGAGTTGGCGACGGAAAAAACGTTGCACATCCTGGTATGGCACAGTAGTTGTTAAACTCCGGGGCAAACGGCAAGCGGACTTTGCAGCCGCGTCCGCCTCCTCGTTTCCGGAAATCCCCACATGGCCTGGGGTCCAAGTAAAAACAAAATTGAACCCGCGCCTGAGCATTTGCGATATCTGGGCCTGTATTTTTAAAACGAGGGTGTGAGCGGCAGTGTGCTGTTGCAAGGCCTGAAGAGCACTCAGAGAATCAGTGCAGACAATAAAAGAACCGGGAGCTAACTTGGAAATAAAAAGGAGCAAAGAGAAAATGGCATACAGTTCTGCGGAAAAAACTGATGTGGAGTCCAGAAGGCGAAATTTATGTGCCTCACCGTTAATGAAGAATGCGCAACCCGTAGTGCTACCTAACTGAGAACCGTCTGTAAAGACCGGAACATAGTTAGGGTAACGGCACAGCAATTCGGCAAAAAGTTGTTGGAACACCGAATGTGGAGTAGCGAGTCTGGAGTTGCTTGAAAGAGCGAGATCGAACACCGCACGATCGAGCTGCCATGCAGGATAAGGGCAGATGGACGACCTCTCCACGCGAGGCATTCGGAGGCCATGGGAATGTAGGAGTTCCCGAAATCTTATTCCCACGGGGCGTGTCCGAGAACCAGGGCGCATATAACGGTGGACTAAATCTGGACACAGAACTGGTTTAAAACAAGGATGATTGGGATGACTTGCCAACTTTGAAACGTATGAGCAGAGTAACAGCGAGCGACGAATATGGAGTGGAGGTTCGCCTGAGTCTGCATACAGGCAGTCGACTCGACTGGTGCGGAAAGCTCCTGTGGCAAGGCGGATGCCAGTATGATGCACGGTGTCTAAAAGGCGAAGTTTAGAGGCGGTCGCTGCGCCATAAATAAAACTGCCATAGTCCAGCTTGGACCGAACCAGAGAGCGGTACAGCCTCAACATTACCGTGCGATCGCCCCCCCCCCCCAAGATGCTCCAGATAATACCTTTAGCACCCGAAGAGAACGATCGCAAGAGGCTCGAAGGTGACGAATGTGGTGCTCCCAATTTAGTTGTCGGTCCAAGTAGAGGCCCAACAACTTCAGGTGTGAGACAAATGGCAGGGGTGTGCCGTTCAAATGAAGATCAGGAGGCGGGTGAATACCTCGTAGGCGGTGAAAGTGGATACACTGCGTCTTCGCAGCTGAAAAACGGAAGCCGGTTTAAAGCGCCCAAGCTGCTAGCTGGGTACTGGTCAGCTGCAGTTGGCGCTCAATGTGATCTATATGGCAGACCTATAGTAAACTGCGAAGTCGTCAACATAGAGGGATGATGGTATTCCACTTCGAACGGCATTAGTGATGCCGTTAATCGCTACGGCAAAAAGGGTGACGCTCAAAATTGACCCTTGAGGTACGTCGTTCTCCTGTATCCTCTCCCGTGATATCGTAATTCCTATGCGAACCCGAAAACGGCGAAGTTTTAAAAAGTTGCATAGGAATTCGGGTAGATGACCACGCATACCGTAACCATGTAGGTTACGGAGTATGCCGTACCACCAGGTGGTGTCATAAGCCTTCTCCAGGTCGAGGAACACGCCCACGGCGTGCTGTTTCAGTAGAAACGCATCGGAAATGTACCCCTCAAGACGAGTTAGATTATCGACACTTGAGCGATGGCGACGAAAACCGCATTGCAAGTTGGACAGATGGTTATGTCTTTCTAGCCACCAATTTAACCGAGCGTTTATCATCCGCTCGAAGGTCTTACAGATGACACTCGTCAGGCAAATGGGGCGGTAGCTAGATGGTAGCGTGCGGTCCTTTCCGGGTCGAGGGATGGGGATGACGATACCCTCACGCCAGGAGGAAGGGAAAACCCGCTCATGCCAAATGCGGTTATAGATGTTTAAAAGAAAACATAGCGCCTCAGATGGAAGATGTAGCAGCATCTGTCGGTGTACGTCATCGGGACCTGGAGAAGTATCCTTTGCTAACGCCCGAGAATGGGCGAGCTCGGCTGCGGTAAAAGGTTGATTGTACGGCTCGGTGCAGTCACTATTAAAATTAAGTGGTACCCGCTCCGCCTTTTCCTTAATCGGCAAGAAGAGAGCGTCATAGCGGGCAGTTTGGCTAGTAGCAGCAAATATGGTAGCTAGGGCTTCAGCCATGTCCTGCTCGGTGGTGCACATGGAACCGTTGATGGCAAGGCCGGGAATTACCGTCCGGCGATACTTGCCATACATCCGCCGAACAGCTGACCATACTTGTTGGGTAGAGCTGCGCCGGGAAAGCGAAGACACATAGGCTTCCCAGGATTTACGCTTTGCGTTGCGCAGTATAAAGCGTGCCCTAGCGCGAGAAGGTTTGAAGGCGACGAAGTTCCCTTACGTCGGGTGCCGCTGAAAAACGCGCAAAGCACGTTTGCGTGCTTTGACAGCCAAACTGCATTCCTCGGACCACCACGGTACAGGGATACGACGTGGTGTAGGTGAACCTCGAGGAATGCTGGATTCTGCTGCGAGCAGGATCGAGCAAGTAAAATATTCGACCATTTCGTCGATGGTGTCGAAACCATCGTCGATGAGGTGTATGAGGGATTGGAATTTTCCCCAGTTAGCTTTGGAAATAATCCAGCGAGGATGGCGAGAAGGTACACATTGGCGGCCAGAAAAATGAATGTTTATGGGGTAATGATCACTGCCAAAGAGGTCGGAAAGTACTGACCACTCAAGTAGTGGTACTAATGACGGACTGCAGAAAGAAAGGTCTAGTACGGAATGTGTAACATAAGCGGATGATAGGAATGTCGGGTCACCAGTATTTAGCAGAAGCAGGTCAGACTTATCGAAGACGTCTACGAGGAGGCATCCAAGGGCGTCATCAGTGTCTGATCCCCAGAGCGTGTGCTTGGCATTCAAATCTCCCATAAGGAGTAGTGGTGAGGGGAGCTGAGCCAATAGAGCTAGAAGATCCCGCTCTGTAACTATACTGAGCGGCGGCAGGTATATGTTACAGATGGTAAAACTGATGCTCTCCAGCTGTATCCGGACGGCCACAGCTTGCAATGGTGTGGTGAGAGGAACGTGGGCGGCGGAAATGTTAGGCGCCACTAAGGTAGCAACGCCACCGCTTGCACGCATACCTGCAAGAGAATCGCTTCTAAATGCCGAAAAAGAGTGAAGGTGTAACGAGTGATTGGGATGTAAGTGGGTTTCCTGGAGGCAAATTATTGACGGTGATCGCTGAGAAACTAAATGTTGTAGGTCTTGAGCACGAGCTCGAAAACCATTGACATTCCACTGGATTATTTCCATGAAGAGTTTTTAATGGGCCGTTTTAAACTTTTTCTTGACCTTGGCTGACCTGGGCCCTACGATTCGAAAATCGTTAGCCTCCTGTGACTCCGCTGATGATCGGGAGTCAGAACTCCTACGGCTCGTAGAACGAGACCGGGATCTAACAGAAGGCGAGCGACTTCGCGATCTATGTTGTGGTCGGGATCGGCTTTTCGCATTTACTACGGGATGGTTGTTACCCGCTGATGGCTTGGTGGCTGGAGTCTGTACGGCTGAAGCGGAGGCTGTGCTGGTGGATAGACAAACAGTCTGTGACGTGAGTTTAACGGCTAGAAAGTCAGTCTGCGTGGATGCGTGGGCGACAGGGACGTGTTGAACAGCAACAGTGGTATTAGGTGTACGGCGAGCTGCTGATGCATATCCAGTAGTAGTGGTAGCAGGCTTCAGTTGTTCGAAGCGCCGTCGTGCCTCCGGAAAAGTCAGGCGTTCTTGACACGTAGCTCCTGAATGCTTTTTTCGTCCATGAATCTAGGACACTGTCGCGAGCTGGAGGGATGACTACCGCCACAGTTCAATCAGCAAGGTGTTCGGCTGCACTTTGGGTCGTCGTGTTTAGCTAGGCCACATTGCTCACAAAGAGCAGGATTGGTACACGCGACATTAGTATGTCCGAACCGCTGACATTGGAAACAGCGCATGCGGTTCGGGACATGCTGGCGGACACTCGCACGCTCATAGCCGCAATAGATGTACTCGGGTAACTTAGTCCCAGCAAAAGTTAGAAAAACCGTACGTAGTGGGTACTCCTTGCCATCTTGCTTTCGTGTTAGCCGGTACGCCTGACAAACGAGTTGGTCGGAGAGGCAACTTACTATTTCTTCATTTGCTAGACCATCTAAACTGGAGGTGGTGACTACTCCTCTGCAGGTATTGAGCGTTTTGTGTGGGGCTACCCGGATAGGGTAGGAGCCCAACAAAGACGCTTTCTGCAGTTTTTTAGATTGGTCCGCTGTTGTGGTTTCTAATTGTAAGCTGCCGTCTCGGAGACGGGTAGCGTTTTTCACAGGGCCACTGATCTTATCGAGCTCAAGTTTAATATAAAATGGACTAATATCCTTAAAGGTTTTGCCATCACATGCCAAGGTCATCAACAAATAAGGGTCAATGAAGGAGGTTTGGCGCGGAGACATGATGATATAGACCCCCATCCGGAACCGTCGGAGTCAGCCTGCCATCCGGGGGTTAAATAAAGAAAGACACCGAATCTTCACGGTCTGTGCCGTCATGGGGACCCCACCCATGACCGATCTCATTTGTACTTCAGAAAAGCTACCCTTCAATATCCACTGCTTATCCATATGGGTAAACCGTTCACCACGCACACCCCGGCTTTATGCCCCTACCACAGGAATAACCGCCTGTGGCTCCCCACTTTAGGCCGCGCTGCGTGTAATAGGCACACGCGGATTCAGGGGACTTGTGATTGATTACACCGGGGTTCCGTCAGCGGTAACACGTCCGGTCTGTGATACTAACCCAACGGCAACGCGGCCGTCGGGAGATTAACACAGACCGGGCCCTCAAGGAGCTACGTGGGTGTACTTGACGGTGTGGACGGGCTCCGCACCTAAGGCTACTCATAGGGGCAGTGCGAACGGTCCGCTCAACCTTCACTTTTGAGACCTCCGGAGAGCACACATGTCGGAAGCCGCGCTGAAAACCGTGGGACAGAACCACGGAGATAGGAAAGATCCCTGCGTGAGACAGGAGTTATAAACCTAAGACCTTAAGTGCTAATAATTATAATAAAGAACTAGAAGGGGAAGAAGGTGATGCTTACTGACAAGCAGTAGCTACACGTGGCACAGTTGATGGAGATGAAGGGGATGAATTGAGGGTGAATGGCTAGGGACCCCGGGATCGCCAATCCCGTACCTACCGTAGTAGGTCCCTGGGGGAAAATACCAGAGCCTCTTCTGCCAGTTTTCGGGGTTACTGATGGGCCTTCTCGGCAGCCGTAGCGGTCCTGGGGTACACAAAGTCCCCACCGTACCTCACCCCATCAGTCAGTCCCCTACTTCCTGTTGCCCACCCCTCGGGACGAGGACCGCAGAGGTTGGATTTTGAGGGGCTCCCGGGTACTAGCCTGCAGAGCTAGTAGAAGGTGTACTAGATCACCAGGCGGCCCGACCGAGGTTTTTCGGTAGTCTTCCCTGCGGGGTTGACGCGCGTAAGTGGCGTATCCACTTCCATCCCGTCTTGACGTTGTCAACGGGTTCTTTTTAAGAAATTAGGTATTGCGCTATGGAAAGACCCCCGGAGTTATCCAACGCTCCCGGGTTGAAGGAGGGCTGCATTACAGTCAAGTAATTCCCTATAAACAATTTTTTTCTGTGTTTCAAGATATTTTACTCTATTTAATATTATTAAGGATACTTTTGTTTTCAAACCAAACTTTTGGATGGTTACTACTGAGAGTTATGACTTCTATACGGAGATTTTGGCTAATAAGTGTTGGTTACGGTTTGTTATAGGTCTTCAAAATCAGCGCTTCTATTCCTACATCGTCTAACCTCCCCAACTTCTTCTAAAAGTATGAGTATGTATTCTATCTCACTGCTAAAATAATCTAGCCTTATAACTCTCTTCTATTCTACCATAACCTCTCCAGTGCTTCTCTCGAGACAGATTCAAGCTTCTAGCTTCTGTGATATGCATATGTTTTCTAGCCATTTTGAGAGTATTCATTCCGCTGGCACGCGTACTTTTAAGGCATCGGTGCTACTTTAGGAATAATGACAATATTTCAACCAATTTTGCGTGCTCGCAGTGGCTTTTGAGGCGGTCCTTGCCCGTTAAGTACCTCGTTGAGCCCTCCCGGAACTCAACACCTCATATGAGAAGATATGTGATGGGTGAGGATTACGGATAGGAGGTTTCCAACAGGTCGGGGTTTTTCTCAGGGTAGGTCTGCATGAATTCTCTCTTTTGAGTTTCAGGGAGTGGGTGCGTCCGGACAGGGAATGGGTATTATCACGTAGAAGACACCACGACCTTTGAATGTCAAGTTTATTGTTACAATTAGTCCTCTCCACTCGTCACTGTTGTCTTGATGTTTTTCGCACATTAGGTGCGAGATTTGAGGTTTGTCCGTTGCTGTGCGCATGACACGACGGCTAGTCTGAATCACAGCCGCGAGTGAACTGGTAAATCACTAGAGCGCTCCGAGCGTTGTATGCTCTGTGTATGCATTGTTGTGAACGTCGAGGGCATTACTTCGTCCGTTCGCGAACACGGACTTTGATTTATTTTCAGTACTTGTTGCCCCTTCACTCGCCGAAACAGAGAGTTTTTCCTAGCAAACATCAAACGTCGCCATTGCACAAATTTCCCCTTCCTTTCACCGAACTTTAGACACCTTAGAGGTCATGTGACCTGTTACTTATTCCTTATAGGTTGTGTTTCATCCCTACTCTTAATTCTAATAGCAATTTCTAGTGTCTGAAACGTGTAATCTATGCCATTTTCAATTTCCCACAGTCCAGCTAATTAGTGCATAAGCATGTTTGAAAATGTGTGTCTTAAATCCCAGTGTCTATTCTCTCGTCACGCATCATGTGCGGACCAAAACATGGGCTGGCGACGAGGGTCTAACCTTGGACAATGCCACCTTTGTTGGCAAGAAACACAAAGAACCTACGTGTGAGGGAAGTTGTCCATTCACCTCGCTAAATTGACACTTGGGTTCTCATATTTTCAATTATATATATATATATATATATATATATATATATATATATATATATATATATCGGGATTGCCTGTTTAGTATCTGCACTTGTATATTTAATCATTATCCCCTATATTTGTTATAACTTTAATTCATATTGTGGTATAAATCCACCCTTAATTATCCATTTAATAAGACTTTCGGGAATATTATGACAATGTTATGCCTAACAGGGACGGTATCACTTTGCGATTGCTTTAAGCCCCTTTTAGGATATACTGAGTGTTTTATAGGCAACTAAACCTATTTTGGGGGGGCTTAAATGAAATGTGGTGCTATTTAAACAATCAGTGCAGTGAAGCAGTTTCCGAATCAGCGAGTTACATGAGTCGGGGAGCAGTGCAGTAAAGCATAGTATATATCAAGCTCCGTGATGAGGAGTTGGAAGCCTATGGAACGAAGCAAATACCGGAGTAGCTGTGCCCAGAGTCCCCATAAGAGTTTCCTGTGAGAGGTAAACCGTTGTGTACGTCAGAGGCAAGTTGGTGCATGGAGCAAAGATATAAAGAAACAGCAAAGAGAGGAGTTAAAATTGTGTATTTCTATAAAAGAGGAAGTGACTGTACGTTAGCACTACGCTAACAATAGTGATGACAAAGAAGAGTGAGGTGAACTTTCGTCTTTTGTGTTTTTAGCATTACGTGCCGAAAACATCTTATTTAAAATATATTTTAGCCGTAATAATTATAATATTTACGTCACATAAGTATATTTTAAAGACATATGTGAATGGCAGTACCTAAGTCTTATACCTAATTTAGCCACGCCAGTAGTATCAAATTATTACAAAGTGTACTGCTTCAACAAATTCCCCTGAAATGTTGGTAGTTTCAAGTTACAAGCAGAGAAGAGAGGGAGATAGACATGCCGTCTATGTGATTACGTGAGTGGAGCTACCGTTTATGTCAACTTTATGCACAGAGTACAATTTTAGATTCATGAAGGAAACTTTCTAAATTACCATATATTAATTAGGTACTAACACAATGCACAGCTCTGCTCGCGTTTATGAGTTAAATGCCGAGACTCCTCCTGTCTGTCACTTTCTCTAATTCTGCTTCCCCGCTCCTCTTACTTTCCTCCGCTCCGTTTTTCTTTCATTGTTCGTGTTTCTCTGTTTCTCCCTTTCCCCCAGACTACTTTCAATTTCTCCACCTCTAACCCTTTCCATTCTCCCATGGCTGTTTCTCTCCATCCCTCTCAGCCCTCTGTCTCCATTTCTTTGAATGAATCCTGAGTTACATGGAGATATTAGCTGCTTCTGTAAACCGAACCAAGATATTCAGAAATTCACTTTCTTAGGAACATCTGATATTAATCTAATATTTATACGTAAGTGTTAGCTGAATTTGAATGTTAAAATATGAAGCCTCACTTCTGCATCACCCTATTTGAAAACAAGCACCACAAAGTTTAGGTTCTACTGTCAGTAACATTTTGAAGAAAACAAATTCAAAAATAAATTTTGTTGAAATAGTCATTTTAAAAGTAATTTCAAGTGATTTTATGATTCTTATTAATATTTAACAAATAGAAAATACTAAGCTAAAAACAAATAAAATTTAAACTATACACTTATGTGCTGTGTATTTGAATTTTCAATGAATTGTTCTTCAAATATTACTTGGGTAGTTAAATTTGCTTTGAGCAATATTCAAATTCTTATCTGTACGTATTTTTTTTTTTAAATTGGAAATCACTGAATTCACCTTTAAAATAATATTTAAATATATTAACTTTATAACACTGGCTGTCATGTTAAACATATTGTAATTACACAGAAAGAAAAGGTAGTTATGACAAATTAATTCTCTATATATTTGTATAGATATATAGTTTTTCAAAGCACATTTATTTATTTCGTGATAAAACTATGAAGTACATGGCGTGTCTTAAAATCACTAAAAAATATGAAATATCTGACGTAAGAGCACTTTAAAATTTTAGATTGCTGGTAATATTTCCCAAAGAATACATAAGCCTCATATGTTTACTTAGTGAAACTGCTGCAATTTTTCGACGATATTAGGTAATAAAACGTATTTTGTATTACTGAAATAACAGTAATATTTCAATCATTAATAATATGCTTATTATTAATACTGAAAATTCCTTAACACTAAAACTACGCCGTTAACATTACATAAAGTACAGAACCGTCAAATTTTACCACTTGTAACTATTTATAAATTAATTCCTGATCCCATAGTTGTACGATATGAGCTGGGGATAACTCTAAGGTAACATAGGTAAGAAGGGGGCACAATTTTGAAGAAAAAAATGTCAATTAAAATAAGTCCTCTAGCTTTTATGGCGACTAATACATATAAGATATTCTCGGGAAACAAGCCAGGTGAAAAGAAGATTAGAAATCGACTTTTCGGGAGCGTACATCACTCCTATCAGGATAATTATAAGACATTTTATTAACACTAAATAGATGTAACACAAAAATCAACAAAGACAAAACACCACCAATACTAGCATCACTGAACAAAAGACTGTTTGCAGTAAATTAAATGTCAGCTCAGAAGATGTCGTGAGTGTAGAAAACAAGTTCGGTCAGAGAAACGTAATTACTTAATTTGATGACCAAACTGTATAGATCTGTGCTTCTTAAGCCCATTGATTTCCATTTTAAGGCCGGTTTCCAAGATGAGCTGAACTGAAATACAGCATCCTAATTAAGCGTACTCCTCTCGGAGGAAATGGCCAAGGCCTCCTTAACCCTTCGCTCTCAGTAACTGTTCCATTTAGACAAGATGTTAGTCTCCAGAAAGAACATAGAACCAACTTTCTGGAGACGAGCATCTTGGCAAAATGCAGCAGTTACTAAGAGAGTAGAGTTAAGGAAGCATTGGCCGTTTCCTCCTAGAGCACGCTTAATTGTGATGCTGGAAACCTCCTCTTGGAAACCGGCCTTAAAAATGGAAATTAATAGTTTTAAGAAACACAGATCTATACAGTTCGGTCATCAAATTAAGTAGTTACGTTTGTATGAACTAATTAGTTTTTTTATACTTACGCCATCTCCAGACCCAACATTTAATGTACTGCAGTCTTTTGTTCACTGATGCGAGTATTGGTGGTGTGTTGTCGTTGTTGATTTTTATGTTATATCTATTTACTGTTAATAATTCTTATAAATATTCTGAAGATGGGAGCGATGTAAGCTTCCGTAACGTTGATGTCTAATCCTCTTTTCGACTGGATTGTTTCGCAAGAATATCTGGAATATATTTGTCATTTACATTGCCCCTAGCGGGAAAGAATTCCGTAATCGCACATAAAATAATTCATGGCATAAGAACTGTGCAAGGTAAATTCCCAACAAAGGATTTCGAAATACACAGCAAACTCGCTAAGTAACACAAAGAAACAACCGACTATCAACTTCTTAACCTTCTATCCCTGATAAAAGCTCCTGATATTCATATCCAGAAGGGCACATCGTGGTAGTATTATGAACTGGAAGCTGATGTAACCAAGATCAACACCTAGGGAAGTAGCTTTAGTAGAATTAGGAAAGACAACAAACGGAATAACAATGGAAACAATAATAACATTTTGGTATAGGTGTTTGGCCAAAGAAGAAGGGAAAATTAAGAAATTACGCATGAGACAGCAAAAATGATTAGAGAACTCGAATAGTCGGTGGGCAGAGATAGGCGGTATTATGGAGAAAATAGGAATGGGAGATATATAGAGATAAGAGGAAAGGAAAACAAGCGATGTGGGTAAATTGTTAAAACGTAGAATAGAAGATACAGACACGCAGGAAATATGGGGAAGTCTAGAAAATATGAAATCATTACAGATTTACAAGAAAGTAAAAACAAATTGGGGACTAGATGCATATGTAGATCATTGCAATAGGCAAGAGAGTGAAGGGTTAGCTTGGATGAGAACAGGAAGAATATTTCTAAGAGGAATAAGAGGTAGGGAAAAGGGAATTTGTGAATTGAGTGGGGGAAAAGAAAGCATAGAACACTATGTAACAGAATGTGAGGAGGTTGCAGGGTGGAGGAAAAAGGTTTGGCAGGAAAAAAGGGGAGAAGGTAGAAAATAGGATAGCAGCTATAAAATTGCTAACGGAAAGAAGGAAAAGAAGGTAAGAAGTATTGGCGAGTTCTTACAGAAAGTCAAAGAAAAGTGGACAAGAAGTGTAAAATTATAAGAGAGAAAGATTGGGTGGGAGTATTTGAGCTAATTAAATAGCAAGGAGGCATGGAGTTAAAGAGCTACCTGGCAGAGCACAATACCAGTGTGTTATTTAAGCCAAGGTAGCAACAAGGTAGAGATAAATAAATGTAGATTAGTGTTGTAAATTGTAGAACTTTGGAGTATACAAAATAAATAATTCATTCGTTTATTGAAAAAAAATCAGCAATCGTCTTGTTAATTTCTGGAATTGCCTTCCCTCGACGTTAGCACTAAAATTAAATAATCTTGTATTATTTAGTATGATTTACATCATATGCCGTACTATCAAGCAGTATTAGATGTACCAAGCATCCAAATTGCCGGTTATGAATTACAACAGGAATAAACTTGCCATTACCCATTTGGCTATATTTTTGTTGAGAAGTTACTTGAAATCTCAACTTTCGGAGACGATTTTGTGTTTCAAGAAACGTTCGTTTTCCCCTCTTCACTAACTACGCTGAGGACGAGAAAGGGAATGAACTGATATTGAGAAGAATCGGTAGCACTTTGTAAGAGTTTTACGAAGATATATTGGCAATGGCGCTGATGAAAAGAAATCGGAGGACCTGACGGAGGAGTCGATACTCGTAAGGACAGTAGGCCAGCGAAATCCCTTAGTCTTCCATTTCCAGCGCTTTCCCCCTTTTCTGTCTAGAAGAGAAATCGCGAGGAGAGCTACGTTGGGAGATTTGCTATCCATTTTTTTTTTTTTTTCCTTGAGGGTTAAGCAGTTGGGGTGGCTGACACACACAGATGCCATGCATCTAATTAGCAGCATGTAACTGGGCTGATGGATGCGTTACACTTCGGTGCCTCTCAGAGGAGCACCAGTTCGCGTCCATTCAGGCCATTAATTCTATCGTGAATCCCTTCCCCTCTTGCGATATCTACAGGTTGGCTCCCTTGAAAACCAGTCAGAACAAACATAACTACAATGTAGGTGGTTGCTGCCCTGGAATTCCTGCCTTTTGAGGCTACGCATCTCTCACTGCTACAGACATTCCTCCGTAATCTATTGTTGGCCTAGTATGCACACGAATATTAATTACACCACATTTGCAAATCATAACTAATAGCTAGTTCCTTATAAATTGTATGCTAAACAGTAAATTATTGCAAGATATAAGAGAGCATAAATAATAAATTAAGGTAGCTGCAAAATAAGAATGAACATAAGGCGGGGCTAAGCGTGGGTGTTCTGTGGCTTCTAGCCAATGCGGTGCGTGCAACGTTGTACAGTTAATCACGTATACTGTCTCGCTTTGCCGATCCACAGAGATAATTTCTATGCGTGCTTTAAAGATACCAATTACAGAATTATATTGTTTTTCCCATGTTAAATAGCTATTTTTTCTGAGGTTTACTGTCCAAACCCATGTTTGTAGCTCATCTGGTTTCGGAGATATGTAAAGAAAAGGCGTCTGACTAGAAAGAAAAAAATCAGTAACTATCAGTGAAGAAAAGCACAGACGTGCAATGCTGCAGTTGTATTTTGTTGCATTTTTGTAATTTGTTTATGCCTAATTCCTTTGAAATATTTTCATTTCTTATCAGGTCTCGTGCGGTACATTCTTTAGCTCGTCTTAAGAAACTCATTTCCCATTATCTTTTTGAATAAAGTGTGTGCAACCCAAATCGATTCCGTAGCACAGACAGTCAAGAACACAAGCCGGTGAGGCGTAAGTCAGTGTGGCATCCCTGTAACCAAAGGTCAATGATGGCACTGAACTCAAGTAGTAGTTGGGCAGCGATATTACTGGCTGCTCTTAGGGAATCTAAGTTAGCGTAACAAATGACTAATAGTATTCAACAGCTTCTACAGGTAGACCGCAAACAAAATGCATTCGTTGTGTGCATGCGCGAAGAGGGCCTTTTCCCCATATCGCCATCCAAGCATTACGTGACTTACACCCCTCACTTCCACCATGCGACAGAGCGCAAAGCGCACGAAACGCATTTACTTTAATGCTGTTTTGAATTTCAAAGCTAACAGAAAATAATTACTTCGGACATGATCTCACAATCAATCAACAAATAGGTAGAATCATCGTTTCTTTAAACCCTGAGGAACAAAGCAGTGATTCGGCAGAAAAAACGAAGAGTGAATGAAACAATGAATGCGAGAGCGAGTGAAACAGATGAACCATGCAGCCCACGTGATGTCGGAAAGGAAACCTAACATGACGGTAGGTTGGTTAGCTACGCCTCCAACTGCATTTTGTTCGTGGTTTAGTTATAGTTTAGTTTTCAAATGCCCCACCCCTTGGTTATTGAAAGCATAGTTGCACTAAATCTACTTGTAAATGATTAATTGATGTGAATGAAGAGAGCGCAAAAGCAAGGCAGCCAACAGCGCATGAGTATGTCGAGGACAATGAAGCAGACTTCAACAGGCGGCGCATCAAGAACGCAGTGACAACGTGGTAGATCACAGTAAAAGAACCCAATCATTGGGTTTAATGAGAGCTAAAGGCTTGTAATATAAAACTCTTAACGAATAATGATGTCTAATTCAAAAATGGTTCACCATGGTCGATAAACGTCATTCTCAAAATGCCCACATTTGATAATGAAGTTCATACTGAGCTTAAATAGTATAACTCTAAAGATAGGCAAAAGTGAACAGTTTCTGTTTATGACCTTTAGTATATTAATGATATATTTTTATCACCAAGATCTCAACTGGAATAGCGATAACATGTACACTGATTAATGTTTTAAAGTTACCAGCTTCAGATTTTGCAACTAAAATCTGTTTTGCTGAAACATAAAGAAGCAGAATTGTTTTACAATGGTATAGATGTGTTCAAGTTATCTTAAAATGTAAGGGGAATAAGGTATGCATTATTAATTTTCTGCAGGATCGAGTTAGGCTGCTTATATTTTGAAAGGCACTTGCGTCTTAGCTTACACCTTGGTAGGCGGGACTAACTTGGGATTTCAAAGTAAGACATGGATTTCGGAAGTAAGATTTTGTCTATCTCTTAGAGTTTACTAATGCATACACATGTCATGCAAATGTCATTCCGAAGGAAGAAAACTTCATAGGCTCCTTTCAGAAAATTCAATATATGCCTGTAATTTATTCTGAAATTAACTTCAACATCTGCCATTTCAATCCGAAGTGTCTAAGCAATTCAGCATCAAATAAGCATTTTTAAATACTTGGCATGTAAAGTGTAATTTGTTCTAGAAGATTCTCCGAAAAAGTTTAGTGTCGCATTCTACTGCGATTGGTGCACAATTCCTTTTTCCCTTTGCGGTCACGGACTTCCCTCTCCCCAAGAGAAAACATTCACAATTAATTTCGCGTGCACAATTGCCTAATAATAATTTTTATTTCTATAGAGGTAACAAGACTTAATGATACATAGAGTCAACATGAAAAATTCAATGCCATGGCCGGGATTTGAAACACGGATCTCCTGGTTTCCGTCCAGTCGCTCTTAACCATTGAGCTACCATGGCCAACGTGCCGCCCTGACATTAGATTCTCCAGTTGAATCGTATATTTTCCCAGTAGACCACTAGGGGATCTCGCATCCGAGATACACCGTTTGTGGCGACTTACTATCTTAAGTACTTGAGTCCCAGGCTTCATCATTTAACTCTTATTAGTTTAGTTAATTGATGGAAATTAATCATACGGCTAGTATGGAGAAATGATTAATTTCTATCAATTAATTAAAATACTAAGACGTGATGAAGTGTAAATCTAAACGACTTATCTCGTCTCGTTAGCTGACTATCAAACGCCAAGTAATGTATGTAGTTAGTAAGGTAGACTAATTATTCGCTATATTGATGTCAGCAGTGGAATCGTGCAACTATAATATACTGAACAAAGAATAGAGGAGAGAAAGCGATGAGAAGAGAACAGAAGAGAGGATAAGATAAGTAGAAAGAGAAGAGAGATGTCTGTGACTATTGTCATTTTGGAGCTGAGTGTACGCAACCGCCTTTGAATTACGGAGTAATTGCCTGCAGACTCATTTCCCATTGCTTATTGCTCTGGACAGGATCCTGTAGGAATTCTTGTTGGACGTTCCGAAAGAGCCACAAATGATAGAGATGCCATTCTCAACAATATTGCTTTCCGTGCGTCCACATACTCGTATACCTAGTGGGAAGAAACTCACAAAAATTATAGCTTAGACAAAAAACGTAGCGCGGGAAGTATTACTTCCGATGAAAAAAAAAAAACAGAATTCTTTGTACACAAACACACACAAAAAGTAGTTTTGGTAAGTTTCGATATATCTGAAACTTCGCCATAGATAAGGTAGGGGCAAGATGATGCCAATCTAAGGAAATGTTTAAAAAATGTACATAATACTCATCGCATTATCCCAAAATTTGCACTACATTTCCATTATATATTCAGCTACCACATTACACTGCAATCAGTTAATTAATGAGGCTTCTAATAACCTAGCAGTATAAAAAGTAAAAATATACGACCTTTTTTTACAATTGAAAAAATTATTCCAAGCATCGCCACCATATCAAATTACCAAAAAGTTTAAACAACAAGGAACATTTATTTTTAATGTTTTGCTCTTGCCATGTATTATTAAAAATACGAAAACTGAGAAAAACATCCCTCTAAACCTGAACCATTTGAACAGGCCATAGGTTTTGAACAAATAATGTGACTCACGTGCAAATTTGAGAGAACATAATACACAATTGGGAGATTACATTACACTATTTACATCTCAGAGAAAATGTTGGAAGTGTCCTCCACCAGCATCCATACATGTTTGCATTCGTCTCACCATAGGTTTTACGGAGATGATATCGATTTGAGAGAAGGTTATTTCCAGCAAGATGGAGCAACGTGCCATACATCTATTGATACCACGGAACTTGTAACCAGTTTCTTTGATAATCGAATCACCTCAAAAGGTCTGTTGTCCCCCAGATCCCTTGACCTAACTTCACCGGATTTTTTCTTGTAGAGATATTTAAAAAAACAGAGTTTACAGGAATAGAAGACGGACATTTGATGTGCTCAAGCAATCTATTCGAACGAAATAAGTAACATTGGCAAGAATACTCCCCGTAAAACTCCAGGGAATATGTTTAGCACGTTTTACATTTTCAAAACCAATAGTTTGTTTTACATCAAAGGAAAAAAGAACTTGAAACATCAATAGTGAAGCTCAAGAGTAAGGCTTTTATGCTACTTAATTACTGTAATCCATTTTGAATACAGTGAGTAAATTTGTTTAGCGACAAACCTGGTTTTTACATTCTAAAATTCAATCAAAGGTCCGGTTTACCTGCAGAAAACACACATAACAACTTTTTCATACTTTGTTCTTCCGTGATCACATCCTTCCTGTGCCACCTAAAACAGTTGACACTATTTACTGCTCTCTGTGTTTATCATTAGAATAACGTCTACTACAGATTGGACATTCGGTATTTTGCTATCAAAGCAGCTACTGTCTGTCCTCATTGGCTGAGATCTAAATTGGCTCTTCCTCTTCTATTTCAGTTTCTCAACTTTCTGTAAAAGTTAAACTAGGTTGATTGAGAAGAACTAAATACATAAGTGGTCTGAAATGTTTCCGACCTAGTAAAGCTACAATTTTTTTTTCAGATTCCTTTTTTTATTCTTCAGCATAATCTCCTTGTAACTCTATACGCTTCTCCCAGCGATGTTCCAATCTCTTTAATAGTACTGGGCGTTTGTTCTGCAAAATAATTGTTCACAAAGGTGATTGCCTCTTCATTTGACGGAAACCTCTGTCCTCCGAGCGCAGTTTTCAGATGAGGGAACAAAAAGAAGTAGCTTCGGGCTAGATCTGCTGAGTAAGGCGGATGGTCAAGCAGTTCAAACCGTAATTTGTGTATTGTCGCCATTGCAACGGCTGAGGTGTGAGACGTGCGTTGCCTAGGAGAAACAGAACTTCCTTTTTCTGCAAATGTGGCTGTTTTTCCGCAAGTTCTACGTTTAGATTGTCAAGTAATTATGCATAGTATGCTCCTGTAATGGTTTTTCCTTTTTGAAGATAATCGATTGAAATAACATCACTTTCGGCATCACTTTCCCAGCTGAAAAAGGCAGTTTTTGCTTTTCTTGGAGATGGTTCATCCACTTGCAGTCCACCGTTTGGACTGTATTTTTGTTTCGGGCGTATAATGATGTAACCAGGTTTTTTATGCAGTAATTAATCGACGCCAAATCTATTGCGCCTAAACTGTGCCAACCCAGCGTTGGACGATTTTGCTCTAATGTGAGCAAACGCAACACCCAACGCTTGGACAGCTTTCTCGGTCTAAATGTTGATTTAATATGTGACATACAGGTTCTTTAGACATGTTCATAGTCTCTACTATCTCTCTCACTTTAATTCGGCAGTCGTCTACGACCATTTGGTGTACTTTGGTGATGTTTTCGTCATAGTTGCAGTTTTTGTACGTACATCGCCTCCCAAACTCTTACCGCTACGTTTGGATTCCGCTGCCCAAAATCTCACTGTGGTACATGATGGTGCAGAGTCCCCATACACAGAATCCAACTCATCTTTGATATCCTTAGGTGTATTTACTTCCAAAAACAAATATTTAATGACAGCTCGATATTCGGTTTTGTCCATTTTCATAAAAACACCCACACCAACTCACTCAAACGACTGTTACATAACAACTGAGCGTCTAAAATGACTGAAACTTTGGTGAGTCAACAGAATGACAAACAAGTTCACTAGCTTCTGTTTACGAGTGCTGCCATTTTCATTATGAGGTCAGAAATATTTCAGATCAAAGTGGAGAAAGCTATCTATATGCAGATTATCACTTTTCTACTCTACGTGTTCCCGGTGATTACTGGTATATGGAAGATTACTTATCGGCAAGTACGGGAAACAAAACCTTCAATATTGTTACTAAAAGGTGCCTGAGCACTAGTGCTTCTTTCTTTTAACAAAATTATATGCCATTATAGTTTCCTTGACAGTTAAATTTGTCTCAATATCGGATACAAGTATACCTGGTAACAGAATCTATACATAGTCGGTGAGGAGTTCGGGGATATTGCTGTATTACATACTGAGCATAAGGCATGGTTTGTGGTAGCGTGCCGAAATATGAGAACTTATACGCCTAGCTTGACTTCAAGTTCCCCAAGTTCTCAATTTTCTCTTTCATTTGATTATCTCGTTCAATTTTGGTCGAGAGTGCTCTTCCTTTTCTTTCCATTGAAGTAGCATGTAAACATACAAACCCTCGTGGCCTCCTGTAACACACGGTTCACTCATTTAGGAGTCGAAAACACGCTGTCTCTAACCCGTAACATGACAGCACTCCCCGCACTCCCCAACTCACTCGGAGAACAGCGCCTGCTGTGGCAAGCGCTAACTCACTCGCTCGACGCGACTCATTTCTCAAGACCTCTTCACTGATTCGCTTTGCTAGGGCATTCGCTTAGAAAACCATAGGGGCTTACTAGAAAATTCAAGACGTCTGTTCGTTCAGGAAAGTCTTTAGATGTAGCACTTATCGTGTTTTTGCAGGACAATCGCGAACTTTATATGATTTTCGGCCCCGATCTCTTGTTTAATAGCCACTGCGCCACTGTTTATGCGGCCTTCATTGTTCTTTGTCTTCATAGAACCACTGCTGAAAACAGATCCTCTACAAAATCATGTTTCATAATGCATGGAAGGCTGTGGAAAAAATAAATGAAGGAAAATGCGCCATTGTTTCCTCATCATCAACAATTTCTGCTGGTTCTGCTGAATCCATTACAGTGATATTCAATTATTCCGCCATTTCATTGATCGTTACAAAGCCTCTCTTACCATAAATGTAAATTCCTTCAGAAGCAGCAACAGTGAGAGCAATAGAATGTTGCAACAATCATATGAATTTCTCTACTCAGTATACTGTAAGGTTTGCTTAGAGAAGCTTATTCTTTTATTTATTTCACATTTCGTTGTAGATATAAGAAAAGTACATTAAGCTAAGACGATGGCTCCCTTTCTCAAAGCCGGTCTTGCTATGTGATGTCCTCGAAGTTCTATTTATTGAAACGAAAAGAAGAACACAGAGAAAATGGCTATTAGCAGTAGAGAAAAAGATAAAGTATTTACTAAGGGATTATACGCTGGCTACCCCTGTAGTGTACATTGGTCATTTTGCCATTAGGACACTCCTTCAATATATTTGACTGCTTCTTTCTAGTATTAGTTTTGACTTCCACCCTCTCTTTTCTATTCACTCTATCCTTCTCTGACTATTATTTATCTCTTATTCCAACTTTTTATTATGATCACTTCCTTCGGACGAGTTTTTCTTAACCTCGATATTCCAATTTTTATCGCTTTTACTTTTCCATTTCCCTATTGCAGTTATTAAACTTCACTTACCGTCTATTAACTCTTCTTCATATAACCTCTAATTTTGTGTATTTTTTCTAGTCTCTCTTCTGTGTCTCAGTGAGCGTTTTAATGTCCTTTTCTACCTGCGGTTTATCTAGCAAGTATTTAAAATTTGGTCACCTTAATACATCCCTTCTTGTAAATTTCCTCCACGTAGCTTCTATTTCTTTCTTAATCTCCTGTGCTACTACACTTATTTAACTCCACTCTCGTCCTACTTCAATTACTTCTTACCCAGTTTCTTTATTTGCTTCATACGATATACTGTTCACACTAAATACGAGGGCTGATCAAGAAACACTGATATTTTCACACATGTTTATTACTGCAATTCTATGTTTACATGATCCTTTCAAAGTACTCCCCTCCTACTTCAATCCAGCTTTTATAGCATCCCTGTCAGTCTTTGAACACGTGCTGCAGACATTCCTTGTCAGATCCTTGAGAATCGCCTCACTTTTTTGGAGTAATGCTTCAGAGACCTCAAATCCAATAACCCTAAACGTTGCCTTTGTTGAAGGGAATAAAAACAGTCACAGGGTGCAAGACCGGGGCTATAAGGTACACAGATAAAGTTGAATCGAGCCAGAAACTGCATGACTTGATTTGCGACGTGAGGCCGTGGATTCTCATGATGAAGTCGCCTCCCAGTCCGAGAAAGCTCTGGTCGCTCCTTTGCAATGTGTTTCCTCAGTGTAGCCGGTACTAACGTGTAGTATGCTGCTGTAAAAGTACAGTGAGGAGGAACTGCATGCTGGTAAATCATTCCATTACAGTAAAAAATTGTGATCACCATCACTTTCCCTACAGAAGGAACAAATGTCGCCTTTTTTGATGTTGGAGAACCTGGCGATTTCCACACTGTGCTGGCTTGGTTTCCTTCAGGATCCTAATGATGCAGCCATGAGACATCACCAGTGATAATCTATTTAAAAATTACATTCCCTCTATCAGCAAAGAGACGCAGCACTTCATGGCTTGTCTCCATTCGCACGGCCTTTTGTTCGGGAGTCAACAGACGTGGCACCCAACGAGCACAAACTCTGATCATATGGAGATGGTCGTGCATAAATGTAAACACACTACCATATGAAATTCTCAACACTTCACTGAGGCTACGTAATGTTATACACCGATCCTCTCGGAGGATCACAGTACATTTGCATTAGCTTTTCTTAAGTTTCTGTGACTGTATATTTTAAACGAAAACAGAATTTGATTGCGCTGTACTGTTCCTCTCGCGTCACCTCCACTGTCTGGTATACGAAATGCTCGGAGGGTCTACAAAATAGAGCATTACTACCAACCTACCAATACGAGAGTGCTGCCGCCTACCGACTTTATACATAAAAACACGCTCTTTTCAAATATTTATATTACAGATACGAAACTATCACGAAAGCTACAGGAAAAAATCAGTCTCGGTCTTTGTTTGACAGCCCTTGTATTTCTTACTCAGATGCGAGGCATATTCTTCGTGGCAGTCAAGTATTTGAAAATTTAAACTTATAATTCGGGCTAGTAAGTTCAGAAAAAGTGCTTGTTTTCCTTGCTAGTGTCTGAGGATGGATTCCAACATAATAAATGTTAATTATGGGTCTCCATAGGCCAGAAGATGGAGGACTTCATTCGTCCTTTTTTGTCCTGTTGTCAATCTTATTCTTTAAAGGACCTTTTTACCTTTTTATTAATCGTCTTTGCCTTGTTGGGCAAAGGTCCTTCTCTACAGAATTTTCGTTTCGCTTATTCCTACATTATTTTTGTATAACCAGAACTTCTATGACTATCTAACGTAAATTATATTTCTTTTAACTAATACTGGTTACAGAAATTAACAGCTGATAGGACCCTTTCTATCGTATTCAAAGCAGAGAGCCTAGTAAACCCTCTCTAAATATCCAGTCAGTTTCCTCTATAAGACTTCACTCGTTTGAGGCATGCGCCAAACGTGCTGTCAGAAAATGGAGTATCCTTTACACCTAAAAATTTAGAGACGTCTGTTGTGGTATACTTCAGAGCCAACTGAGGTAAGCTTTCTGAAATAGAATTTCTGTAACCCGAGGGTGGTTAAGCCAAGCATGATTTAATGATTACTATTTATGTTTCTTTCCCCGAATGTCCATTATGCTGCATTAGAAGAAGTGTCCAATTAATTAAGCTTTCCTCGTTCTATGTGCTGCACATGACTTCAATGTTGTACTTTCAAACTTATTCATTAAAGATCCAATTGAAATTTTTTAATTTGTGGCTATCATTTTAGGTCTTTTTTCCCAAACTTCGAGTCTTTTATGGAGGCAAGTTTTAGACGATTTATAGGACTTCAGTTTCCCTGCCAGATAGAGACACAGTAATTAATTTCTGTGCTTAAGGACCTCAAATCATACATTTCCATTAAAATCTCGAGAGTAATATATCTGTTTTCTCTAAATATAGATTTTATAGTGCCGATAAAAGTACTCTTACACTCCTAAGATGAGTGGTTTTATTTTAGTGCCAGCAGTGTAAACGTTCTGATCTGCTTTAGTCACGTAACTTTCTGTGTTCATTCTTTAACCTGCCGTTGGGTACATATGACGTTAATTGTGTTTTAGTATCTATCTTCAATTGCTGTAAAACGAATGCACCTTATAATGAATCGGAAGCGTTTCTCAGACATAATCATCCTGAAAATATTGACATCAAGGTCATCTGATGGCCAGAATTCGTGGATATTTCGTCGTCCTCCTAGAACAAACCAGCAAGGTATAATAGGGCAATAAAGGCATTCATTTCTTTTATGTCTGTGTCTCTGCAATCACTCTCACATTCATATTTCACTTTGAAATCATCTATGCGTCTGTTGGTGTGTTGCACAATTATATGCAGAATATCATCACTGACGAAAAGCTTCCAGCAGTTAAATTCAGTTTTGGCATTCCCCACGACTCCAGGGATCATCATCATCATCATCATCATCATCATCATCATCATCATCATCATTATCCTCAATCGGCAGCATCGTCGAAAATAAGGCGATGTACCTCCTACAAATCCTCAGGATTTTCCAAATAATATACTTGACTCTTTTACAAACCTACATTTCACAATAATAAAGAAAGGCATTCTTATTTACCTTTGGGACAGGAACTCTTTATCCGTAGTTAATTTATATCCGTCTTCATCAGTCACACGTTCGGAAACAATTTGGTGCGGGATTTCTATGTTTGAGATGGGATGCACGTTGACTTTTCGAAGATCCACGTCGAGAATCCAGATATAACAGGGTTAATTCGTTGTATTTTGAGTTGTTTCTTGATGATTGTGTTTGGTTAAATAAGAGTCATGAGAATTTAATTTTCAGGCGTGGTTCGGAATAAAGTTTCGGAGAAGTCAAATTTTGTAACTATTTAATTGTATTATTTGGATTACATTTTACTTGAACTTCCTTTCCCAGTCACTTGCAAGTCACTTCCAACATAACGATAAATTCTTACTTTGTTATATTTAAACAGTTCTAACTATTACATAAAAGTTCTTGATCCTGCACCACTATTCATCACACCCACGATTACCAACACCTCTTTACTAAAATTATTGATTTTTCGTAACTATCGTTAATCCTATCTTAACTTTGTGATTGGCCGATTTAATTCCACGTCACAACATTCGCCATACAATCATTACTACGGCCAATGACACAATTACATATATTTTTACTTATTTAAATTACGAAATTGATTGACATAATCATTTTTATACATTTATAAACTTTTCATAACTTTTCTAAATATAACTCGAAACTACAGTTACACCTTGCAACAACACGACCGCTTATATCAGCGTACTCTAGCAATGAATGACGTTGTGGTATCCGAAAGCGGCGAAACTCGTAACGTGAGTTGGCGCGATGTATCTGACATATACCATAGCACACACGTGATGATATTTGCCTCGTTTGCAAACTTAGCATTAGGGAGAAATAGTTGAAACTTACAGGAAACAATAACAGAGGTATGATGGAAGATGTCCTGGATCTACAAGCCCTTATCTTTGTTTACTGCCATTGTAATAAAACGCGACTAACGAAGGGTTAACAATTACTTCTTGCTAATAAATTAAATATTGCAGACTTATAGATAGAGAACGGAAAACGGAATTCAATAGCTAATCGTGTAATTTAAAAGCTCATATTGAGTGACGACTTTAAATTAAATTCTCTTTGCAAATCCAGAACGGAAAACAGGAATAATAGCTTCCCATTTTAGGAAAGTATAATCGTTGAATAACTCAAACCAGTAATAAGAAATATTCCAGGAATTGTTTAGATGAAATAAATTAAATGGAAAGCTGTGCGTTTTAATAAAATTAAGATAGTTTACCAGTTATGCACATAATTCTGGATAAACAACTTCTTAGCTGCTTTTCCTCCCAGTAAAGTGAAGATAAACTTCTTATTTTAATGAGGAAACTTAAAACGCTACGCTATTTTAAACAAGTATTTAGGGGTATAATTGAGAAGGTAAACAATTTGGAGAAAGGTTCCATGTAAAGAGTATTTAGAATGTGGAGATGTTCTGAAAATCAGTTTGATGCTTAAACAACTTTTCCTTTCGGGTTATGCTCTTCAAAAAGAAAGACATATACGAAGCATGTTTTTTAAGTCAGTACCGTTTTGCGATTCCGCCGTCGCAGCGCTACGGTCGGCGTTCCGCGCATTCGAAATGGTTACCTACATCTCTTGTCTACGCACTGATGCCATTACAGTGTGATTCTTCATTGTATAAGTTGGTTACTGAGTGTTTAAGATGCCTCCGACAATCGTGAGTCCCGCCGATTGAGAAGTACGGGCTGTAATACGATTTCTTAGTGCCAAAGGCCTAAAACCGATCGATATTCATCGTGGGATCTGTGAAGTTTACGGACAAAACATTATGAGTGATGGAATGGGTGAGAGCATTTAAAGATGGCCGCACAGATGTGCATGATGAAGAACGGAGTGGGCGTCCTTCGGTCGTTACTGAAGATTTGGTGCAGAAAGTAGAGGAAAAGGTGAGATAAAACAGACGCTTTATAATTTCATCACTGTGCGACTATTTTCCTTAATATTCTCGTAGTGTTTTGTATCGCACTGTGACCGAGAACTTCAAGTAACGGAAATTGTGTTCACGTTGGTGTCCGACAATGTTGACGGATTTGCACAAAACCCAACGTTTAGGCAGTGCATTGAGTTTCCTTGAATGGTACCACAATGAAGGTGAAGATTTTTAGACCACATTGTTACTGGTGACGAAACATGGGTGACCTACGTCACACCATAATCGAAACAACAATCCATGGAATGGCGACATTCATCATCACCCACAGAAGTGAAGCTTAAGCAATTAATTTTTGCCTGGAAAATCATGTGCCCAGTTTTTGGGACAGAAGAGGGGTATTGCTAGAGGAGTTTCTGCCTCGTAATGAGGCAATCAATGCAGCGTCTTATTGTGAGACATTGAACAATCTGCCCCGTGCAATCCAGAACAAAAGACGTGGCAAGTTGAGTAAGGTATCGTTTTGCTGCATGACAATGCCAGTCCACATGTGGCTAATCGAACCAAAGATCTCAACAAATCTACTCAATGGGAAACTCTAGATCAGCCTCCATATAGCCCTGATCTGGCGCCCAGAGACTACCATTTGTTCCTGCACTTGAAGAAACATATGGGCGGTCAGCGTCTGCAGGACGATAACGAAGTCAAAACAGTTGTGATACAGTGGTTAACACGACAGGCGGCAGAATTTTATGAGGAGGGTATTCAAAAACTGGTCCCACGTTATGACAAGTGCCTCAATATTCACGGAAATTATGTAGAAAAGTAGATTAAGGTACAGGCTTTCATTTAAAAATAAAAAATATTGCGATATCTATGCACGTCTCTTTTTAAACTGCAAAACGGCACTGACTTAAAAAGCATGCCTCATATATTGTCGCGAGGTATAGTTGCGACAGCCGCGCCCTCGCGCTCAATGAGAGAAAAAGAGCAACGCGGAGATAAAAGCTTGCCGATACAGAAAAAGAAAGACAGATGTCGGAAAGGTCCGTCTTTCTGATGCCGTCCTGATTGCTATAGAACATTCCAATTATTTCTAGAACTATTAGTGGAGGTATAGAAGCAGTAACGGATAGTTTGTCAAGAGACAATCGTATTTGGCCTCGATAATCGTATGCGTGCAGCTGTGATTTAAAAGTGAACTCTTTTGTTTGTGCTCATGTCGTATATGACTTTGAAGGTTATATTTGAGTTTGCAACGTAATTCTACTGCTGCCAAGGGCTGTAAAAGCTTTCCACAGAAATAAACAGCTGTTCGAATTTCAGAAAATTCGGCTTGTAATGTATTCGAACCCTCAAAGTCACTCTATATATAGAGGTTCAAGTGGTACCAAGTTGGAACCTCGGTCAGGGTGTGTTATCTGGTTAGGGTTTTTTCCGGGGATTTCCCTAATCCTGACAGAGGAATGTCGGGTAAATCTAAGCTGTATGGACCCTGATTTCATTTGAGCATCATTTCACTCATTCAATTCATCGTCCGTTATGACTTAACGTTGGAGAACGTAAATTACAAAAAAAAAAAAAAAAAAAAAAAAAAAAAAAAATCTATTGGCTTCATGTATTTTAATTAAAACCTCAGTGTCAAATGTTTCAGTTGAATGTTTATGCTTTACACTCTTGAAGCACGCAGTGGAAGAAGTAAAAACCTTTATAAACATCTATAATTGTAAAATACAAATACAGGTAATAGATAATGGTCGCCCTACAGAATTATCCCTGGATTCTGCCATTAGCAATTACATACGATGTTCGAGGAAGTCGATCATTTTAAACAACTGTGTGTGACATTAATGTACCTGTAATGCCGGTAAACACATAACTCAGCTCAAAGCAATGAAGTACAGAGTTATGTTTACACGTGCCCTTGGGTTTGATGAGACTAGATTCAACATTAAAGATACTAATCTACCATTTATTTCGAATACTGTGACCTTAATGTATGCCCAGTGCATCAACGTACTCCACTGCACTAGCCAAAATGAGCTGCAAACTTTATGATGCAATTCTCTTTCAGGAGAATGACGGAAAGTATATTGAATGCACATTTTGACTAGTATATACTTACAGCAAGCAGAGGAAGTATCATTTCAGATGTCTCTGTTTTAAGGCTATCCTAATCGAAAAAGTGGAGCGAGGGTAGGTGGATCTGTCTCTACTTATACCTTTATCACCTTCAGTACAACTGATACCTTATAGATAATTGTTAGAGACTTGGAAGTACATTAAACTTTAAGCGAAAGAGACACCCTTTACACTCTGGTCGCTATTTAATAGCTTTAAAATTAAATTTTCTTTGATTGAGAAGAATGGTTGACCCTGGAATAAAATATATTTTACATAAATTGTCTCCTTAACCACTCTAGCTTCCTGGGTGTTAAGAATTCGTCACCTCTTACAGATACCAATTATACAAATTTCATCCACAATAAACAGAATTTTCAGACCATTCCCATAAAATTTAAGGCATCATTTAGTTTCATGGAAATATTTTAAAAATATGTTGCCTTAATCAAAATCGGTAGTCACCTTTAGGACAATCAATGTTATTTACGCATTTCTATGTAAAATGTTTGAGAATTGGAGATTTTCATCAAAGTTTTACCTCTTGAAAATATCGAAAAAGAAACACGGATGTTTAGCTTTAGCTTTATGGACTACAATAGCATCTCTACCTATAATATACGTGGTAGGAAAGTTCATGAGGGTTAAGTGTCAAACTCATTTTCGTTTAGTGTACCATATATGTGATGTATTTTGATTACAAGATAATGATTTATGAGAGTAGCTCATGATGTCCTCTTAACCGTTTAATGCATGGTGGTTATTTGAGACATTAGGCTGTATTCACCTTGAATAATGTTTTAGTATGTTCTTTTGTTATTATAATATTGTATTGGTCTTTGTCAATTCACACACAACATTTCGAAACTTTTGAATTATAAATATTATATTATTTTTAAAATTACGTTGTAGTTCTTATACTATAAAAATCTAAACTCCAAGCAACTGCAGTCAAATAATAACCCGGCAACATCTGAACACGCCATCACACCGATTACTTCACTTGGGCCCTCCCTGTCGTTCACCACAGGCACATTTGACTGTAGTTGCCGAGATTCGAACTCACGACGTTTAGCTTTGAATGGAAGGCCAGTCCGTTGTTATCGCTTTAACAACCATGACTATTCGAATCGATTGCGTTGAAGCACCGCAGAAAGTGGTATGAAAACCCGTTTATTGAAATTAAAGACACAGCGGCATAAGTTGCAAAATAATAATTCATGCAGTAAATGGTTTATTCTGAGCGACTTCTGTAAAACTGGTAAACTGCAGGTAATTGATACAACCGAGCGGGATGGCTCAGGCTGTTTCGTCTGTAGTCTACATGTGGGAGGCCCAGGTGAATTTCCTTATATTTAAATTACACAAGCTATTTCAAATTAAAGCTACTGTTAACCATATGGTGAGCCATTTTCATTGCCACTACGACTTTGTCAATAACTTCGCCATTCTTATACTGCTGTCGGTATTAAATTATTTTTGCGATGTGAAGGTGAATACCGAATCCTTCAGCCGACAATAGATACCTAGCATATCTGACTGTTGAGTACCTTGACACTTTCAAGGAAACTGTATTTGCAAAGATATGTATTAACAGAGAAGTAGATAAAGAATATTTTATGTTACATCACTTAAACTTCCCATTCACATTACACATTTTGTAGTGGAAATCGTTATATAGTGGCTTTAAAATTGCATGATCTTTGCAGGACCACTATAAAAATAAAAATGAACAATTTGCACTGTAAGAAAATTATGTATTTATAATTTGAAACCAGTATTGAGGGATATTTTTTGAAATGCTAAATCAAATAAAAATATTTTAAACGTATTTTCTTTTAATTAAGAGTGTTAATGTTTTGTAAATATAAAATATATAACGTGAATCATCGTTATATATACTTCGAAAATGAGCTTAAATGCCAAGTTAATATAGAAACAAATATTCGATTTTCAGTTGTATTATTCACAAATACACACATACTTGTATACTCAAACAATTAAACAGTTTTCGACTGAAAGCTTCTAATCGAGTTTCTGGAGTGGAATGCAGTTATTCATTTACCTGCCATTATAAAGAGTTAGCAGAGAAAAGTCACAGCGTTCATAAGACTTACATGAAAATAAACGACAGTGAACAGAAAAAGTCGTGAGAATGCAATATACCAAGTGAAGTAACTGCCCTTATTTGTTTTTATCCATGCAACCCGCAGTTTAAATAATAATCTGAAAACATTTACCCTTTTAGCACAAGAGACGCCATTGCAGTTCTGACCTTCTATTCGGTATTATCGCAACCAGCATTAATACTTACAGCCCTGAATGAGGACCAAGATGTTGTAAAATGTCTCAATAAACGACGGGTTTTCATGCATATAATACTAACAATGTGCCAAGTTGTGCCTGACCAAAGAGCGACAAACAATCCGGGACAGCTGGCCGAGTGTGTTAGCTGCTGGCGTACGTAAAGGTGATGCAAGGGCTAGGTTATAAACTACGTCACATTATTTCCGTTTCTTTTTTCATTTCTCCAGGTCTTTATTTTATGTATTTCAGGTACTAATTTATTTATTGTTGCTAAAGGTTCTCTTGTGAGCCAATTTACAAGGATGACAGTCCGATATTTAGGGATGTTCATGGATCAGCTCACCATATAATTTGTGCCGGGCTCACCCTACCTTCAGGCTGGAGAGGCCCTTGCCCTTCAAAGGGAAACTACGGACTATCTTTATCTTCAATTAGGGTTTATGTTTAGCTTTGTGATCCCTTATTATCTTTACCGTATCTGGTGTTGAAAGCCATGTTACGGAGTTGGCTTTCATTTTTAGGAGTATGACGATGACATTAAATCTAATCTTATGTTTCACTTTGCATTTGTGAAATGTGTGAAACTTGGTTGAATGGGTCAAGCACAATACCGACCACAATAAAATATCTATTACGAAATATACATTAGTAAATATGTGCCAAAAGAAAACATGCCTACTATTATATTTTGTAAACGCCTATAATGTTTTATAAATTTTATTTGTATTATAATATCAAACTATAGGCCACAAGAGATAAAACAAAGGGTAATACAAATTTTGAACTGATAAAGAAAGATGTGAACCTAACTTGAAGTGACAGAGTGATGACTAACCCGTATAATATCATTTATCCAACGCTACTTTGCGAGGGAAGGTTCCTATTCGAATAAATAACCGTGGACATAAGACCCACCTCGAATCTTTACATACCTTTTGTAGCTTCATACAGTGTTTTGAGGTCATTTTGATAGTTTTAACACAAATAAAAAACTACATCCACCGTTACAATTAATGTATGAGCTAAAAAGTGCCGTAATTTGTGAGAAGCGAACAAAATCTGCCTATTTCTTAGTAACTTTGACATGACTATACAACGAAAACACGTATTGTCTGAAGATTTAAATCCAATTGGTCCCAGCTCGCCTCGGTAGCGTAGTGATAGCGTGTCTGCCTTACGTTCAAGAGGTCCCGAGTTCGCATCTCGGTCAGGGTGAGTTACCTGGATCAGGTTTTTTCCGGGTTTTTCCCTTACCCTAAAAGACGAATGTCGAGTAACTAAGCTCCATGGACCACGGACACATTCGAGCATCATTTCACTCATTTCATTCATCGTCCGATATGACTTAAAGTTGGAGGACGTAAATTACAAAAATGGTCGCATTGTGTAATCTGTCATTTTATGTTCCAATGTAATTGTCGACTGATGCATGTGATAGGTTGTTCCTTCAGGGGAGTGTTTAAAGGTATGTGTGGATATGCGCTAATGAATAAAAGTTTATAAACTCGTTTAAATTTTTACTGCAGTTCTTTGTGTCTGGGTATGATGTTTTTGGAATCGACATACCTAGTGATTGATTTCTGTCCCATGCAACACTTATGCACTGAGTTATCTACCACTTCTGTATAAACTGTTGTGCAAATCATCCATTAGAAGACATTTAAGAAAGGCATAAGACACATGTGTCGCTTAGCACGTTGCATGAGTTCAAAAATAAATAGGGGACAGGTGACTCTCCTGGAATATAGTTCGAAGATGCCAGGCTTAAATGCCAAGTTAATATAGAACCAAATGTTTGTTTTCAGTGGTGGTATTCACAAAGACACATACATCCGTATACCCAAAGCGATTTAACAGTTTTCATTAATGAAATCTTAAAAGAATTATTTCAATTCAAATCTCCTTATAGTATTTTTGGGTGGAATGCCATTATAAAGATTCAACAAAATAACGTTCATAAGATTTGTTTTCAGAACTTACATCAAAATAAACAACAGTGAATAGAAACAGTCAGGAGAATGTGAATATGCAAGTATAAGCTAGAAATGACAACAAAGTGGTTGGAAAGAATATATGAAGCACTAGTGGCATCCAAAATGTTGTATGCAGTGGATGTCTAGGGGGGAGGGGCGCATAGATAAACAAAACGGTGCACGAAAACTACAGAAGGTATTGTAAAGAGTTACTCGGCTTACCAAGATCAGTACCAGTAGCTTTAGTAGAATTAGGAAAAACAAGAAGAAATGGAATAATAATGGAAAGAATAATGAAATTTTGGTGTAGGTATTTGGCCAAAGAATTATGGAACTATGCATGAGACAGCAAACAAATATTAGAGAACTCAAATAGTTGGTGGGCAGAGATAGGAGGAATTATGGAAAAAGTAGGAATGGGAGGTATATGGAGACTAGAGGAAAGGAATACATACGATGTGTGTAAATTCGTAAAATGCAGGATAGAAGATACAGAAAGATATGAAATATAGAGAAGTCTAGAAAAAACGAAATCATTACAGATTTACATGGAAATATAAAGAAACTGCGGACGAGAAGCATACGTAGATTACTGCAATAGGCAACAGAGAGAAGGGCTAGCTTGGATGGGAACAGGTACAATACTCCTAAGAGGGATAAGAGGTACTGAAAAGGGAATTTGTGAACTGTGTGGAGGGAAAAAAACATAGCACAGTATGTAACAGAATGCGAGGAGGTTACACTGTGGAGAAAGAAGATTTGGGGGGGGGGGGGATCGGAGAAAGTAGGGAAGAGGATTTGTTTTTTAATTTACGTCCTCCAACATTAAGTCATATCGGACGGTGAATGAATTGGATGAAATGATGCTCAAATGATCCCAGGGTCCATGAAGCTTAGAGTTACTCGACATTCGTCTTGAAGGATAAGGGATAACCCGGAAAAAACCTTATCCAGATAACTCACCCTGTCCGAGATTCGAACTCGGGACCTCTTGAACGTAAGGCAGACATGCTACCATCTACGCTACCGAGGCGGGCTAGGGAAGAGGATGGTAGCTATAAAAATGTTAACAGTAAAGCAGCAAAAGAAGGTTAAGATTATTGGTGAGTTCTTACAGAAAGTAAAACAAAAGTGGGGAATAAATGTAAAGAATATAAGAAAGGAAGATACGGAGCGTAGAAAGGGGCCAATTAAGTAACAATGTGGCATGAATGTTAAGAGCTACCTGGTAGAGCAGAAGACCAGGTCAAGTTAGCCAGGTTAGCCAAGATAGCATCAATGTAAAGACAAATGTAGCCTAAAGCTGTAAATTGTAAAATTTTGGAATATGTGCAATAAATAAATAATTCATTTATTCTTTCAATATATATCATCCTCTTTTTTTACTTTTTCAATACAGTAGCCGCACGTCTTAACACTGTTATAAGAAAATGAATAAATCTTTCCAACTTGCAATGAAATAGAACGCTGTAAATTTGAGTGTATGGCGTTGCAGAACATGAAATTTAACACGTTGCACTTTGTGAATATTTTACACCTACATGTTAAAATAAGTCCATGAAGGGAACAGGACTTTAATAACAGCTGTATTTCAGGAAACCAAGGAATGAAATTTACTGCGGAAGGAAATTCCGTAGCAGAACATTTCTGCTGGAAAACGAAACACATAAATCAACTGTTTCACGTCCGAAAACGTGGTTTCAGTGGAGTGGAAACGGGATTTAGGCTTTATGACTCCGTTGTTTCCAACATTCTTATAAAAATGTACGTTAAATCTCGCTTTAAAATATATTATAACTTCACTTGTTCTTCCGGCACCAAATATTGGAGTTTACTCACACACCAAATGAAATGTGACACGGGGCAACAAAACCCAGAGATAAACAATTCGGGTCTTGGCCCTGAGATTATAGTTTTATTTTCCCCTGTATTTCAGCCTAAGGTTCAATACAGCGATTTCCCTGGAAATACAAATGTTAAGACTAGCTGAATACAAAGCAAACATTTTTATAAAACCTCTGAGAAGGCTTCAACAAACAAAAGATGGCTAAAAGATAAACTGTGCATTGAAATTCAATACCTTCCAAGGATCTAAAAATGGTTTCCATCCGAAATTAACTGTGCCTAGACGTTTTTTTTAAACAAAATGTTGATTTTCTCAAAAACACAAAACTTTGGTCAAATTGTGTATGCAGGATAAATGTAATCTCTACATAGCATACATAGCATTTACTGTGTATTATGTCTGAAGTCCTCTTCATTTCAACTGCATACAAGTATAGTATATAATTTAAAAATAAAACCAGAGATAACTAAAGCAATGGCACATCACATGATGTACATATACAGGATGTTTCAAAACCACAACTAACGAACATACAGAAGTAATTTCTCAGCCTGTAAGTGACACATATAAATAGTTTTTACCGGCAATAGAGCCACAAAAGAATCTGTAGAATGAGTGTGGATTAGGCAGTTTCAGGAACAACGATGCGCGCCTCACGCTGTCGGAGTTCACAGGTATAGGTCACGCGCCGTGCTGCGTGCTGTAGATGTTTGTAAACATACCGACATACTCCGTTATACCTTGCTTGCTACTATTTAGAATTTCTTTGGCTTTTAAAACAGCAATAAGGAAATTATTGCTTAATTATTGCTCTTGCATGTTTAACGTGTTCCCGAATTCCGTTATAGCAGTCCATGATGGCAAATAAACTGGTGGACATATACCTCTTAGAAGGAAGTTAATGTTAGTGAGATTGAGGACGGAAGCATTAAATGATAAACAGAACAGATAACAGCATCAAGGAATTGTAGATATATTAACCAAAACTAAATGTCTTATGCAGTGAGATGAGCATTTTATTTCACGTGTTTGATAAAACTAAATAAAAAATTTGTAACTGAAAAGGAATATAATGTTATCTACAGAAAGTGGTTGAAAGTATTGTACAATTAACATCGTAACGAAATGCTCTGCACTTAAACAAATAAAAATTATCATTGATGTAACTATTTTTACAATTAATTTTTTAACACAACTAAATTAACCGTGTGTTCATTGAGCTCCCTTCAGCTCTTCCATACATAAAAACCATATCCGCCATTTCAGTGTTCGTATAGCGCTCCATATTGCTTGGATTTTCCATCTAAGTACGCGCAAAATACTCTCTGTTAGGACGGAATGTGTAGTTTTACACTGAAGAGCAACCTTACAACTGTCCGAGTCATTAGTTGACTTTTAAACAAGTAAGTGCCCTTTACCACATTACCTGAAAGCGAGGCTAGGGTCACTAATAAAGAGCAAAGAGTAATGTTTTAGTTTTCGTGGCCGGTACGTATCCCAATAACTTTTGAGATTCGCACACCAGTGGTTGCTGCGCTGCCTAATCACAAAATAATGTAATATTTAATGCTGCATAAAACTATACCTAACAGAACTTCGGAGCTGCGACACCGAAATTTGGACTAGTTAAGTTATAAACTACGCAACGGCTATAATCGTTGTGTGTCATTTTGAAACAACCTGTAACTAACTAATTTATATATAACTCTCAACGCTAATCGAGAAAGGAAACAAAATTGAAGTTTTATAAGACAGTAGAAATTCCATAATATTGGAAGTAGGTTTGCCAGATTTTGAAATTGAAAAACCGGGTCAACTTTTTAATTAAAAGATTTAATAAACATATAATATACTCACAGCACCACTAAACTATCACGAAGCTGCACTACTCCTCCTGACCTACTCCTAGAATTTATCTGATTTTGAGGTTCTGGAAATCAGTTCTGGCCGCTGACTTACTAATTGTGGAACTCTATACAGCTCACCTGATAGAAAAACATTTCATTGTGGCTTCAGAATTTGAGACCTCAAGGTGAATTCTTTCCTCTGTCCACTGCACATTAATGAGGGAAAATACTCATTCAACACTACTAAGAGGGAATAGCCATTTCTCTTGGCTAGGTTTTAAATTCCAAACATGTGCTTCATTTACCAGTACTTAGTTCTTTATAGGCCTTCAAATATGGAAACTGTTCAAAAAGGAGATAATCATCAGTTTAGTATCATTTGACACTGGAAGTGTTCATAGGAGCTTGACATTGGAATGGAAAATCCATTCAAAACCGTCATCTACTTCTGCAGATAAGCATAGCCTGTTTTATAAAACTCTCCCAACTCACTATAGAATTTATTTACTTTTACAACGGAGAGACCTTCCTCATCTTCTGCTGTTTTCAAAATACATTTTGATTTTAAGGGAAAAAGTTCTTTTTTCCGCTGCTGTACCAATGTAAGAGTTCCCTATAAAATTCAGTTTACTTCATATGAACAAAACAGACTGAAGGACGAAATGACACGGAAAGCTAGCAAGATGCAGGTGTAACAGACGAGTTTCCACTTGAGTGAGTCCTATTATGCGAAGTAACAATAGTAAGACTTTTCATTTCAACACTTTTGGAGAACAAACAGAAAAATTAATTTTAAACTGTTTAAAATTAGTTCATTTCAACTGAGAAACAAAAACTGCGACAATAAGAGTCCAGAAAGCATTATTCGGGACACTGAATTTTTTATTAAAATCCGGGACATCTGGTGACCTTATATGTATATGTAAGTAAATCTTGGATCCTCAGCCAGTGGAATAGAAGTAATTTACGGAGTGCTGAAAGGCTGTACAAGAACAGACCCCATTTGAAATGCAGATATACATAAAAAACATATAAAACACACTAAAATGAATTTGTTGGATTTAGATTTCTTATTGAAGCTGCACAAAATTTAAAAAAAAAAGAAATGTTAATCATATGCATCCTTTAAAAATTAAAATAATTTCATATATTTTGTATCATCACATTCCATGTAGAGCTTAATCTTAAATTAGAGAACCAACAAAATGTTTATTGTGGCATAAGAAAGCTGGAGATGAAGTAGTCTGAGAGAAAAATGGGTTGAAGTTGTAGAAACTACAAGTTACGGGGAAAGGCAATTAGAGATACAATAAGCATTATTCAGTTTGCCTTTTAATTTTAAGTCAGAAATTCCCACATCCATAGTCTGTATCTTCATTCTGGTCTTCTGCAGCCTTTCTTTTTAAATTCCTCTTCTGTCTTGCTTCTTTCTGCATTAATTTCATAGCTCTTTCTGCACCAGCGATGCGAATATTGTCGATACTCTGCAAAATTGTTTCCATAAACACACCAGGTTGATACCCTAACTGGTGCATAACTTTCTTTTTGCCAACATTCCCATCATTAAACGCTGTTGCAGCATCAAGTGTAGCAATTTTTACCACTATGGAAGACACAATTGATGTATTGGGACACCTTTTCTATATCAGACTTGAGGCTTTCATTTGCGTTTTGTGTCTCTCCATAGAGACATTTTTAGCAAGTCTGGGGGTGCTAAGAATTGGTAGGTCTGCTTTATAGATTCCAAGACAGCTGATGGAAGACTATGTGTTGCTACAATGCTACTATGCAACACTAAGGCATTTAATTTTTTAAAGGTACCTACAGACCACATACAGTTAAAATATTTTGGTGTTTGATAGCTAACACTATATACTATTTTACAAAACAATAAAAATTAGATTTTTTTTAGCATTTTCTCGTATATCCCCCCTTAAGTTATACATAAATTCCTGGTGTACATAGAATGTAGATGAGCTTAAGGTCAAAAGTTTGGATCAATATATTCTGTATTTAACTTCTTTTCTCTCACCTGCTAATAAAAAAGGAAGAGAATTTCAAAGGCAACATATGCGACAAGTTTTTAAAATGTTTGATTGTCGCTTTATTTGAATATTTCCTTGTACCTTGAGGTAGAATGTACGAAATCAGTAGGGAAAATAGTAGAATGAAATTAATAGAGAAATTAATGTGAATTTAACACATCGGAATGCTCATAACTGTCACCTAACAAATGTCTGATAAGAGACAAAATAAAGAGCAATTTATCGTATATATCTACATTAATTCTATTAGTGTGGCCAAATAATTATTGTGGCACGAAAAGAAAGAAACAAATGAAAATAGAAGCACAGATATCATAGCACTTGTACTGCAAGTGTGATGCCCAGGGCAATTGACGTATCTGGAGGTAAACCAATGAGATTAGAAAGCATTAATGCTGAAGAACGAATATACTCCCAAAAGTACCCAAACCACAAATAGATGGCGCAGATAGTATACTTAAGATTTGACAATGCTACATTGCTTAGTAGTAGTTTGATAAGTTATCAAAACTGGGCGTTCTCCGTTACTTTGTAAACATGAAATGGACTGGTCGGGTTATGTGACACAATACCTTCTATTGGAACGTCTCTGTGCAACCAATATCAAAGTTGAGCTACAATGTTCCATCGATTACAACACTGAACTGTTGAGTGGTAGAGCACAAAGTGGGCTATGTGACATACAAATGCTGAATATTGCTGTTGTCGACCAACGGGAAATAGTCAAGAAAATAGACAGCATTTTATTGGATGACGTCAGCTGTGCGAGCTATCTGGTATGGTAAGTGTTTGAAAAAGTGCTTCACATGTTAATTGAAAATTTAACCGCAAGAAAGGCGTGCCGCGTTTGTTCACAATGCAAAATAAATTAGTGTCATGCCGATGTTTCAATTGAGTGTATGGCGGTATTTCAAAACAGTGAATCAGACTTGTTTGCGTTAATTTATAAACCTGGATAAAACACAGTTTTATCACCTAATACGGTGGATCAGTCAAAACAATGAACTGAAAGGGTGTAATAAGCTCCCAAGGGATAAATTAAATTTCATTGATTTTTTTTTCAAAAAGGAAACAATTATTGGCTCCATTCATGGAAACTTGCTGCAGCATTTTCGTGATGAAATAAGCAAATAGCAAATTTTTAGAAAAAAATTTGTTGCATCAAAGTATGTGGCGGTTATTTTATGTTTTTTTAATTAATACTTTATATTGAATTGTTCTGGAAAGAGTAATTTGTACAACATAGGAAATGTGAAATTGGGTGGGCCACGGAATGATACAACGCAAGTTAAATATTGCATGATATTGTTGCTATTGGTAATTGCAATAATGCAATTACGTAATGTGGTGAAAAGTACCAACAAAAGAGAAGTAATTTAGTTGTAGAAACATGGTGCGCAGGGAACCCAAATAATCAGAGAGCTTAGCGTCTTTCTGCAAACAACGGTCTTGAATTATTTATTTTAATTTACGTCCTCCAACGTTGTCATATCGGACGATGAATGAAATGGATGAAATGATGCTCAAATGAGCCCGGCGTCCATAGAGCTTAGAGTTACCTGACATTCATCTTTCAGGATAAGGGAACGTGAGGCAGACCTGATACCACCACGCTACCGAGGCGGGCTTACGGTCTTGATAGTAAGACTCTGCCATTGTGCAGATAAACGTTTATTTGTGAATACATTTGTGTTGCACTAGTGGCGTGTGCCAGGGATATAAAGTTCATTGGTGCAGCAACCATTCTTTTTGAAAGGACAGTATCTACATTATTTAAAATTGTAGCAGAATTTACCAGTAGTGTGGAATAAATCCCCCAATAGTTAAAGGAGAAAAATTGTTTATTTTCCAATTGCAGTATCAAATACCTTTACTCCAAGACTGCGACCAAAGGTAAGACTCATTGCTCCAGAGCTACGAGGTATCTACAAGATTTCAACCAGATCGTCACCAAAAGTGAGAAACTAATCAGCATCTTCTATCACGCCTTTTGCGACAAAAATTCTGTTGCAGGCATGAAACGTCAAATTATTCTGACGAGAAAATTCCCAAATTATTCCGCGCGTATCATCTAATTAAGCTCTCTCTGGTTGATTTAGGTTTCCAAACTTTAAAAACAGTCTCGGTATTAAAAATTTTGCCAACAATGGAAGTTATAATCTGGGCTGATAACTATTTTGAAGAGATCGAAGGTTGTAATTAGCAATTTACAAACATCGCAAGTGCATCTGTATAAAAACAGATTATGCAGAAAATTAATTATATTTTTTCCACTCTAAGTGTTTTACTGTGCGGTTTCTTCTGGGAATACTCGCACTTATTTCAGCATTAGTGATCAGTAAGGTAATCAGAATATTCGTGGCTTGAATCTCGGGTATAGTATTAAACATGTTAATTATTTATTTAGATTAAATTATATTCATACATAGAAATATATGTCCATTTTTATTTCTTCCTGCCATACATTCATAATAAGAGCAAGTATTTTAAGGTATCATTAAGATCAAGACTTTACATGAAATACTTCTAGTCTCCCTCGAAACCAAGAAAATATGTGTTGGAAAACGGCCAGTGTGTGTATGTGTTTGTGTGTGTGTGTGTGTGTGTGTGTGTGTGTGTGTGTGTGTGTGTGTGTGTGTGTGTGTGTCCCTCTTGCTATGTCACAAAGCAATTCATAAGTCCAAACCTTCCACTAAATCAATTACTTCTTAAATTATATAGTTTTTAAATTATATATAATTGAAATGCATATACCTAATTTCAAGTCTTTGATTATCCCTTTTTGCTTACCTGTTATAAATAATTATATATTAGATGGGAATTATGCTGATTTATTTAGGTAAACAATTTATTTGTCACGCCCATAATTAAACTGTACGAAAATCATTAAATACATTTTAAAAACATTTTCCTGAAAAGTCAAAGGATTTCCTGAAAATCTTGATGTTGTACCTTGTAGGATATTGAACTAACGACCCAATTTTGGTATTTTAGAGCATTCTGTTTTTGAGCTATTTTGTTCACACGTAAGCACGCACCCACGCACCCACCCACCCACCCACAACCCACCCAACCACACACACACACACACACACACACACACACACATACACACACACACACAATAAACTTAATGTAGCAGAACTAGAGAAGACAATTACCGTCCATACTGCAATCAAGTAACCCTGTCACTTCTCCAGAGCAACAAGAAAGGTAATTCCATAACAACGGAGAAGAAACAGGAATAGAAACAGTTGACAACAGGATACAAAAATCTACAATCGAAGCAGAAATTAGAGGGAAGGGAATACAATTTTGACAGAACATACGGAACAACTCAACCAAAGGAGCAATGACAGGAGTCTCTTCCCATATATTAGAGAGAGATTCACAGTTAATCTGTCATTCACGCCATATTTTACAACTCTAACTACAGGATAGGCAGAAATAAGTTCATAAAAGCACGGATTCCACATTCGAGGTAACCCTACATGTTCATGCACTACACGACACCAAACATTACATCACATAATACATGAATGCCCAGAAGTAATTCAACAAAGAAACACATTAACAGAAAGCGTTAGGAAAAAAAGGAGGAAACTGGCCAGCAACTGCACAAACGCTTGTATCCAAATATCTGAGAGACTTCCATTAATTCTGGAACATAAGAGCACTGAACTGAAGTGCAGTGCAGTATAAAAAGCAAGAGTTAAATTCGTGAGAGTGATATCAACAATGACAATAGGAATTATAAGGACATACAATATGGCCATACCAAGAAATAACTTTAATACCGAAGAATGCATTGTAATGGGGCATGCTGTTAATTCTTCTAAAAAACATACACAAACACGCGCACGCGCAAACCTATGCAGCACCAGTTTAGATAAATGCATTAAATAGTAAATATAATTATGTCAAGTACATTAGAATACAAAGGTTAGCGAACATCAAAATAGCTAAAGCTTTCCGAATAACATCCACGGAAGCACTCTGTATAATAACAGGACTGACACCTATTATACTGAAAATCCGGGAGATCGCCCAAGAGTATAAACAAACAAAACAGAACACAGACTGGGAAATAGACACAGCATTAAGTTGCAAGAAATGGCCACATGCGTCAGACATCTAGAAATAAAAGAAACAAATGAAAATGAAAAATATAACACTGAAGTTTACACTGACGGAAGCAAAACAGATCAAGGGTCAGGTTCTAGAGTGGTAATTTACGAAAACAAAGATTTAACTAAATAACTGCAGTATAAACTAAACAAAAACTGCTCAAATAATCAAGCAGAACAACTTGCAATCTTAAAGACACTTGAAGAAATAGATAATAATGGATTAACACAAACTGACTTGAAAACAGCAGCAATATATACACACAGCAAAATTACACTGCAATCATTACACAATACTAAAAACCATAACCAACTGATAGAGGCTGTAAGAGAAAAAATACAACAATTAAATAAAAAAGAATGGATGATAAGAATAGGATGGGTAAAATCCACATAGGAGTAAAAGGAAATGAAGTTGCAGATAAACTTGCTAAACGAGCAACAACAAATGATAACATAGAAAGCTACAATAGAATCCCAAAAAGTGTCATCAGGAAAATAATACGAGAAGAAACACTCAAAAAATGGGAAACAGAATGGCAAAACACATCAAAAGGACAAGAGACAAAACAATATTTTCCCACAGCTACAAAACGATTAGACCGAAGAATTAACATATCAACAAACCTCACTACCATTTTAACGAGACATGGAAGGCTTAAAGATTATTACAAGAGATTCAACATATTTGATGAAGCTACATGCACCAGCAACAGAGGAGACGAAGCCACAGATCACATCCTGTATGGCTGCATCAAATGGGAGGACCAAAGGGAAAAATTAAGGAAACAAATATACAAAGAGGGAAGTGGCCAGTACATAAACAAGCACTTGTGGGACAATATCTAAGGGACTTTAGTGAATATGTCAACACAATCAATCTAGAAAGTGCTGAATAACCAAATAAGTAAATTAATTCTAAAAGACTATAGTGACTGTGTGAACACAATCTGAAAACACAATAATCTCAATACCTCAGTTAATATGAGCAATCAATCTGAAGGCAAAGCAAACCTGAACATGTAATATTACAAATGTAATGGAACATTATCGATGAATAAAGGGAAATAACACACACAGACACAGACACACACACTCGCATGGAAAAAATACGCGCCCACACGACTACTGAAGGGCATGGACCTCTTTCTCAAGAGTATTTTGTTGGAGCTCAGTTGGTCTCAGAAGATATGCTTATTTTTGAAAAATTGCTACAAAATTTGTGGGTGGAATGCTTCACAATACGCTACAAATACGCTACACAAATTAAAACTGTCTCTTATGTTACAGTCGCACTCGCCACAATCTAGCTTTACGAAAGCGTATTTAAATAATATAATTTAAATCTCAATTAACATATACCCTTCTTGTAAGATGCAGTAAAGAGCTTGTGATATGATGGATTCAGAATGGTGTGACGTCTTACAGACTACCGAAGCAAGCTGTCAGTTGTATCCCGAGATATAGGACGCAGTAATTTATATAAATGCCCTTTGACGTGGGAAGGGATATAGCTCCCATTCCTTGGAAAGGCGGAAGAAGGAAAATAAGATATAAATTCGTTTCCATGAAAAGCTGATGATGCGCATTATATGAGAAATCTCATTTTATATTAGACCATCAAAGCTCATGAAACGTAAGCAAATTGTAAATTGTTATTCGTGTAGTTTTGCAACAAACCTCTTATTTCATGTCTTGAGATCAAGATCCCATAGCCACTTAGCATTAGCCGTCATAGATCCATCAGGTCCCCATTGTAATCATACAGAATTATATAATGTGAAATTATAGGGCAGAAACGACGTCACTGATGAGTCGACAGTCAGCTATCTCTCCGCTCCGGATGTTCCCCGGTAACAGCCTTATCATAGCTGTCTTGGCAAGCAAAGTTCGACCAGGGACAGGTCTATACTGTCCACCAACGCAAGGTACCTCCCTGAACGGCGGCCCCTTACACAGTGTGACAAGGGCAGTGAATGTGTGTGACAGAAAACGCACGCTACACCAAGAGAAGAACCCTTAAAAAACATGCGCCCTATTCAATCTGCACTCTAAAACCATGAAGATTCATTCACAAAAGTAGAAGCCGTAAAAATGATTTGAATCGTATGTAACTGAACTGACATGGGGTGTTATGAACTACCGAGGAGGGTGTAGGAACCTACGCCAACCCCCCTGTGTCTAAGACCTCGGAGACTTTCTTTCCTGTGTTACACTGTAACTCAATTTGACGTTCTTCGATGACATCCCCATGTCTAGGGGTGAATCGTTCACCCTCTCAAACGATGCAACAGTATCATACCTGCGCTTTCCTGATGACAATTCTGCCCATCTGAACCGGAATTCACTGGTCCTATTCGGCAGCAGCATTGTGAACAGACGAGGATCAGAAAGCCTGTCTGAAGAGCGTACCAATATTATGTCCTCTGACGAAGACCAATTCTTAGACCATTATCACTACTTGTTAATAAAATTGGCTACTACGAGTGCGAAAATCTTGCATTAAGATATGAGAAGTTTGCAACGTTTTAAATGTGTTTGCCAATGTGGATGGATGAGCTGATGATACGATGATTTGCTTCTCACCTTTGTGACGATCTTGTAGTCTGGTTCTTGAGGTCTAAAGCAGCACTGGAGCAAGAGATGTTACCTCCAGGCGTTGTCGCAGGGTAGAGGAAATATCAGTACTATTGTAGAGGAATAAACAATACTTCTTTTTCGCTCTAAGGATGAAGATTTAGTTCTTACAAAACATCTCTAAATTCTGACACAATTTTTTAAATAATATAAATGCTGTCTTTTAACAAATAGTGATTGATGTATCTTTTTTGGGTAATTTACGTCCTCCAACATTTAGTCATGTCGGACGATGAATGGAATGGGTGAATGCTCAATGCATCCGGGTTCCATGGAGCTTAGACTTACCCGAGATTCGTCATTCAGGATAAGGGAAAACCCCGGAAAAACCTATCCAGGTAACTCACCCTGACCGAGATTAGAACTCGGAACCTCTTGTTCGAATTGAAGTATCGATGGAATATTCTGCTTTTACGCACACGATATTTGTGTTTGCTTCTTAAATGCATACACAAAATTGTTTCTGTACAAACTCGGAGAGACACAAATATACGTCTTTCTCCTAACGTTCTTAAGCAGAAGGGACCTAATTCCAATGAATGTCCTGCTCCTTCTTTTCACGTTGCTATCGTAACACAATAATTCATCCTCTACTGGTCCATGTCACCACGTTACGTAATCACTTTCTTACAACTACCAATACCGACTGTATTACATAACATCTCACATTGAATCATGTCTTGACCTAATTCCATTATCTAAGATAATGTTTAAAAGAGACATTGTTGCTTTCGAACCCAGATTATTTCACTTGAAAGTATTTTTCCTACAACCCTTTTAATTTTTGTCTTATATTCCTAATTTGTGCTTCAGATTTCCTAAAGAGGGCTTGCGGCTAGCTTTAATTTGGAGATCACTGTATTAACTTTTTCTCGGAAACTGAAGGACTTATTTACCCTTGACTTAATACTTAAAAATATATCAATTATATCGTTTCAATACAGTCAGTTTTATTATTAATGTCTTGTTTTTTACTAATGCTATTATCCCCTATGACTTTTACATGTAATAGTAATTTATAATTTATTTCTCATATTTCCTTTTACATTATCGTATGGAAATACAAAAATCATAATTACAATTATAAAATTCATACTGGAAAATGTCATATAGTCCTAACTCCTGAAAATCCCGCCATGTTGCTTGCCATTGTATAATAATTAGATCCCCATACACCTAATCCTAAGTTTTTATGTATTGGAGGCTGTCTACTCCTTTTCTTTTTTTTTTTACACACATTTTCCCATTTCACCTATCCTAATCTACATTTTTGCTGTTAATTGTGCTTATCCATCTCTCTTTAACTTTTCCTAAATAATTCCCTATATTTCTCCTGTTATTTTCGCCTTTTACTGACAATTTTTTTTCTAATTACTACTTCACCCCCCAAATTGTCCCATTTACGTAGCCAGGGCTGCTCTCTCCATAACTTTGTTTGACTACAATATAATATACAATGGGAGTCTACACTCTCTTCTGCACACAATGGACATTTGTATAGCTGCCTATCGTGACCTATACATTTCAAGTTTCTCACTCCTATTCTCGCCCAAGCAAAACCTTCTCGCTCTAACTTATCACATATGTCTAAATATCCTTCCCTCCCCCAAGTTGTTTTTATTTCTCTATATAACCTAGTGAGCTTTTTTCTCTTGTACTTGCAAAAATGTCTTTTCTGTCAATATCTTTTAATCTTAACTTTTTTCCAGTAGCCTCTATACGCATACCCTGCATTTATCCAAGAATGAGGCCCAATTGACCTCATTGTCGATGGACCCTAAAACACCATACTCACTCACTCACTCACTCACTCACTCACTCACTCACTCACTCACTCACTCACTCACTCACTCACAAGAATGACGCATACGTATCTGCTTCAACACGTCATTCATTTTATGTCCCCAACACCTTCCCCAGTTATACGAAACCATTATTATAATTATATTGCCGTCTTCCAAGTTAGTTGTTTTGTATAAATATTTAAGGGTATGTATGACTGAAATTTTCAAATTCTGAACTAAAATTGCTAGTTTTTTTTCAAATTTACACCATAGGTGTAGTATAATGTAAACATGTTACAACCTAAATTTAAACCATTTTTCTCCTGCAGTTTAGAAATTATGATAAATTTTGTATGTTTTTTGTTACGTCACTAAAAAAGTCCCTTGCGACAAAATATTTTGAATTTTTGTCTAATATTTTAACCCTATGTTCATAATACACATGCTTTTTGAAATTGCTCTGGGTTTTTCTGTGTCTCCTTTAGTTTAGGTCACAATTTTTTTTTTTTAATTTACAGATATTTTTTTGTCTAAAAAACTGTAATTTTTGTGTTTGAAAATTAAAAATATATGCTTATATACATTACACAATAAAACCTAGGGCAATTTCCATTCCTCATGATATTCTGAACCTGTGTAGGAAATTTCATGAATGTAGTACAAAAACTGCATCGCAAGGAGCATTTTACAGGAAGAAAAATGCTGAAAATATGAACATTGAGAAAACAGCGATTAAAGATTTGATTGCATAACTCACATTAAATTCCACCAGGCTGATAGGTTGGACCCTCAGTATTCTTTTTCCTCTCTTCTGTTGCTGCTATTTCCACCTTTTTCTTCTTTAGATGTTGCTTTTCTTCTGCACAACTTCGCTTCTTGCTTTGCGAATGTGGATGTAGGCAAAAGAGGGCGTGACTGACAGAGTTTAAAGGCCACCGACATTTAAATAAGCATTTAAAAATGGCGTTCGGAGGCAAATTATGCATTTTTCACATTCGGGAATGTCTAAATTATTTTATAGAATTAAAATAAAAAAAGTCGTTGTTTTCACGATTTTCATGAAATTTCAGTCATACATACCCTTAGTTGCCCTTGACAAGATTTTAATGCTATTAGAATGTCTGCCCAGTTGCAATTATACTGCCTCATTAAGTGATGCTATCGGTAATCCCAATATATATTTACAAGGATGTAAGCTCTATCAGTGTCTCTGCAAGCCTCATTTATCCCTATACCTCTGATCCATTAACATTCTATTTTCTACCACTGCCGTATAAATCCTCTCCAACCATTTGACATTTATATCTGGCAGTTTATTGTAACATGAATTTATCATCCTCATTGTCATTTTACCTTTTTCCACAGACATCTTCTTTGTTCTTTCCAGCTACCATCTAAACTCAACCTTGTCCCCAAATAATCAAATCTCCTTACCACCATCTCTTCTATGAACCTCCTATTTCTCGTTCATATGCAACCTGAATCCTTTCTGTAAATGTATTAGTAAATAATAGAAGGACAGCGCTGAATAGCGGTTTAGGGACAATTTCCAAGTCTATACATCCAGCCTATATTTCAGCACTAGATGGCATAAATTTAATATCATACATGTAACAGACAGTTCATGTTAATTGCTAAAAGTTGGTGTATATTTAAGAAACATTTTGCTACTCTTAACAGGCACTTTTGTGAATATTTAATATTATACTTTTAATATATATTGCTCAACGAGAACCTAATCTCATTTAGAATGAGTGTCTGTGTGTATAAAATTATACGACTGAACAACGAGGGACTAATTAATTAAGTCTGGGAAAAATTACATGGAGAGCTCTTTAATGTAGCTACACATACAATGTTGGCTTTTCCTATGTTCACAGTAGTAATTACGTTCCTCCCACGGCAACAGCTATAAGTAGTCGAGCCCTGTAATACTCGCATGCATGGCTAGAACAACCCACTCAACTTGTTCCAATGACTAAAAATAAATTACGTAATATTTAGTTTAGCATTTAGCTTTTGTTTGATACGCCCTTGGATAATATATCAAGCACACTTTTTTATTTAGATATGTAGTAAATTGTGTATTTTAGCAATTTTAATTTCCTTTAAAATACATTCTTGATATTAGACAGCGTCTGTCCTCTGTAAACAATACATAAAGTTCGAAATCGTTAGAGCAAGCTGTGTAAGTGTTGCAAAATGATATAACACCTATGTGGTAATAGAAAAGATAAGTAAATATGTAACTGTAAACCTAAACACACGATTCAGGTATTTATTAGATATATTTTAAGATTATATAATGCATATGTGGGTCACAAAGGGCACAATATCCAAAATTCAGATATAAATCAAGGCTCACCTCATATCTGATGTTGCAAAATAATATAACTATCTCATCTCAATAGCCAGTTGTTGCAATCAGGATTGTAAGGGAGGTGAAGGACTTACAAATCTCATCAACTACTGGTAGTGTAACTACTGAAAGGATAAGGGAGCACATGGTAGAGCTAAAAGGTCAAAGGGTAATGACATAATTAGGGTTAAATTAAAGTAATTGGTTCTCAACAACATTGAAAAATATATTCCATAAATTGGAGAAGTGAAATCAAACAAAGCTCTCCTTTGTCTGAAAGACATAAAGCGTACGATCAAGATATTGAATCAATTAATATATAATAAATAAATATTACCTTTTAGGTAGAGTAGCGTAGAGTTCTGAACAAGAAGTGGCTGTTTCACTCTGTTCACCTGCCTCAACTTGTTAAATCCTGCTGAAGTCTGGAGCTTACCACGAAATAAAATGTGAACTTCCAATAATTAAAATATTTCCCAAATGTTGTTCAGACCTTATACGCAACACAGTGTAGGATCCTTGTTTGAGCTCAACCTTGAAAAAACGATCACACAAACTGTCTATAAGTTTCTGGAGCGTGGACACCTCCATATTTTCCCAAGCAGATATGAGGGTAGCTTTCAACTCTGCGATATTTGAAGAATGTTTGTCATCACTGAACGATATAGTATATCCATAGGCTCTCCATAGTGTTCAGATCTGGCGTATTTTCAGGCCAGTCCATTACATGTACATCATTCTATAGAAACCATTCCCAGGTGAAGTTTGCAGTGTAAATACTAGCATTGTCCTGCTTGAAAATCCAACATGGATCTCCAATTGCTTCCCCAAAAGAGAAAAGATGAACATCCAGCAAGGCTTGATAGTCATTTTGTTTCATTCGACCCGATCGGAAAGAAAGGTTTGTTGTGTCACGATAACCAAACCCAGCCCAAAACATTAATGAACCTCCTCCTTGATGCCATTTGGAAAATATCTGTTCTTCTTTCCGCAAATCATATCAATAGTAAGCTGCTCAATCTCGTCCATCTGAATTGAATATTTTCATCACTGAACACTAGTTGCTTCCATTGGGCTTTCCAGGTCACATGCTCCTTTGCCAGGATATCCGTCTCTTCTTATGCATATCAGTAAGCCGAGGCTGCCGTTTCTTTTCCTTGTACAATATGAAGTTCTTTCTGGTTACCATTCCGGATAGCGTAGCTTTGTGCACGTGAATGTTTGGGTCTTGTGCCAGTCTTCTCAGAGATGTACCATCTGCACTTAATTGTTTTATTACACTTCTCTCCTACATGGCTGTAAGTTTGCATAGTCTTCCAGAGGACTTCTTCGTGACATAATTCTTCCCAAGGTGCAAATAACTGTTCACAATTGAAAGAAATCTGTGAATTCTTCTTGCTATTTCTCCAGACATCAAACCTTCCTTGTTATAAGCGATTATTTGCCTTTTCTCCTCACCAGATAACCCTGCTTGACATGTCATTTTCCTGGATTCTTCCTGCACCACTACTCACGTGGAATATTATTGTGCAGCTATGTAAACAGTCCACTTAATATACCTACGCCCTCTAAAGCTAAAAATACTATCCTATGTGGATCAAACGCCGAGAGGTGAGTAAGTAGAATGTTGTATCATTTTGCAACATTGGAATGGTCTCATGATCACTTTACTGTAAGGTAAAAGGGTGAAATGTTTCCGTCGATTATAATAAGTACAGGCACATTATCTGTGTTGCGTTAGATATGTCTATACAAATTCGTTAGTTACTTATGTCGCGCTACAGTTGAAAAACGGGATGGTTGTGTCATTTTCAACGCATCTTACATATGTTTTTTCATGTGCACTCGCATAACAAAATTATAAAAGACATTTGTTTTGGATGAATAATTTGTTATTAAGCATGTCAATCACTTGAGTATGTAAGAGAGATCGGGAGAGAGAGGGAGGAAAGAGGAAGGGATTGAGGAAAGGAAAGGGGAAGAGAGCGGGGGACAGAGGGGGAGGGGCAGAGAGGGGAGAGAGCTACAAAAATGACCAGTTCGATTAATATGAACTGCTACATCAACGGCTCTTGTCCTGGTATTTTCATGAAAGAATGTAATGGTCTTCTTATTTGATCAAGGAATGCAGGAATAATCTCTCTTTACATTACTCAATAGAAAATATTTCAAAGGTGATGGTACAAAATATAATACAAAAACAGAGAGAGGAGATAAGGCGCTTAAGTGGAGGCCGGAATTCGATCCCTATGGCCTAATTTTTGACCAATGGGTTTCTTTTTCAAGGTATTTTCCAGATCGATAGTAGAATGCTAAAAATGACAACAGCATTCTCCAAATTTCCTGTCCCTCTATTTTAACTTCCTTCTAATTTCATTGCGTCTTTTGTTTATTGCTCCAAATGAATTGTAGCTCAGAGTTGGTTGAAAGCCTTCGATTATAGCCACACCTGAGCATTGTCCCTTAGTGGCATTAAGTGTACTTTATAAATGCTTGTGGGTAGAGGGTAGCACATTTGCAGTTGTGCTTTTCTTTATATACAGAATCCTTTCTTTAGTATAAAAGAATCTTCTTTATTTGTTATAGAGCGTTAGGGTGGTTATAGGTTTCCCCAGGGTTAACGTTGCAGATAAGCTGGTGAAATTAGTTGGTAGTTCAGTATAGAAACTGTAGTCTTGTCATTTGGGGAAAGAGGGGTTACAGTGGATGTAGTTTTGTATATACCATTGGCAGAAGTTACCGTTAAAATCATTTTGCAGAATTTTTAACTTGTAAAGATGAGTTTTAACTGCCATTCCCCAGTTTTAGGTCAGTAGCGGCCTCAGCACTTGCTTATAAAGGAAAAGATTCTTTTTCTAGTGCCATCGAAGATCTTTTTTGTTGTACATGAGGTACATCTCTGCCATTCTTCAGTTACCTCTGTTTACCAAATTTTTAATTTGGGCTTTCCAAGTTAATCGTATATCCAAAGCCACTCCAAGTAACATTGCTTCTGTGGACCATGAGACTTCTGAACCAAGCAGGAGGAGATTTAGAACGTCCATTAATGTTCGTTTGGTGAAGCTGACGGCCTGCTCCAACTGAAGTCAGGAATTTTGGCGTGCATGAGAGGTGCAATGTTCTTTTCGTCTTCTGAACAGTTGAGCTCTACATCTTCCCTGCCTCCTTAGGGTTAAGGATAACCCATAGAACGAGGCACCACCAGGAACTTCAAAACTTAGTAGTTAAGGAACCTACCCCCTGGTGTCTATAACCTCATTCTTGACAAGTATAAGCCCCTCTTATCTCCCTTCCTCGCAGCTGGAGACCTTTCTTTGGACAAAGTGCTAACTTCGCCCTCCAAACCTTCAGTAAACACGGTTTAAAAACATCACCCGATTAAATGATTGTACAGTGATTTTACTGGTTAGAGCTTGCTGACTATTGACTAGCTTAACCAAAAAAGCGGTGGTAATTCTCGTGGCAAACATAACATTCAAGTGCTAACAGAACAAGCACATAGATTCCAATCTATGTGAAATTGGTCCAAAAAGGTGTTTGTAAGATCCACAACTTTATAATATTTAAACTCGAATATAAATTAAAATTGGAGTTGTTCTTTATGAAGGCTCTTTAACTGCTGCAATTCCCAACATTACATTTAATGACGTCTAATCTGGCTCAGAGGCCACTTTATTTGCATTAGGTTCCTCTTTGCGCGGTAAATCTACACATTGTACCACCGACTTTACTTCTCTATAAAAGGAAATCCAGCTAACTTAGTACTTTTCTTCGAAGGACGTCGCCCACTACAAAATTTGAACCCGCAACATCGTGAAACATTCAACCCTAGAGCACGGATGGTAAGGGATTTATGGTATTTTAGGTCTCAACACTAGTAGATGGAGTAAAAGTAAAGATAGTGGTCTGTACTTATTCAGAAAAATTGCACACCGAGACGGTGATTAATTCACAGGTCAGGTTTACGGAAGTCTTTTTATTGGTTCAGTTAGAAATACAGTAGAGCAATGATAAAGTTTGTACATAAACAGGGTATACTACAGCATATATAATCACGTCAGCTATGAATGAATTTCAGGATAAACGTTTTGTCGATTTTGTTACGCTTTAATATGAGGTTTGTTTTCCAGCAGATGTATTCTCTCCACCGAAATAATACTCTGTATACGACGGCTTCAGTACTTATTTGCTTTATCCTTTAGTTTGTCGAGGTTAACTGACTGGCTCAGTAGATTGCAGGTGGTTTTATTTAGAGTACTGAATTTTGTGACTGATATTAGCCAATGAGTTGTTTTAAATATGCATTTTTACATCAGTTGCAGTATTATTACATTTGTTATCAGACAGCTTGGGTTCCTGTGTTCATTTCAGTATACCTTACCCTTTCTACTAGCGTATATAGACGCATAATGAAAATTTCTTTGTAATGCGTTTAACGTAGATTCGACCTCCCTCCCTCCCTCCCACCCTCCCTACCCTCCCTCCCTCCCTCCCTCCCTCCCTCCGTCCGTCCGTCCGTCCGTCCGTCCATTCATCCATCCATCCATCCATCCATCCATCCATCCATCCATCCATCCATCCATCCATCCATCCATCCATCCATCCATCCATCATTTGTTTTTAATTTTATGTCCCCAAACGATATTACATATCGGACGGTGAATGAAATGGGTGATGTATCCATAATCCATGGAGCTTAGAGCTACCCGACCTTCGTTTATCAGGATAAGGGGAAACCCCGAAAAAGGCCTTATTTAGCTAACTCACCCTGACCGAGATTTGAACTCGGGATCTCTTGAACGTGAGGCAGATACGCTAACATCTACGCTACCGAGGCGGGCAATTAAATTTATGGTTCAGCATATGATATTTTAATTGCTGAGTTTTATAACGCCTTTGAGATATGTCAACTACCATTCGTCTGTTATACATCCTTTAAATTCTAAGTTGGAAATTCTAAACCTTGGTGCAATGTTGTTTATAGCAATATACTATCATATGTGCAATGTTAAACTCCACTTGATCTGTTTATACCATTTGTCATTAACTGCGAGTGAAGCATTCTTTACGTTGGGAATATCAGGATAAAAACAGATATTTCAGTGTTTAAGCTAGCCAATATATTATGACAGCATATTGTCTCTGTTAGTCAATATATTTTCTGTGTTTCCATTGTGAAAGGGCTTTGTAATAATTGATAATATTGTTGAAATATTTTTGAACACCAAAAAGAATTGCATGACATTTCTTTTATTATAAATCAATACCTTTTACAAAACTATTCAATTGTTGGTTCAAAGCTGTAAACGTCTACAATTTCACACTCTTTTTTGTGCACCGAAAAAGATTCAGAAGCTGTGTAATGCCTCCTAGGAAATAAGTGAATATTATTGTGCCGTTCAAAGAAGCGCTGTGGCAATGCAATTTTTATTTAGCCATCTAACTTACATGTTACAACACATCACCATACCTTGCCGTGATATCTAATGAAAGCTCTTGCAACTCTCGATGGTTGAATGCAGATTTTCTAGTGGAATTTACAGTTGGCAGAACGGCATCAAATAGATCCAAAATTACTAACGTTGCTGCATTGACTCTTGCTGGTGCGTTATGCAGTTAGCAGCAGAAGGACTGGAGGACACAAATTGAAACTCATCACTTCAACCGTTATATTCGCAATAACATGCCAGTTTTTCAAACTACGTATATATTTTGCGCCATCAGTCGTTATACTGCAAACTTGTTTACGTTCCGACTGTTAGGAGCTCCATTTGTGTCAACAAAGTATACTCTGCAATTGTTTTATCCTTTAAATCTTGATGTTCAATTTATTTGTAACTGTTTATTTATCTGTAGATTCAAATCCTGCTTCAATGCTCCAGCGAATATGAGTAAATAACACAGTCATGTACGTCAGTGTTTTGATTAAGTGCTAAAGAAAAAGTTAAAATAATTTTGTGTATTTCAAATGGAAAGGTGTGTGAGGAGTGGCAAGCTAATCAATCTCTAATAAATACTCTTCGCACTAAGACAAAAATTCATATTTAGCCACGACTGGTCTATGGGGAAGGAGAGAGTAATGCATTTGTCATAACCGTTAAAGCCTCACATATCTAGCTCAAATAGTTTTCCTAATATAAATAAAGTAGATAACATTATATTATAACAATGCATTGCTACGTAAGCACTGTAATGATATCATTATTGGGTGGCATGTATGCGTGAACGTATGTTTGAAATTACTCAGAACTGAATCGTAAACATTTGACATGACGTGGTAAAAGAAATTTGTACTTTGAATAAGCCAAGGTGTTTTTTAAATTCAATGAGAGGAAACAATACACTTCTTGCTATTATAGTCTGGCAGAACGTGTCTGGTCACATTATAACCTTGTTTATGAATGGTTCGTAATCTCTATTTACTCTATGGTTAACAGAAGCATTATTCACTTACTCTTCCATGCAAAAGTGTATCAGCTGGATCAATGAGCCGCAATGCACCTCCCCCTCCCCCTACTACTACTAGAACAATCCGATAGAGCTAATGTGCGCTCAAATTATGTGTCAAATAGAAATAATATGTTTAAACTCACTGATTTTGAACTTCTTATTCACGAAGGAATTGACAAGGAACACAACAAGACCGAGACATCAGATAAACTGCAAGAGGACGACGTTTGGAAAGAAATAGCACGTAACGAGATTCTGAAACCTATCATCATAAATTTGCAGTACTCTGACGGTGAAGACCATGACAATGACGAATTATCTCTTAACGTAAGTAACATTCACAGCTATACGGATGCACCGCTGGTATTTTCGTTGGATTAGAGAAATAAGTAATTCATAAACTATAATTTACTTTAAACTAAATATTTAAAACATTCGCGTAATATAAGAATATTCATGTAGCAATTGTGATTTCAACAACTGCATTATTATAAAACTTAGAAAATTCATTTTGCTTTCCCTTATGTCTAGCACCACAAACACTCGCAAGTGTGCGACAGGGAGAACGTGTAACTGACACTTTCTTCCCTCCTAGTAGCCTCTTGAGCCTTAGAATTTAGATATATTTACTGAAATTGTAGTCTTTTTAACATTCCACAGCAAATTGAGAAGCAAATCAGGTTTACAGTTTGTGAAAAAAATATGGGCATGCTAAATCCTTTATCAGTTCTTTCAACTGGCCAAAATCTAAAATAATATATTTCTTCTCACCTATACTCTCCTCTAGTATATAGGTACTGCATTGCACCTCCAATTTAGAAAGGCTTATGTTTTTCTATTAGAGTGCTAGAAGCTCAGTTACTTCATGATTTACTTAAAATGAAGTGTCTATCTTTCCCCCTGCTGCTCTTATTCATTAATTTATACAAATTGGCTCTAACAGCCTTTATTTTTCGCATTCTAAAACAGTAAAATATTGCAGTACCATATAAATGAATACAGGTTTCTTAACCTCTTTAAATTCACAATACATAATTGTTCTAGATAGGTTTACTGAAATAAACTTGTATCACAGCTTACGGTGTAATTTTAGGTACAAATGGACACTGAAGTATAATAAATATAATACAAAGAGGAGAAAACCTAAAAATAATAACTTTAAAAGCCAATTATCACTTCTAAAACACTGGAACAACAGAAGGAAAAATAAACAAACATTTTGCGCCATTACACAGGAAGTATATAAAGGAAGCGATTAAAAACTTCCGGAAAAATCACTGCCATCTAGGGGATTCATACGAAAGCTTGTTTAAGTCGGCTACGGTGGCTTAATGCTATTTTAACGCTGATTTTAAAATCAGTGCATTCAAACATGTGGGCGTGACATTTAAAGCATAGAGCGGGATTTAACCAGCGCAGGGCTTTAAAAATGGCGTCCAAATCAGGGGAAGCGTTTGCCCTACGGGCATGAAACTTTGTAAACAAGTAAATTAAATTATGGTTCATATTTTGCAACAAAAATCCAAAATTCCAATTTATTCATGAAAATGACTAAAACAGCACTTCAATCCCCCCTTAACCAATAACAGGACACACGTGCAACTTTGGGAGAGTATTCTCGCCAATGTTACTTGTTTCAGATAGAATGGACTCTTTGAGAAAATCAAATGTCCGTGGCCTATTCTTGTACACTCTATTTTTTAGATACCCTGACGAGAAAATATCCGCTGAAGTTAGGTCAGTGGATGTGGGGGGGGGGGGGCACAGACCTTACGAGATTATTTGAGATGTATGACACGTTGCTCCATCTTGCTGGAAATAACCTTCTCTCAATTCGATATCATCTCTGTAAAACTTCAGAGAATATGGTGACACGAGTGCAATCATGTATAGATGCTGGTGGAGGACACTTCCAACATTTTCTCTGAGATGTAAATAGTGTAGTGTGATCTCCCTATTGTATATTATATTCTCCCAAAGCTGCACGTTTGTCCTATTATTGGTTCAAAAGTTATGGCCTATTTAAATAGTTCAGGCTTTTATGGATCGCACTGTATATTGTCACGAAACCGTATCTACGATCGCGCGGTTTGTTTACAGAAAATAACTGACAGGCGGGCAGTGTGAAAAGCAAGAGCCTTCGGACAAAGATAACATGCAGATAAAGGTCTGTTGAAACAAACAAACACAGATAAATGGAACTTTCTAGTTACTTCTTGACTGATCGAGACTGTTCGGGTTCTGATTTATTTTCGAATAATCTAGAAATTATCAGTGAGGTATTTAAAGAGGCTACGACTGGCCAGGAGTCGGGTTGCGAGTTGTAAAACAAGAGTTGTGAGTAAGCAGAAAACAGCTGTAAAGTGCTGTTGTCAACAGTAGAAGTTGAGTAAGCTGTTTGTTATTGTCATTCGACCTTGGTGTTTTAGATTGTGATATGTGATGTAATTCTGCTTTGACGCAGAGTGTGTCTACGCAATTAAAGAACATTTTAGAATTTCGGTAAATTGGATTTTTAATTCTACGAACCCACAAAGTCACAACATTAAACCATCACATCACTTGTGATAATGAATACCATGTATGCCTGATATCTAGCTTTTCGTTTTTCTATACAAAAATGCCAAAATAATCATTAGTCTTTTAATTGAAGGCTGGTATGAATGGTTGGACGATGTAAATTCTGTTTTATATTAATTTAAATTGAATTGAAAGGATAGAGCCAGAATGAAAAATTCAATTCCATAGCCGGGATTTTAACCACGGATCTTCTGGTTTCCGTCCAGCCGCTCTAACCTTTGAGCTACTAAGGCCAACGTGCCGACATGACATTAAATTCCCCAACTGACTCGTGTATTTCCCGGTAAACCACTAGGAGTTCTCATAAACACATGAGACAACTACCTTAATGGCGACTTACTACACTGTAAGTACTTTAAGGCCCGGGCTTTATAGTTCGACCACTATTAGGTACAATTAATGAAAATTAATTGTTCTTTCATACTAGCCGTGTGAATTTAAGTATTATTAAGGGACGAGAATATAATGGAATAAAAGGAGAAAAGTATCAACCAATTTAAATGTATTATTAAGATGGAACCACTATTAAAATTTTCTATGGAATACAATAACTACCAATATAACTGGTGAAAAGTAATATTGAATGCCTCAGCCAGATCTGAACTAGAGATCTTTAAATGCTGATATGTCAGAGCATGGACATGCTAAGTCGAGGAACCATAGTTCAAATCCAGTATGCTTCTTCTGATTGCCAGCTTGGATATTTCCAGCTTTGAGGAACACGTCAGTTGTCACAACAGTGAACTGTGTGATATTTATGCGTGGGTACGCGTGGGTGAGTGGGAGTACAAACGACACCAGTTAAGTTGGCTAATCAATTTATGGAGACTAATTAAGCAAGTTCCCGACTCGTTGAGGATTAGACTTGAACTATCTCTGAATCTTAGAAGGAAAAGCTCTAACTGCGAAACTATAGTTGTAAGAGCAACTTTAGATTAAACAATGAGAACTGAAATTATTGTGGTGCGTTGAAATGTTATGGGGAAAGTTCTTCTCAGGTGACCACTAAATATGTACAACACCTCCTACAACATTGAGTTTAAAACATAGAAGCTGTTCATTGCAATTTTCTTCAACCTTGTATCTTTATAAAATTATTAATGTTTGATTCTAACTTTCCTAGATCAAAATTACTTATGGAAACAATAAGTAATTCTATTGAAGCAACGATACCACATTCTAGTTATAAAATGTGTAAGATTGGAATCTTATTAACTGAATTTTTTCTCCCCAATTACACTCCGTGTTTAAGGGGATGCAGTACCGAAAACCCCAAAATCAGCAATTTTCAACCAATTTTTCTGAATTTTTTACCACTTAGTTGTGATGCATAGTGAACACAGAATTCAAAATTTGTGCAACATTCAAACCGCCCCACGTGATAAAAATTTTCAAAATTTAACTTTTGCTGTTTCTAAAAATATTCAGAATGTTATGAAGAACAGATATATCATATGAATTTCTCATACTGCCTTTAGTAACAGAGGAAAAAAATAGGTATGGAGCAAACAAAAAACCAAAAAATAATGAAACCTTTGAACTTTTATATCAATAACTTCAAAAATATAATGAATATTAAAAATTCATATGACAGAAACCTTTTTTTGCTTTCTAAGAACATGTGTTGAAAAATTTAGAGAGACTGCATAAAAACTGCATGGTGTGGAACATTTTGAATAACAAAAAATGTTGAAAAAACTGTAACTTAGTAAATCAAATTTTAAAATCCAAAACATTTTTCTTCTCAGCTACATGCCTTGAAGTAGACTAAAGCCGTCCAGATAGAAAAGTTGGACCCTCTTGCCTCTTCCTTCTCTCTCTGGTGCAGTGTTCTTCAATTTCAGTTTCCTTCTGGATGTTTCAGAAGTTACCTACGCAGAAATTGCTGAATGAAGTAAGCGTAATTGTTCCTTCCCTTGACTAATTTTTAGAGATGTTGGTGAAATCTGTGTCCATTATGTCTGAGTGCAGCTTGAGTGAGGCAGAACAGCATCCTGAAGTCTCTTCTTTGAAACAAATATTTCTTTTGGGCAATTATGCCATATTATGCTAATTAAACTTTCATTTGCATTTTGTGTCTTACCCAATGTACATCATCTGATGCCAGCCTTTGGTACACAGCCTTTTCTTACCACATCAGGCCTCAAAGTATGTGTTGTTGTGTGTTGTTGTGTGTTGTTGTGTTATGTTTAGGTGTTTCTTCCCATGTATCGTTTAGCCTATTCATGATCCTAACTATATACACAGTCAACAGGTCAGTTCCTTTTTTTTTCCTTGTTCCATTTGTACCCCGCCTTTAACTGCTATGGTCATATCGGCGGCCGTTCTCCTTTGGAACATACTGAAGGTGTTAACTCGTTATCTTTGGGTTTTAATCATTAGATCACGTACACATTCGCACTCTCATTCATACTTCCAGACTCTGGGGAAGATGGGGAATTATCTTGGTCGGAGAAAAATTCCCACCCCCACCGCCGGGAATCGAACCCCGGACCCCTAGCACGGCAGGAAAGTACTCTACCGACTGAGCTACGGGGTCAGCCTCAACAGGTCAGTTGTTTCAAAGAATGTTTTACCTATAACCTATATAAAAGTTATATGCACGTTTTGATGTATAAAATACCTTTATAAGTGTCAAATGGCACACTAAAACTCATCAATTATATATAAACAGTATGTGGTTTAACAAGAAACACAAGAAAATCCCGACCGTTAAAACTCAAACCAAGATACTTGGGTCTAAATTCTAAAAGCGACAGATAAAACAAACGCTAAAACTTTGCCCCCCACCGTCTCGTCATCCGTGAGGATGTCCGCCAAGCTAGCCGGCAGCTGGAGAGACCTGCGGAGACGTGCCAAACTAAAACAGTCTAAAAGCAGAAGATGGACCGTCAGGTCAGCACCGCACAGTGGGCAAACGGGAAACGGGGCCATATTTATTAAAAGGCTATGGCTAAAACAACAATGGCCAATGCGCAACCGAGCCAAAGTAATTTCCTCCCGCCGTGAAAGCCGACAGGAGGTCGCCCAGTTTATCGGAAGCTCCTTCACCGTGCGAAGCCTGTTGCCACGCAGAGCGAACCACTCATCGCGCCAGCACGAGAGCGCCGCCCTACGGATAACAAGTGCAAAGTCTTCAACTGTGATCTTTGTAAAGACTGCCACATTTATGAATGCATTAGATGCATCTGAAGCACTGACAGAACTTGCTGTCCTGTAAGTGTCGCGGCAGGTAGTTTTACTGCATATATTCCTGGCTTTCCATTCTAAACCAACGCAAATGTTGCTGGGTAGGGCGCCGAAATAGCGCAATAGTTTTGTTCACGGTTCCCGTGCTAAGGCTCCCGAGTTCGGTTTCTGGCTCTGGGGTTGGCGATTCTAAGTCGGACCTATCCACGCCTTCACCTCTGTCTAGCACTGTGAAGTGTTCCCTATCACATCGTGATTCGGAACCCAAGGTAAAAGCCGTAGGTCCTCTCGCCTCACCGTCATCTTCACTATGAGCCTAACATCGTAGGTAATGGACACCGCCTTCTGGGTGTATCCATCTAAGAAATGGTTCCGGTCATCACGTGGTGGGGCGAGGCTACATCGAAGGCCAAGGTTGCCATGTGGGGAGTGCTGCAGGGTTGCCAAGCGTAGACCTACGGTCTTATTGCAACAGACACGCAGGAATCCTGTTTGTTCATATCATTTTGTGGTTAAATGAACCATTTTAGCAACACGTGGTAAAAACATATCACTCATATTTTTATCTCTATCTCGTTATCAAAATTGCAAAATCAATTGATAAATTTGTGATAACATATTCGCAACCAAAGTTTTGATCAATTTTACTTGCATTCATGCAACCATGCACTTTAGAGGAAAATAGTAAAGGGACTTATATTTCAGTTTAACAACCGGACTTTGCCGTCGAAATCTGCATATTCATACCCCTAACATGTTATATATCTCGACCCCTTACTCCATTGCTTTGCTTGTCTGGACATTGAGAAGTTATGGATTGTTGCATTCAATTACTCACCGCAGCTACAGTAACTCCTTATGACCACGTGCAAGGCAATAATATGAATTCTCGACTCCTTCATCTGGTAAAGTTAAACTCAATGGCATTCAATAATGCAAAATTAATAATTGAGAAACTGCAAACGTTTCAAAGTATTATAGAAACGTCACACCCGGAGAGCTGCAACGTTTCGAGGTTCCAATTTGCAACACATTTTTAAATGCTGAAGTTGAAATTCAGATCGCTGAATTAATATAATGCCTAAAGTCAATTATATCCTTAGAAACAAAAGAATCAATACCGCTGTGATCGGTCTTTGTTTCCTGGAGTGCTCTTGGTTTATTACACTCCAATAGATTACCAGCGGCTGTTCGAGCGGCTTGTTAAGTTCTAGGTTCAGCTCTTGACAGTGATAAAACTGGAGCTCTAATGGACTTAGTGGTCCTATCTGTAGCACGCAAGGTGTTGATTCTGAAGCCGTGTAAAGTGGCATGTACAGACAAACCTAAAGCGCTGTTCCCCCAACGAAAACATCTTCCCTCATTTCTCCCTTTCTCTTTAACCGCGTACGATGTAACTCAAGCCTTTGTTCTGTCGGCACCCTCGCTGTAAGGGATGATAGTCACGCACCACACCCCCCTCGGAATTAGCATCTAAATCTAAAACTTTCAACCCTCTCGTGGGGATGGTGGACACCAAACTATAGCGAGTGTTCTGCCCTTGAATGTTTTAACGAGCAGACCTCTGGACATAAGGGTATCCCGGCATGCACAGTTGCGAAATTAAACTCTGAAAGGAAAAGTTTTACTTCTCCGAGGGTCCTTATGCTCAGGCGGTTTACATCACATGACACTTTCTCTTTTTTCCAGTGACAGAGATTACAATTCTTCTGATGAATTACTCTATGAGAGAGAATGTGCCTTTTCTATCATCAGTAAGTGTAAAGGAATTGGAAAGAATGAAAATCATTTCAGATTCGCGCTAATGGTTAATTGTATGAGTTATAAGAATTGTGATTTTGCACTTGCATGACTTCTTCTACTCATTCGTCTACAAATTATAGCTATAAACGCTTATTTTTCCACATAATTCATGTGAATCAGGATAAACAATTGAAGAAGTTGCTTTATTCCATATTTTTAAATAGATAGAAGGCTATAAGTAGAATAAGAGGCAAAAGCGATACTCAAATCTTTTCAGAGCGAGACGCTATCTGATGGCTTCAAAATTCCATTCTCATTGCATTGAACAGAGGAATAAAACTAAATTACTTCTGATTTGAGAAAATGTAGCTATTTTAAAATGTAAACTAACAAAAAAGTATTAAACATATGGTCAACTTGAACGGTATTTCATGTAAATTGTTTAATTAAATAAGATACACCATGTTGAAGCTCTTCTCGGGAAGCAAGCAAGGTATAAAGACTATTAGAAATCGACGTTTCGGGAGCGTATATCTCTCACATCGTCAGGATATTTATTAAATGTTATAACCACAAATGAATTACTAGATAAAACACATATAAGCATATAAACTTAGTATTCGAATTACTGAACACAAGGCTGTTTTCAGCAAACTAAATGCCAGGTCAGAAAAAGGGAACAAATATGCACCAAAAATAAGCAAAAAAGCTTTGTTTGGTAGAATTTTTACTTCACTCAGGCTTGTTACAGTACCCGAGAAAGATGTATTACATTTTTTGTTACATATATACTCACAATGGTCATTTAACTCCAAGTCATATAGGCGACATTCTCCTTTGGAACGTATCGTAGGTGTTAACTTGTATTCGTTGGGTTTTAATCATTACATCATGCACCCATTCGCACTCTCATTCATACTTCCAGACTCTGGGGAAGATGATGAATTGTCCTGGCCGGAGAAAACTCCCCACCCTCTCAGCCGGGAATCAAACACGAGACCACTGAGATTTTCTTGTAGGGAGCTCCTGGTCTTTCAGTGATTATATATATATATATATATATATATATATATATGTGTGTGTGTGTGTGTGTGTGTGTGTGTGTGTACATATACTGTGAACAGGATCTCTCAACGTCGCATGTTACTAGAACATGCGAAAAGCACCACAGTTCCTTTTTAATGAATTTCCCTTAGATATACGTTTCAGTACCAGAAAGTTTTGTAGAAATTTTAGAGTCTCATAAACAGGACTTTTCATTGATACCTTACTGACTTTCTCAAAGGCAGTTTTATCAATACTGTGAATCTCTGAAGACAACGTTACTGAAATTTTATATATCAAAGAAAGTGAATGCTCCAAGGTATTTTTTCGAGTTTCCAACTGTGTTATAATAGCAGGTATTTTGGAGAAGCCCTTATGGATGTATTCTATCTTATCTTGGTTGCCAATATTAGCAAAACAGTCTTGTGCTGTGGCAATTCTGCTTGCATATTCTGCATCTAAGAAGTACAACACTGTTTTATTTCATTGAAATGTTCTGTGTATAATGAAACAGTCTTTAACCAAGAACCCGGTCGAGTTAAAACTGGCTGAGGAGGTAAAGACAATTTTGGAAGGACTTCATGAAATTTTTTAACCTTAATTGGTGACAGTACACTCTTTTACGCTAGACACAAGAAGATCCACGCTTTATATAGGCTCCTGACTTTTTCGGTGAGACGATGGTGGCTGGGAGTGAAAATTTACTTTTAAATTAATATGATTTGGATAAAATAAGCTATTTTAATTAAAAAGGATAAAACAAGCAAGCAAAGGCCGTATTTTAGCAAAAAGCATTTCTAAGCATTTTGATTAGTAATCCAGGTTCTAAACATGACAAATGCTGTTCCAACAAGTTATGGCCTAAATACATGTGACTCAATGTAATGCTTGAACAGTTCATATCAAAATAGAACAAAGTGGAGTAACCAGATTACAGTAAAGGTAACGTTTAGCAAATTTATGGTACAAAAATGATGTATATATACACGGTGGTCATTTTTAATTGTAATTTTTGCGCGCAAAATTTGACGTCATCAATAGCATCGCTGTTAGAGCGAGTTTATGTATGATTCCCCAAGCGGCTTGCGATCGTATTAGATGTGGTGACGTGGTTGTTTCTGCTGGGAAAGCTATGGTCATCTCATTCTCTGATTTTCATGGAATGGTTCATCAGCATGTTGTACGTACACACACATCAATAACTGGACAATACTACAGTGATGCCTTGAAAACATACCAAGTGCTTATTAGGCGCAAAAGACTACATTTCCGTGAAGCAGGCTGGATGCTGCCCCACGATAATGCGCGGCCGCATATAGCCAATGTTGTGAATATCTTGCAAAAATCAACGTGAAGTACATCCTTCACCCTCCTTATAGTCCGGATATAGCCCCATGTGACCTTTTCTGTTCCTTAACTTGAATAAACGTCTTTGTAGGAGGCACTATGCATCATCAGAAGCAGTGACGGAGGCTGCGGTGGCGATTTTGAAGGATCTCTCAAAAAATGTTTTCCAGCATGTCTTTGAAGGCTGACAGAAACGCTGGGACAAGTGCATCGCATTCAGGGAAGACTATTTTGAGAAGGACCATCAAAATTATGAGGATGAGTAAAGGTACGCCGTAAAAAAAAAAAAATGTGATCATTCTTTATTGCACAGCCCTCGTACTATTTGAGAGGTGGGTCTGCCCGCGTAATATAAAGCTGCGCAATTGCCCCTGGTGCGTGGGTGCAATAACTGTTTTTAAAAACTGCATACTGCAATGCAGTGCAAAGCGAAAATTATGTAGGCATAAAAGTATACCATAAACAATATACGAAATCATAAGTCAATGAACATTCATTTCACAATGAACATCTGTTTTTCTGTTATAGTAGACTTATATGCACATTGTAGACCTGTCACATAAAATAGAAATATTTCGATTTGATCTTAATTATTTTCTATCATCCACAGTTTCCTCCCAGAAGATGTTCTGGGAACGAAAAAGAAGTTGGTGTTACAATTTGTACAAAGCTTTTATCCAAGTTTAAACAAGAAGATACCTCTTGTACATAGTCTGAAGTGTCCATTTTCTTATACTTCCTTTCTCTCTTCCCCTTAGAGACTGTCTGTATTGCGAAAAGGTATGTTTGAGGTCTGTCATAACATTATTTATTGCTTCTTGTTTTGGACCAGTGCGTCCAGTGTCTTTCCTTTTGCAAGTAACTGGTCTTGTATCTTGGAAATGTTTGATGCACCTATTGGTTTTGAAAGGCATAAGGATACAAACATTAATAGACACTTTAATTAAGCGTAAAAATATCAAAAGTTTGTATCGTATACTGATATGACGTAAGACGTTTATGTAGAAAACAAAAGTATGTCAATTTGACGGTACATGGACACTTGTGACAACATTAGACACCGAGGGACTTGTCTCAATGCCGGATAAATTGCATAAACTCCTCTGTGCAGCGTTTTAAATTATAGTTATATGTGGCACCAATTTTAATTCCGGTACGAAAGTAGTATTCAACCATGAAGACGCGGTGCTCTGTGTTCATATCCACGGGAAGCTGGTTGTATTATTTAGCAGAGCAACCACAATGAGAGCGCTGAAATTTGCTCACTTTCCACAAATATTACAGATTCTTCACCGTAGAGGACACTAATATTTCAGATTAGACTCACCAGTCAACTATGACGTCATTCTTGCTGAATCGCAGGGCGGGAAATTGAGAATATAAATGAACGCAATGTAGTATGTGCCATTAGAAGTTTATGAGAGATCCTCACCCAAAAACAAAAGAAAACTTAATTAACTCTTTAGTTTGGAGACACGATCGTAGCGCTGTGAGCGGCGTACAAAGCACCGCAGGAAGTAAAGTAGAAAAACACCGCCCACTAAACACAGATCAAGTACCATGCAGACTAGACAAAACTATTATAAAGTTACACTTCAAAACTAATGGACTGGCACACCTGAGTTTTTTATACTTGCTCCACCTCCCACAACCGAAGTAAATTATGTCACAATCTAGGTCCCACCCAAAGATAATTTTTCCTTACGCATCCCATTCCCATAGCGCATACGACAAACTCGTATATAGTCGCAGTGATGACAACTTTCCTAACGGAAGCGCACTACGAAATCAAAACCAGCTAGGGAGGCTCTGGCAACGGGCCAGCACCCAGTCTATGTAAAAACATTTTAATGCTAAAATCTGCAAAATAAAGAAGCCAGTTTATGACAACGGCTATGCAAACGGACCTTAAATATTGGAACATAGAACTGCCAGCGAATCAGGCGTAAAGTAAAATATTTCTAAGAGAAATGGAAAGAAGAAAACTGTCATAACAATGGTATAGAGAACAAAGAAAAGTGTGTTGGATGGGCGTCTTAAATTCATTTGAATATTTACACCGTGTGGTGCAAAAGGACGATAAGGATAAAGTAAAATCTTCCGTATTAATAAAAAAGAAACAATATCGAACTGTTGTAAGTGAAATATTGTGAAATATACTTTACTGAAATATTGATAAGAGTGAAAATTAGGTTTAAAATGAATATTCTAAACATATTCCTAATTAAGGAAGTACTGAATGCCTATTTAGTGCGTACGAAGTATAAGGAATAAAAGAGAAATATTAATTAAGATTTAAGGGTAAGAAAAATAAATAATTATATACTATTCAACAGAATGGAGAGAAAAATACAATTAGAGATGTAGCTTCTAAATTCAATGGTACTAATCTGATTTAACAGTAACATATTATTTTAAACCTAAAGGTACACCTACAGTTCGTTTTGTTTATCTTGAAACACGGAAATTAGAGAGAGAGTGCACTATTACCCTGCTATTGAATGTAACCCAGAACTGCCTAATCCCATATCACTTCTATGTAAAGTTCCAATTGACACTGTTTGATTATATTGTAGCTACTCCTTTAATACTTTCAAGTGCAGCGCTTTAAAGACTTTTGGTAGATGTTGGTAGTATGGATATACCGTCCATTAGGGATTTTTTGGGGAGTCACTTTCTTCTGAATTTATGATGAAATTGTCCAACATAACAATTAATCCGTATTTTCCCCAGTATACCTTTTCTACCTCCTTCATTGATCTGTGCCCATATTAGCTTGATTGCATTCGTATCACAGTGTCACGGAGGAAAGGTATGTCTATTTCATTCATCTATGTAGTCGATTGTTACAGTTTGAACTCATATTTGCTTTTCTTAATTATCTCATACAACGCCGGTTTTGATACCATATTCCTTAATGCCTTATTTCACTGTCAATATGAAGCACTGTTTGTAAATGAGCAAGCCCTGCATTGTTGACAGCTCCTGTCGCTGTCTGACGGCGACTAAGCAGTCGTAGATTGCAGTGTCAATGTGTTTACAAAATGTCTCACCCCTCTCTTGTCACAGGGAGGTTTAGCGCTAAGTAGGCCATGTTTCAGTTTCATCCGGGCGAACCTCAAGTACGCATTCTTGGACTCCTCAAGGACACAACTTCGTTTTATAAGTGTTTACCGAAGAGTAAAATGTAAAAATATTCGCATATGTCACATTTACATGGCTTTTTCCACCCTCCCTGCTTCATTAATGGCAACCCGTTCTCCTCTTAAGTATATTTTTAAACACTTAATTTTATTGTGATAAAACTCTGTAGAAAAAGCTAAGTTGGACACTTTCCTGTACATAAAAACGGAATAGCGTTAGTCAATTTTCAGAACTCGACGCTATTTTCTGGCATTAAGATTCCAAATTCCATAATTTATGTAATCGAAAACGGCTTTAATATAATGAAACTATTCCTTAACATAAGGCATTTATATAACAGTGTATAAGACACATTTCAAAGTATGTACTTGTGCCCTGAGGAAAGCCAAAACATGGTGGGGGAAACGTCGGCAACAAGCCAAACAACGACACGCGCTTCTCCGGAAGCTCAAGATATCCATATGTACTCACAAGTTGGTGAAACAAAACCGAATATGCCATGATATTTTAATTTAAATCTCTTTATGGTGTCTTAAACAAGAATAATTGTTGAAGCCTCTTGCAGGGGAAAAAAAGACACATATCTTTTCCATATAAAGGATTGTTTAGAGTTGGGTTTCTGAAACTCTTCGCAGGGCATTCTTGGATCCATCCTTGACCGTGTTTGGTATTTAGCCTAACGCTCGCCTTTTATTTATACGGTTAACCTATATAGAAACTACCTTTTTATATTACCACATGCGCTCGCTCACACAAACGTCAAAACCGACCCATAAGGACCTTATTCTAAGACTCACTTTTTCTGGGAACAGCAGCTTCAAATATGTATTTCCGGTGAATTATCAACATTGAATTTTTGAGTGAAATACAGTAGTTTACTACGCTCTGAAGTTTAAGAGAAAATACATGAAAATCATCTAATGTTCTTCACGTGGTAAGGTGCAATTTTTGCCGAGAAAAGATAGCAAGTTATACATAAACTGACTCCCATAAATAATCAGACAACCTTTGCATTTCTCTATAGAGTGCTCTATAAATCAGAACGGATTATGTGTATCAATCTCAAGTTACACCTTGTGTTAAACAAAAATCATTTGCTATGAATATCAATTTTAGAGATTGAAAATGTGGCTAGACTAAGAGTTTCCCCATCCAACCTTGTTTACAGCATAAGTTTACGACAAAAAGAATCGGACAGCACAAATGAAACGCAATACATACGAGTAGGTGAAGTCTGTTATTAGGAGAAGTGCGTCAACTGTGCACCAAGAAGAAGGCAAAAGCATATTATAGGGCCCAGAGGTAAGCAGAGTACCTTTGAACAGAGACTGTTTCTGATCTACTACTATGAAAAGAACAAAACATTCCGGGAAATAACAGAGATTGTGAATCTTAGCAAAAGTACAGTTACTGACATAATTCACCGGTATAAGTATGAAGACAGAACTGAATCTCGAGCACAGCCAGGGCGACCAAAACTTCTTAACGAAGGCAGGAGACTTATATTATGCGCAAGGTAAAACGGAATCCGCGTATAAGTGCTCCAGTAGTTTGTACTGAGATTCAGGGAGAACTGGGACAGACAGCTCTGAAACGGTCAAAAGGATCATGCGAAAACATAGACAAAAGCCATACATTTACAACAACAATAAAAGGAAGCGATTACAAGTTGCCAAAGACTTTGTTAGCAAGGCAACCTATTGGTGGGACCAAGTTATTTTATGTGACAAAAGCAAATACAATCTTGCTGGTTCCTTTGGCAGGGTGGTTATGTGGAGGAAACCAAACATGGAGCTGGAAGAGCGCAATTTACAAGGCACAGTCAAGTGGTGGAGGGAGCGTAATGGTATTGGGCTGTATTTCCTCTACGGGAGTGTTAAATTTGGTGTTCATAGACACAACCATGAACAAGGAAATCTATCGTATAGTATTACAGCAAAATTTAAAACAAAGTGCAGAAATGATGGGTATTTTGGGCAGCTTCTCATTTTATCAGGATAATGATCCGAAGCATACGTCCCACATTGGGCAGCTATGGTTACTTGACAACTATCCTCACGTACTGCATCCACCCCTTCAATCCCCGGATCATAATCCCATAGAAGCAGTATGGGATAAGCTGAAGAAGGCCGTGGCGGAAGACACCATCAACTTCAAGGAGAACATGAAGGAGAGGTTGCAAGAGCAATGGAGCAAACTTCTACAGCCTACCTGAAAAACCTGGTTCACAGCATGCCAAATAGGTTGGGAGAAGTAGTGAAAAGAAGAGGAAGAGTCACAAAGCACTAACATATTTTGTATCACCTCAAGTTATGTCCGATTACTTTTGATGGCCAAAACCGTCATATTTCTCTTTAGTTCCTAAAAAAGCACGTATTATATAAATTTTATGTTAAATAACGTTTATTTTCTTACCAGAAGGAACTGTGTAACTGTCAATTATCATTACGTTCAATAAAACAGCATATCAAATGTTGATTTTCACTTTCAAAACTTAATACTCTGCTTTATCCGATTATTTATGGTAGTCTCTGTATTCCCAAAAATCATAACCAACTGATAGAAGTTGTAAGAGTCAAACTAGGGGAATGAAGTAAAAAAGAATAGATAATAGGAATAAGATGGGTAAAATCCCACCTAGGAATATAAGGAAATGAAATCGTAAATAAACCTGCGAAACAAGGAACAACAAAAATAGCACAGAAATCTGTAACAGATTCCCAAAAAGTACCATCAGGAAAAATTCTAGAACAGGCACTCAAAAATGGGAAAGAGAATGGCAGAACACATAAAAACGACAGGAAACAAAACAATAATTTCCCACGGTAGCAAAACGACTACAACGAAGAATTAACCCAACAAACCTTATTATCATCTTAACACGACATGGAAGATTAAGGATCTGTTACAAGAGCTTCCACATAATCGATCATGCTACATGCACCTGCATAAGAGGAGATCACATCCTATATGACTGCATCAAATGGAGGGACGAAAGAAAGCACTAAGAATGCAATTAAGTAAGAAAGGATGGAAGCGGCCAGTATATAAACCAGCACTTGTGGGACAGTATCTAAAGGATTTCAGTGAATATTTCAACATAATTAATCTAGAAAGTGCAGAAAATCTAAAACAGAAGTGTAAGAAGTGTAAATAAGTGTGTCAATTCCTAAAGGCTTCAGTGAATAAGTGAACAGAATCAATCTGTTAATGTGAACAATTAATTTGGAAACAAAGCAAACCATAACATGTAATATTACTAAAGCCATGAAACTTTTGGACCAATAAAGTATTGTGAAACAACCCCCCCCCCCCCACACACACACACACACACACACACACACACACACACACACACACACACACACACACGCGCGCGCGCGCGCGCGCGCGCGGCGTGCGTATTCATATTTTTCTCATCAGAATTTTATTGATTCAGTGGGCTTCGAAACTAAAGTAGCTACAAAATAAGAACGAACATGGGTTGAGCCAATACTTATCTTACTGTTTTGGTGTTGCCAGTTCCACGACAAGCGGGCGACAGAAATGGAGGACATATCTGTCTCTGTCTCAACCTAGCAAGTATGACACAGATACTGAGATGTACAGTGATAAAATGCTGACAGAAAAGTTCGCTTAATATTTCAGCATGTATGTGAGAACATACACAACGATTATCGCACAATCTGAACCTTAAAATCTTGAGCTGGAGCACAGTTTACTTACGTAGCTATCGTTCCTATGCACACAAAACAAAATGATTCAAATTAGATGTGTTCTACGAAATAAGGTGTTTGCTACAGTGAAACAAAATAGTGACATTTCAATGATTTGTGAATATAGTTTCTATTTTAATGTCATATTTGTATAGTCTGTAATGGACTTTAAACCAATTTTTTTCCTGAAAATGCTTAATAAATACGGAAGATATGACTGTGTATTTTTGAAGCATTTTTACACCATGAATCTCAAGTACTAATGTGATGCATTGTACGCAGAAATTTTAGTCTTGCAGCTACAATATCGCTTCTTTCAAGCATAAATTTGCGACCATCGTTGGTTCTCCTATATTTGAATCCAGAGATTTCAAAATGTTATCCACAGAGGATACAGAATCCGTATATCCTATTTCCCCCCTCATTAAGTTGGTCAGCCTTTTGGCAGTTGGATATTGACCGTTGTCATATAAATCATAAATTGTTCTACGTAAAACACACTTTTAAAAATTCTCTAAGCTGACAGCACGTTTTCTAGCTGCCCGATATTTCCCTGGATATCTAAATATAGAAACGTCTCCTAATTTGGTAAACTGTTTGCCTTCTTTAACAATGTTCGTCACAGAATAAACACTCACGTGACAAGCTTGTAACATTAATTCTCAACTCTGAGCGAAATTTGTACTTTCAAAAATGTCTTAAATGGGCATTGTTTGGAAAAGTTATGCACATTAACAAGAATATTTGTAGCCTATTTATGTAAAACCTTATGAGTTGTTTCGCAGTTACTACTAGACGCACCCGTACTAGGCTAGCTAAGTGATATATTTACTAACTTTGAAAAGCACGTGTGCGCTGTTAAAAGATCACCACTTTACTGAATGCAGGGTACAAAATGCAACTGAAGCATAGCACGTGTGTGTTTTCTTTACTAAAAGTTAATAATTCTTATCTTTCTAGGCAGGCGCCTTATATTTTAATATCTCCGAAACCAGAAGTGCTACAAAAATGGGATGTATACAGTAATCCTCAGACAAAATAGCTGTGTAACATGGGAAAAACAAAATAATTCTTTAATTGGTATCTTATAGAACGCGCAAAGAAATTAGCCGCATGCTTCGACAAAGCGAGTCAGTATGCGTGCTTAACTGTACAACGTTGCACGCACCGCATTGGCTATTAGTCACAGAACAGCAACGCCTAGCCCCGCCTTATGTTCATTTCTATTTTGTAGCTACCTTATGTTGTATATTTAGTGATATTTCATCATAAAACTTTGGTTGAAATGCAATATAGATTTGAGACAGATATTTAAATAACGGTACGAGATTAAAAATTGTTTGTTTGTAATGAAATAACCAAGGAAAAATAAGCAAGTTTAAGAAAAACATCCAACATTATATACGGATGTGCATCAGTGGTTTATCCTATTCCTTGCGATTATGTTATAAATTATTATTATATGTGTTAAATCTTTGTATTTTTATACATCTAATACAAGGAGTTCATAAGTCATTAAATTCGACAAAATTTTAAAATATTACCAGCGTAATTATTTAAAACTCCTGATCATCTCCCAAAATTTCTTTATCCCAAACTACAAACTGAAGGAGTTTAATGCTTCTGCCGACTAGCCGTGGTCCAATATATCTACAGGGAAAGTAGTCATCAACCAAATGCAAGTAGATCATCTTTAAATAAAATTATTCAGCAAACGGCATAACAACGAGGTGCTGAATCTACCAACTAGCCCGGAGTCCGGTTACAATATCCTGTACAGAAAGTAAAGAAAGCATATGAGTGAAAATGTTGATTTTCCCTCCTCGTGACCTTTACTGGAGCTGTTTAATACCTGTGTAATTCGAATCCCGTACATCCAGTGAACCCGTTTAATGGATGAAAGACTTTTACGTTGAATGCATTAGCAGAGTATACGGGCATCCAGCTAATGGATATCCGACGTGGCGGAAGTCGTTCTGGGCGAACAGTGGAACATTAACTTTATTGGTAGTAATATTAGAACGAACATTTTATTATTTCTTCACATACGTAAATCACCTTCAAGGAGTTACTCACATATCCACATTCTCCAATACAGCCTCTCCCTTCATTTTCGCCCTATTTCTCTATTTAGCAATACATCCTTGTAATTATCAAGGCTCACAAGATATCCCAACGAATTCACTTTGAATTTATTAAACAAATGCTGACATCCTTTTCTACTTGGGTTGTGTCAGCTTAATGTTGAAAGTGACGAAAGCTGGGGATAGGAATAAAGATTTTATTTTTGGCTCTTTAATGATCTGAGGCAGAGGTGATGAAAATGGCACTCCGAGTTACTTAGACTGGCAGGCTTCCCCCCCCCCTTACTCCCACTCACACTTTCTTTTAACAAGCGGCGAAGTGCTATGATGCATGGTACATATTAGATGTTTCAAGCAATTAAGACATAGTGAATCTGATGTTGGTCTGTAAAGGTATTTTCGAATACAATGCATAGTATATAGTGGGTCAAGTGGTGTTTATAAACACAAAGTCGCATTCATATATGGATGAATAAAAAGTGGATGTTGGGAAAAATATGAATATATTGAAATGAGACATTACTAAACTTTTTTCTATTATCGTGCTGTTACATTAAGTAACGTAACCTGGGCGACTACACCAAAATGTTACAATCTACTTTATAACTGGGGACGTAACTGATAGGATGACACCAGATGATAGAGCAAGATGGCTTAGAGTTCCATTTTATAAGAAGTTATTAGCTTTTAATTTTAAATGATATAACAAAATAAATCCCAAGGTATCGAAGAGTCGTTGGGAAAGGTACAACAAAGATTATAAAGAGTGTAGTTTTTTTTTTTTTTTTTTTTTTTTTTTGTAATCTTACGTCCTCCAACGTTAAGTAATATCGGGCGGTGAATGGAATGGGTGAAATTATACTCAAATATGTCCAGGGTCCATAGAGCTTAGAGTTACCCGACATTCGTCTTTAAGGAGAAGGGAAACCCCCGGAAAAACCTTAACCACGTAACTCACCCTGACCGATATTCGAACTCGAGACCTCTCGAACGTGAGGCAGACACGCTGCCATCTAAGAGTGTAGGAATAATAATTATTTTTAACTTTGGAGACGTGAGTCACGTTGGTCGAGGATGCATATGGACGAGCCTCCGCTAGTGGACCTCATGGCGGCCCTGATCAAGAGCGACTCCGAGAATTATCAAAAGACGAAGAACCCAAAATACGAACTACGGGTGCAGAAATAAGCATATGACATCTTGGGCCAGATAAGGCGAGTCCAATGGCAGAACTTTCGTAAGAATTTCCCAAGAACATGTAAGCATTCCCATAGTTCTTGGAATCATTGTAACTGACACTGAATGCAATTCAGCACAATGAAACCTGTGCATGACTGCATGAGCAGACATGAAACTGCTGTCATGAGCTGATATGTGAAATAACACATTACCGTGTTCTCACTGGTCAGTAAAAATGACTTCATATTACGTAGAGAAAATGTGCTAGAGAATAAAGTAACAGGAAATACGCATGAAATAATGAACTTCTAAATGTTATTGTGCCATGTGTATGGTTGAGTAATATTTGGAAACATATCAAATTTTAGAACAGTATAATTTAATGCTCGCTTCCTATGTAACGACTCATAGACACTCCAAAATCCTTAGTTTTCCTGATTTATGAGAACAGCATTATGCCATATTTCACATGACTTTAGATTATAACATTAATTTCCTGTTCACTCACGTTGACTACGTGTAGGTAGGCGGATGTGGACTTTGCTGGCTAAAGTAATCTGTTGCCTAGTCGCCGAATTGCAGTTAGGATATTTTGAGGAATATGATCATGTTTAGCTTTGCTTGCGAAACGCTTACGCAGCACCTTTGGCGAGGGAATGCAGATTGGCAATAGGGCATACTAATCAATCGATCGATCGGTAGAACAATCAATCAATCAATCAATCAATCAATCAACTAATCAACCAATCAACCAAACGAACGGGCAAGCGAACGAGCAAACAAACAAACAAACAAACAAGCAAACGAAGTAAAAAGCAAAAAAGCAAGCAAACGAACAGACAAACAAACAAGCAAGCAAACGAACAGACAAACAAACAAGCAAGAAAACAGACAGACAAACAAACAAACAGACAAACAAACAAGCAAGCAAACAAGCAAGCAAACAAACAGACAAACAAGCAAGCAAACGAACAGACAAACAAACAAGTAAGCAAACGAACAGACAAACAAACAAGTAAGCAAACGGACAGACAAACAAACAAGTAAGCAAACAAACAAACAGACAAACAAACAAGCAAGCAAACACACGAACAGACAAACAAACAAGCAAGCAAGCAAACAAACAGACAAACAAACAGACAAACAAACAGACAAACAAACAGACAAACAAACAGACAAACAAACAAGCAAGCAAGCAAACAGACAAACAAAACAAGCAAGCAAACGAACAGACAAACAAACAAGCAAACAAGCAAGCAAACGAACAGACAAACAAACAAGCAAGCAAGAAAACGAACAGACAAACAAGGAAGCAAGCAAACGAACAATCAAGCAAGCAAACAAACAAACAAGCAAACAGCAAACAAATAGATAAATAAAGAGATAAATAATAAATAAATAGATAGGCACGCACGCCGGCAGATAGATATAAATAAATAAATAAATAAAAATAAATAAAAAATAAATAAGTGGATGGATGGATGGATGGATGGATGGACGGATGGACGGACGGACGGACGGATGGATAGATAAATAAATAATTAAATACATAAATAATTAAATATATGAATATATACTGTTATACGTTGCTACACCATTTGAAGAAGTATTTCTTATTCTATATCATAAATTGTCATTACTGCTCATTCTAACACATAACGATGCATCTCGAATTACATAGGACACATGACTAAAATACAATTTGTTTCTTCAATTACTCGTGGCAGTTGACAAACGTCCATCTTCTACGCTGATCAAACTTAATCTGATACAATTTAAATTAATATAATCCTCCTATTACAATTATTTTCCTAACCTATTTTCGCCTTCACATGGGTGCCTGTTCTCTCCGACGATCAAATATATTCTTAAAACGTTCTTCTAAAAATATTGATTTTTTGCCCCCAATAGCAATCGTACGCTTCCTTTATATTCACGTTACTCGAAGCAACAAGTATGCACATCTTGTTTATTTTTACAAATTAACTTCATAAACTTAATATAAGCATGTGCATAATTAAAACATTCTTTATATACTTTAATATTTAAAGAGCATTAGGAAACAAATACACAATATTGATTTTTCCGGAGCCATATTTAAAACAGTTGTACAACCCAATCGTGCACAGCTAAAATGCCCTGACACCGTTAGGTTTAAAATGGAAAACCCTGTATTTGCATTCCGTATACAAACACTTTCTTGGATAACTCAGTATGTACATAGTATTAGGCAAAGTTTGTAATTATGTGTGTGCGCAGCCATTATATTACATAAAATGTGGAATAAATATTAAACTTCGTATTAAGTTGGAGTTTCAATAAGGATGCGAGATAATTTACATAGGAATTCCCCATAAAAAGAATAAAATAAAGCAAGAAGAACCATTACGCCTAGAAGTTTTCCGTCATTTTTATGTGTTCAAAAGTGGGTTAACGTCTGCAGTTACAGATACGTTTGATACATTACCATTACAAATAAATGTAAATTTTGATGCTATACTTCGATAGGTGTCCTTACTCTAGCTTAATCTGTTACAGATAAGCATAAAAATTAAACTGTAGTGGTTTTGAAACATTTAGTGGCAAATGTATTTTGTTAACACCTATCGTTAAAAAGATATTTGTTCTTGCCTAAGTCCCGCATATTTGTAAATTAGTAAGTGTTCATTGTTCTATTTTATAAATTTAAAGGTGATATACACGTATCTCTTTCATTAAAAGTGAACAAACAAAATTCACCAGGTTTACATAATAATACAGTTTCAGATTAGTACATATTGAACTGAAATTAATTTCTGCAAACCGTATGGACGAGGAGTGTCCGTAAAATAAGGTATCCAATTTTATTTAATATAGAAAACATGTTTATTTTTAATGAATGTTACAATGTTGGAAGGGCGGAACTTACAGCTATTTTTCAACGTAATCGCCATTGCGATCGATTCACTTTTGTATGCGCTGTTGCAGTTTTTGTATACCCTTGTCATAGCACTCTCCCGCCAAGTTGCGCAGGTAGCGCTCAACCTCGTTTTACAAATCATCGTCCGTCTGGAAATGTGTTTCACCCAGGTGACTTCAACTCAGGAAACAGATGATAATCACTAGGTACTAAGTCTGAACTGTAAGGAGGATGGATGAGGACGTCCCATCTGAACTGGGCCAGTAGATCAGCCACTGCATGTGCAGTATGGGGACGAGCGTTGTCGTCATGAAAATCACTCCCTTAGTCAGCATTCCCCTCCTTCAATTTAGAATGGCACCGCAATTTTTAAGGTCCCACAGTAGCTAGCGACGTTTATTGTTGTGCCGATAGGCATAAACTCGCACAACAATACACCTTTTCTGTCCCAGAACACCCCCGTAGGGGAAGGGATCCCTCCCTTTTAGCTGCCAAAGTGCGGGCGCTACGGACCCCTAGCACTCGTGGTACCTCTGACGTTACTAGAGGAACCTCGGGCCGAACATAACGAGCCCCTCCCGCATGGGATTTGTTCGGATTGGGTTGGTCTCGAGGGGGCAGATGGTTCCCGTCACCCACGGGCAATTGGGTACCTCCGGCCAGGCCGCCAAGGGCCGCCCGGAGGGGGCAGAGGGTTGTCTTATAAGTCCCGGGGACTAGCCTGCAGAGCTAGTAGCTGGTGAGCTATACACTGGCGGCCCTACCAAGGTTATTTGGTAGCTGGTTCATTAAGGACTGGCGCGTATGTGGCGTATCCACATCCATCCTGTTTGCCGTGTGCAGACGGGGGGGCAGCTTATAAAATAGGTGCTGTCCTAATGGAAATAGAACACACTGGCCATCACTTGGCCGGCTGAAAATGTCTGTTTGAACTTTCACGGCTACGGCGAATTCGAATGCCGCCACTGACGAGAACGTTCTTTAGTTTCTGGTGTTGCGTAGTGCACCCAGGTTTCATCACCAGTGACAATTGAATCCAACAGTTCCTCTCCCTGTTCTGCATAGCGCTCCAAAAATCGGTGGGCCGCTTGAACACGTTGCCGTTTATGGTCTTCTATGAGCATTCTGGGGACTTACCTCGCACACACCTTGAGTTAATGCAAATGTTCGGTGAAAATCTTATCAATCGTACTCTTACTGACTTAAGGGATAAGTGCGCACCGCTAGCGAACTGTCACACGTCGATTTTTAAGCATTTCTTGCTCCACTTTTGCAATTGTTTCGGCTGAAACCGAAGGCGGGCCAGAACGCTGTTCGTCATGGACGTCTGTACGTCCGTCTTTGAACTGTCTGACCAACTTTCGCATGTTTTTGGTGTCCATACACTATGGCCCATAGACTTCGCAAAACTGACGTTGAATTTCAGTAAGGGTAGTGCTGTTTGCACTCAAAAAACGGATCACTGCACGCAACTCGCACTTGGCGGTGGAAGTGATAGGAAGCTCCATCGCAAACGACTGCCCAGCCAAGACTAATGGTTGCAACGGGTTCGTTGTGGTAGGGTTTTGAAGGAGTGAAACCATGCTACACGCCAGTGTTGCCAGATCTCCCGTAACAGCTATCCTTACGGCTCCATCGCCTTGGAGACCTTATTTTAAGGATACCTCTCGTATTTAGAAACACAGTGTAATTCTTTGAGTACAAAAGCCATATGTCTATAACACATGATATACTCTCTTTATTTTCCTTATTCTCACAGTAAATTTCCGAATAAGTAAATAACCACAGGTCTTGGAAGTCCTTGAGACATTTAGAACATCACTTGAACCGAACGGCTTAGAGGGAATTAAGTTTTCAAAAAATGAAATGTGTAGCGTTTAACGCCCGCTTTTACTACATACGGCACCGCAGGCGATGACACTGATGATACATGAGATGAAGATGGAGCACAGCTGAAATGAGATGGCGGGGGAAACCGCAGATCCCGGAGAAAACCTGCCCCAGTGCCGTGTTGTCCACCAGAAATCTCACTTTGCGGTCGCCTGGGATCGAACCCGGGCCGCCTTGGTGAGAGCCAAGCGGTCTAACCACTGAGCCACGGCGTGGCCTTAAATTTTCAAAGGTAACTATTTTTATGTTTATTAGTTTTTCCCAGTACGATGTTTACTTTTTAAAATTTATTACCTAGCGATCAGCAAGTATACTTTGAAGATGTTTGTTATAGAGAAACATAACAGAACACATAAAAATTGAGATAGCTGTAAACGCCTCATCTTACTATATATATTTTGAGACTTTTATTTGATTTATTCTTCATATTCCAGAATTTTACAATTTACAACTTTTGGCTACATTTATTTGTCTTTACGTTGCTGCTACCTTGGCTTACATGACACCCTGGTCTTCTGCTCTGCCAGGTAGCTCTTAACCTCCATGCCTCCTTGTTACTTAATTAGTCCCATTCTTCCCCCTCATCTTCCTTTCTTATATTCTTTGCATTTCTTTTTCGTTTTTATTTTGCTTTCTGCAAGAACTCACCAATACTTCTTACCTTCGTTTCCTCCCTGCCCGTTAACATTTTTATAACTACTATCCTCTTCTCTACTTTCTCCCATTTTTCCTCCCAAAACATTTTTCTACACATTGCAACCTCCTCGATACTGTTACATAGTGTTCTATGCTTTCTTTTCCCCCACATAATTCACAAATTCCCTTTTCGCTACTTCTTATCCGCCTTAGAAGTATTGTTCCTGTTCTCATCCAAGCTAACCCTTCTCTCTCTTGCCCCTTGTCTACATATCTTCTACATATATCATCTACATATGTTTCTCTTCCCCAATTTCTTTTTATTTTCTTGTAAAATTGTAATGATTTCATATTTTTTAGAATTCCCCAACTTTCCTGTCTTTCTATATCTTCTGTTCTACATTTTACCAATTTACACACATCTATATATTCATTTCCTCTAATCTCCATATATCTCCCATTCCTATTTTTTCCATAATTCCTCCTATCTCTGCCCACCAACTAATTCGCTAATCTTTTTTGCTGTCTCATGTATAATTTCATAATTTCCTCTTCTTTGGCCAAAGACTGATACCAGAATTTTATTGTTCTTTGAATTATTATTTCCTTTCTCCTTTTATTTCCTAATTCTACTAAAGCTACTTCCAAACCACTTGGTTATCATTTGTAGCTTATGTTTGCTTATTTTTATTCCACTCATTGCCACCGTTCCTTTCGCTAAAATATTTCTCCTGTGTGCTGCGCACTTTCCATTGTTATTCAACCTCACTCCTAAGTATTCAAATTCATTGGCCATTTCTTCCCTTTTGCCATTTACTACCCACTTTTCATCTTGCTTTTGTTTAGCTTCCTTCTTAATGACCATAACTTTCGACTTATTAATATTTATTTTTATTCCCCGCTCTTCACAGCATTTCTGGATTTCATTTATTGCCTTCCGCAATCCTACTACTCATAAAGATCCTACCATTAAATCATTCGCATATAGCAGTCCACGAATTTCTTTGTTTGCTATTACCGGACAGTGCTGATTTCCTTCCTTAACCTCGGCTATTATCTCATCCATAAATAAGTTAAATAAAATTGGACTCATTTTGCATCCTTGTCTTAGGCCTATTTTTTGTTCTGTCATCTCCGTAATTACATTTTTCCCACGTTATGCAAAACTTCATCCCTTCATAGATTTTCTCTACTTCTTTTATAAATCTTCCACTTACCCCTTTCATCCTCAATTTCCAAACTAAAGCTTCTCTGTTTATCGTACCAAAAGCTTTCTCAAAATCCGCAAATAACATATATACATTTCCTCTCCTCTTCCTGAGGCATTTGTCAATTATAGTCTTTGTTATAAACAGATTATCTATTGTTCGTTTTCCTTTCCTGAAACCTGCTTGAAATTCCGACAGCTTCCTTCCCTGTTCTACCCATGTTCTCAGCCTTTCTGATAATATTCCTATGTATATTTTTCCTAATATAGATAACAGACTCATTCCCCCTAAATATGACAGGATAACTAACACAAATTGAGTAAATAGGTCTAATGGTGGTGAACAATCTTCGTCTGTGCTGGAGAGGTCACTCAGGAGATCGTGTGGTAGTCTGCGCTTGGGGCGAGTTGTTCGTAGTTTTATATCAGGAAATTTGCAAGGAGATACCCAGAAAGTGGCCAATATACATTTTGTCATAAAAATATGAAATCTTATAAGAGCGAAATTGCTCATTATATTTCGTTATCTCTAGGTATATAAAATTATGGCAAATTATGACAATATGACAAATTTATTATGACAAATGCCAGAAGATTTAAGCACTGTAAAATTTATTCAGCAAATGTTATGACTTTGTGGGTTCTTAAAATTAAAATTCCAGTTTGCAGAAATTCAAAATGCTATTTATTTCCGTAGAAAGACTCTTGTGGAAGTCTTATCTCAGCAAAATGACGTAACACACACCAATACAGTCTCTCGTGTCTTCTGCACACGTAAATAAACAAAAGAATTCACTTTTAAATCACTACACGTTTATCAGTTGTCAACTTGCAACTCGATACAGTTTAAATATCCACACACACGATAAACAGCTGAACACATGCTAAAGCAAGCAATAAAATGCCCAAGATTTTCAAGGCCACGTATAACGATAAAATGTGAAGTGAACGCGATATGTGGTGAGATTACCTTTGGCGTTGATTGTACCTGATTTTACACAATATCATTCAATGAAATGCTCTCAGAAAATAGAAGATATGCATAGCTCCGTTTTACGAAAATAAAAGATTGTGATTTGGTGTGGGGAGCTTGTTGAAAATATTTGTGATGCATTCTGTGAAGGTGTTGAACTTGAACACCTAGTTCGCTAGTTAAGGGGATTCTTGTTTATGTTGTAATGTTGACAGACACAGCGCCACGTACGTTTTTCTTTAGAAGCCTTTCTTGGCTTCAGAAAGACTCAAAAATATATTTCAGGTGAAATCTTCACAAAAAAGTTGCGCAGAATACAATACTTTCACTTTAATGGTAGGGAGATGTGAAGCAACTGCACAAATACCTATGATACGTAACTGAATGAAAATATAAGTATTTATAATGCTAAGAATTAAGTAGATTGCTTTAGCTTGTCCCAAATTGTGGCAGTTTTAGCTCATTCAGTAATTATAATAGTAATGCACTTCTTTTATTTGCGTTAAAACTACCAAAAGCAGCTCCAAACAGTGTATGAAGCCGTAAAAGAAGTGCAAAGAACAGAGATGGCGTCTGAGCCCTGCTGTGAAGCAGTTTATAGGGATGAAGGTGGATGCTCATGAATTTGTCACCTTTGCTGACGATCTTGATGATATCTAGAACTTTCCCCTGTAACTCTTGGTGTGGGTGGGTGCATCAGTAATTCTGGAGCGATGAGTTCTTTTTTCCAGGGTCGTAGTCTCGGAGTAGATGACTATTGCTGAAGAATGGACAAATAATTCTTTTCTTGTTTAAATATGAAGATTTAACTCTTCTGAAACATTTTCAAATTGCGATACAAATTTAAGTAGTATAAATTTTATTCTTTAACAAACGATTACTGGCGTATTGATTAACTATTACTTTCTTACACACACGTTATTTGTACATCTTAAACGCACACTCAAAATTAATTTTGCACAAACTCTGAGAGATACAAATGTACCTCTTTCTCTTACGACGTTCTTAATCAGAAGAAAATAAGCTTTTATGCCTGCCTCGGTAGCGTGGTAGTAGCATGACTGCCTCACGTTCGAATCTCGGTCAGGGTGAGTTACCTAGATAAGGTTTTTATCGGTGTTTTCCCTTATCCTAAAATGACGAATGTTGGGTAACTAAGCTCCATGGACCCAAGGCCCATTCACATCATTTCACCCATTCCATTCATCATCCGATATGACTTAACGTTGGAGGATATAAATAAATAAAAAGAAAAAAATTTAACTTCTTCTCATACCAGGTTGCCATGGTTATATCATTACCTACATTACATTTTACCTATTTCATTAAACATTACTCATATCAGGTTGTCATGGTTACACCATTACCTACCATCATTTTATCTATTTCATTATACATTACAATTTCTTTAACTATTCTTTTAACAAAAGTGGAATATCCAAAATAACTGTTTCAGTTGTTACTTATTGGTACAGAAACCTCTGCTCACAATGCTGCTAAATGGTACTATACAGATTACGTTGCCACACTGCTACTGCAAGCTGGGTTTAAATCCTTCGTGTTCACCTCAGAAATTTTATTAAGCTTCCTTTTTCCTCTTGTAGCCTACAATTTGATATGATACAAATAACAGTTTTATAACATTATACGTGCTTACAAAATGAACAATCGCCATCTTTTACGTTGGCTGATAGATATAAAATTTTAGTTTGTAGTAGATATTCACTATGGTCAATATTGCGCTTGCCCATAAATGCAAAGTGGCTTTGGCTATTTGCGCCTGTGCCGAAGTTTGGCGTGAATAAATGCTTCATTATCTAGGTATTCGGTAGTTGAAACCTTTTAATACTGTCGATGGTCGTTATTTTGAACATTTCCTGCGTTGGTGAAGTCCACACTCTTCTACTTTTCTGTTTAACCGAGAAGTTAATACGTTCACACACCTTTGTCAGTAAAAGAAGTGAAACAAAAGATTTAAACACAAAACAAAGACTATAAATCCTTCGATTCGGTTTTAAGGGATAAACCTTGGATAGCGATGGAAAATTGTGGAGTAACAGCATATTTAATAGGGACTGTACAAGGTATATATAAAAACACTACATTAGTAATAATAAAGAATGGAAGGAAAACAGAAGCAGTGGACATAAGTAAAGCAGTACGACAAGGATGCCATCTATCGCTTAAACTCTTTTATATCTATATTGACAATATGGTACAAGAATGTCAACAAAGTATAAAACAAAACGTACTAAATGGAAACATAATTTTAAATACAGTATTATTTGCTGATGATCAAATGATAATATCCCAATCAGAAGATGACATGCAAAGAGCATCATATAAAGAGGTTAATAGTTTTAACTATATAGGCTACACAGTAGCAGTAGCAAATAAGAACAAGGATGTGGAGGTAAAATTAAACAGATTCAGTCAAATGTGTGGGACTATAATAAAGCTGAACAGGAAAACAAGAAAGGAAACACGAATGAAATTTTATAAGATAATGGCAGTCCCAACGTTAACATACGGTTTCGAAATATGGACACTGGCAAAGAACCAACGCAAACAGCTAGAATCGGCAGAGATGAGATTTTTGAGAAGCGTGGTAGGTTATAAAAGAGTAGACCACGTAAGAAACAAAAATATAAAAGAAGAGCTTGGGAATTTTAATTTAAACAGTAAAATAATAAATAACAAAAATGAATGGAAAAATCATATTTTAAGAATGGACGCGGAACGACTTCCAGGAAGACGTTTAGATTATATGCTGAAGGGGGACGCCCCTGAAAATGAAGGCTGTTTTGAAACATCGCATAGTACAGATTATAAAGGGTCACAAAGCTAAGCATGATGCATTATCGGATTGCCATTCTTGTGTGTTTGGTTCACAAGAGAACAAGTAGCAACAATAAATCCATTTCAACATACACACGAAAAAGTCTAGGAGAAAGAAAAAAAATGACATCGTTTCAAGCACAGCCCTTGCAACACTATATACCTGAAACTAACCCATTCGTCCAACTGCAACGTATTCTGTCATTCTTTGGGAAAGCATTCGTTTGTGACCTTGCTAGTATTATATACATGAAAAACCGTCATTTATTTAAGATTTTCGCAGCCTCTTGGTCCTCAATCAGGACTATAACTATTAATGCTATGTACGTATCATACCCGATTGAAAGGCAGAGCTACAATAACGGCTTTGTGCTAAAAGGGTCAATGTTTTCACATTGAACTATAAACTTCGAGGCATGTTTTTTAAGTCACTACCGTTTTGCGATTCCGCCGCTGAAGCGCTACGGTCGGCGTTCCGCACATGCGCGCTGGTTACCTACATCTCTTGTCTACGCACTGACGCCATTACATTGATTCTTCATTGTATACGTTGGTTACTGAGTGTTTAAGATGCCTCCGACAATCGTGAGACCCGCCGATTGTGAAGTACGGGCTTTTATACGATTTCTTAGTGTTAAAGGCGTAAAATCGATCGATATTCATCGTGAGATCTGTGAAGTTTGCGGACAAAACATTATGAGCGATGGAATGGTAAGGAAATGGGTGAGAGAATTTAAAGATAGCCACACAAATGTGCATGATGAAGAATGTAGTGGGCGTCCTTTGGTCGTTACTGAAGATTTGGTGCAGAAAGTGGACGAAAAGGTGAGCGAAAACAGACGCTTTACAATTTAATCATTGTGTGACTATTTTCCTCAATATTTTCGTAGTGTTTTGTATCGCATTGTGACCGATAACTTGAAGTACCGGAAATTGTGTACACGTTGGGTACCGAAAATGTTGACGGGTTTCCACAAAACCCACGTTTAGGCAGTGCATTGACTTTCCTTGAGCGGTACCACAATGAAGGTGAAGATTTTTAGACCAAATTGTTTCTGGTGACGAAACATAGGTGGCCTACGTCACACCAGAATCGAAACAACAATCTATGGAATGGCGACATTCATCATCACCCATAAAAGTGAAATTTAAGCAAACAATTTCTGCCCGGAAAATCATGTGCACATTTTTTTTGGGGACAGAAAAGGAGTATTGCTAATGGAGTTTCTGCCTCGTAATGAGACAATCAATGTAGCGTCTTATTGTGAGACATTCAAAAATCTGCGCCGTGCAATCCAGAACAAAAGACGTGGCAAGTTGAGTAAGGGTATCGTTTTGCTGCACGACAATTCCCGTCCACATGTGGCTAATCGGACCAAAGATCTCATCAAATCTTTTCAATGGGAAACTCTAGATCATCCTCCATACAGCCTTGATCTGGCGCCCAGCGACTACCATTTGTTCCTGCACTTGAAGAAACATCTGGGCGGTCAGCGTCTTCAAGACGATAACGAAGTCAAAGCAGTTGTGATACAGTGGTTAACACGTCAGGCGGCAGAATTTTATGAGGAGGGTATTCAAAAACTGGTGCCACGTTATGACAAGTGGCTCAATATTCACGGAAATTATGTAGAAAAGTAGATTAAGGTACAGGCTTTCATGTAAAAATAAAATTATTGCGATATCTATGCATGTCTTTTTTTTAATTCTATAACGGTAGTGACTTAAAAACATGCCTCGCATATAGTTTATGTAGCAATTAAAATTGTTAATTGCTACACTTCAGCATTTCTTTGATATGCCAACTTCTATGAGAAACTCGTCCTTTAAAGGCTTAATTCAGAAGTTCAGATGTAAGAATATACTTACCTGGAACAAGTGTGACTGAAACGTAGATATTACACGCGTTATCTTGGTATAAGAGCCTTGTAACACGAGTCCAGTGCCGGTAAAAAGCCCCAAAGGCGAATATCGAAGACGCACCCCTTAATGCTAGTGACGTGTGTTATCCGGCTCACCGCAACGGGTCGATTACAGCAAATGAATTCGCTACTCGTTCCTTTTTTCTGTCCTCCGGGGAGGAAATTACGGTCCAAGAGGAAAAGTTTCCAATCTGGAACAGTGGCTTTGAATAAGCTACCCGCTCGCCATTAGCAATTAGATTACTTTCCATAGATCTGCACCTGTCCCAGTAGGATTCTAATTTACTTGCCAGTCTGATCCCTCTGCAATTTGTACTACTTACAAAAGCGAAAACTTTCGCTCCGAGAGAACAACGGGTTTGTCAGTGGCGCCCTCATCTCCACGTCACGTGCACGACTCGGCTTTGACTCTCTCATTTGTTTTACTTAGGATGTGAGTGCAAACTAATGATGGGGGTTATACGAACCCTGCGTCTAGGTTACGCCCAAAACCTCCAAATGGGTCATTTCGGCTTGTCCTGACACTATTAGTTTCATCCTGAAACAAATGTCTCAAATGTTAGCAGTACAGCGTTTCGTTTTGATTTTTAACATATTTTTATACCTGAATAGCAAAACTGACAAAACTATAGCACCTCTCAGGCTTGAAAGACAGTACTGGAATTATGGGTCGCCCTGTTGCCACATGTACTACACGTACAATCGCAGCTTCGGCCACGGCAGCGACCGGTCTGCCAGTTTTATATTCCATTATAAATGATACATCATTAATACGGAAATATCTACACTGCTATTACATTCTACTTTACGAGCGCTTTTCAATAAAGAATGATCATAATTTTTTACGGTCATAATTTTTCGTACTAAAATTAAATCTTATTATGTTCTGTTAGCTTAATATGAAACAAACACACCGTAGTAGTTTCATTGTTGGCATTCCTGGTTCCCGCCTGTGAGAACCAGGCAAGTTAAGACATATTCAGTATCGCCTGCCGCTGCAATGGAGGTAACACGCGAGGAACAATATGCGGCGTTGAAATTCTGCTTTCGTCTCAACAAATCTTCAGCAGAGGCCTATACAATGATACGGGAGGCTTGTGGAGAGTCTGTTCTTCCCTACAGCACAGCTCGAAGGGGTTTAAATGGTTAAAGAGGGGAGACAATCAATTTCAAAGGAAGGTGGACCCGGTGCTCTAGTTACTGCTCTTACGGAAAAAACATCAAAACTGCTGCTGCCATTGTAAGAGAGGATCGACGACTTCCTTAAGATCAGTTTCTGAAATACTGAACATTTCATTGGGTACCATACACACGTTGGTGGCAGAAATATAAGCACATGAGAGGTGTTTATGCAAGATGGGTTCCGAGACTGTCGATTCCCGAAAAAAAGGACATTCGCATGCAGGTCTGCATGCAGTTAAAGTTGATGTTAGAGGAAGATCCGGAGTTTCTTTCAAGCGTAATTACTGCTGATGAAACTTCGCCTTATCGTTTTAATCTTGAGAGCAAAGAGCAAAGCTCAGTGTGGAAATCTCCTTCATCACCAACCCCCAAATATGCAGAAGTGGTTGCTTCTGCTGGGAAAGTTATGGTCATCTTTTTTGTTGTTGTAATTTTATGCCCTGCAACGTTAAGTCATATCGGACGGTGAATGAAACGGGTGAAGTGATGCTCAAATATGTTCAGGGTCCATGGAGCTTAGAGCTACCCGACATTTGTTTTAAGGATAAGGGAAAACTCCGGAAAGAAACCTTATCCAGTTAGTTCACCCTGACCGGGATTTGAACTCGGGACCTCTTGAAAGTGAGGCAGTCACGCTACCATCTACGCTAACGAGGCCGGCATCTCATTCTTTGATAGTCATGGAATGGTTAATCAGCACGTTGTACCGGCACACACATCAGTAACTGGACAATAGTACAGGGATGTCCTGAAACCATTGCAAGCTCATATCAGGCGTAAAATACCACATTCCCGTGAAGCAGGCTGGATGCTGCACCATAATAATGCACGACTGCATGTTGCCACTGTTGTTGCTGAATATCTTGCAAAAATCAACGTGATGTGCATCCCTCACCCTCCCAAAAGTCCGGATTTAGACCCATGTAACTTTTTCTATTCCCTAACTTGAAGAAATGCCTTTGCAGGAGGCATTATCCATCACCAGAAGCAGTGGTGAAGGCTGCGGAGGCGATTTTGAAGTATCTCTCAAATATGGTTTTCAGCATGAAGACTTTGAAGACTGGCAGAAACGCTGGGACAAGTGCATCGCATTCAGGGGAGACTATTTTGAGTATCATCATCAAAATTATGAGGATGAGTAAAGGTACGTTGTCAAAATAATAAAATTAAAATAAATAAAAAAAGTAAAAATTGTGAGCATTCCTTATTGAACAGCCCTCGTAACAGATTCAGTTTCTGAGTGCATGCATCTTAATTCTTATTCCTCATTTTAATTGCTACTTAAGTAGATTTAAATATGGTTTTGAACACAAAAATGTATATTACAACAAATCAAAGGGTGACATGCAATGATAAAAGCTTTAAGTATGCTTTACGTATGTCGGTTACTTTTATGCTTCTTCACTGTCATCTGATAAGGGTGCAATTCCTTGCATTTCGTCGTCCATTAACCTCGACGACAAATCTGATATACTCTCTTTCAATTAGTATACACTTGTTACACCTTCTCTCATACTGGAATCCCAAATCATGTAGGAACCGAATCAAAGTGGTTCTTAAGAAATTAGGTAGGGTGTTATCACCATATACCCTTGCCAGAACTATAATCAGCATGGGTGAAATGTTTTCAAGCAGCAAAGAATGAACAATACGCCGCCCACCATTTTGCACTATTGCATCACGATACATTAACCTAGCATTCTTTTATGTCCCCACCCCGTTCTTATGGAGTTCATAGGGGGTCTTTCATTCGTTACTTTTTATTTTATATACTGTTTCAGAACACCCGGTAGCCTTAGCTGTTTACTTCTTTGCCTTACTGATATTAATTTTACTTGGAAAATAACACAAGACTTCCAGCACTAACGTCGGCCCTTACTTAAAAGCTGTTAAATAGCTTCCATAACACCTCACAATCTTTCATATGCTATAAGCATAGTCACAGGAGCTCTTCTTGCAAACATGTCAATTTTTACTGCATTACATTACCTGCTTATCCTCGCGAATGTCATTTCTTTGAATAGATGAATGTCGAGCTTTCGGCCATTGTAAACTCCATGGCCTCCTTCAGGATCTAATCCTGAAGAAGGCCATGGAGTTTGCAATGGCCGAACGCTCAACGTTTATTAATTTGAAACGACTGATCACCCGCGAAGCCTTGATTAGTAATGTGCAGCTTTTTTTCATCAAATCTGAAGCAGATATATTGAGTTTTGTTTTCATATAACAGGAAACTGTGTATTACATGCAGTAAGACTGGTCGCAGCGAAAATAACATGTAAGATCAACTTTCACGCATTACACGGCTCCAACGTGAATTTTACACTTGATATCTAGCAACGCCTGTTAACTGATACGGCTTTGATGCGTGTCAAGCGTCGACTGCATGTTTTAATTTGTCAAATGTGTCAATTTATTGCACGCGTTTTGGGATACTTTTGTCTGAAACCAGTGGCGTCTCTAAACTTTGGCGCTCATATTCCACAGTTTTTTTATGATATCGCAAAAAAAGCCAACAACAGCAACCGCAACACTCGCAACACACCTTTGAGATACACTAACAAAGTGGCGCCCTGTAAACAAAACTAGATGACAGATGACAATCAAACTCCGCGTGGGTATAAAGGAAAGATGTAGCAACTCGGCGAAAACAATTTCGGATCCCTCTTATACGAGATTTTCATATTATCAACTCCTGGTACATTAACACAATATATAAGAAAGTCTCAGAAATTATTTGAAATTGATTTTTTCAAAATATTTGCATTTTATGTGTTATTTCTCATCAACACTCTTAAGTTTTTATAAAAAAAATCAAGTTACACATTTTATTAGCAAGATTACAGATATTATATACGTTGTAATTAAACTCGATTCAATTTTGAAAAAAAAAAAAAAATATTTTCACACTGACAAGTATCAAGATCTTCCGTTTGAGTTGTTTTATTTAAGATACACAAGTAGATTATTACACTTTAGGAACATCAGGAATAAAGAAATAGATAAATAGATACATCGGCGGTAGCGTGCCATTTTTGGAAGGAAAATCATGACATAGAACGAGAAATTCACTTACTAAAAGGTGTCCAAGGTCCAGCTGCGTTAACCACGTGGGAAAAAATCCTTATAAAGAAATATGAAAGTAAATTGTTTAATTTCGATACTACCTTTGAAGAAAACCCAAATTTCAAGTTCATCAAGATACCGACAGAGACGCACCTATCACCTCCGAGGAGTTCACTGAACCGGCATCCATTAGTCGACAACAGCTCATGATGTTAGGAAGATCCTAACGAAACGCGTTCTAGGTAAATACTAGCAATAAATGGAGCATTGATTATTAGTTCGACTCAAAATTGTATTAAGATTATTACACTTTTATATTCTTTTTTATTCAGTAATGCTGACACAAATTCCCGGGGATATAAATAAAAATCCACTCAAGCTTTGTGTACAGTTTACGAGGAATTGTGAAAATTCTAAAAAGTATTGAAGGATAATTTAAAAATGCTCAACTTCAATAAAGAAAGTATTTATCAATATATATGTGACAAACATACAGAATTATTATTTGTATGAGCTTTGAAATTAAATGTATATTATTGTCATTTTCATTTGTTATTGAAACACACAATTTTGTTAAAACAGTTTATGTTTTGAACGCCACAATTACGCTATCTATGTGCTGTTATTTGTAGTATTTAAGCTTTGTTATATTGATAAAATAATTATAATATTGTCATTTAAGTAAATTAGGCTTGGAAACTTTTAAAACAAAGAAAAATGTATTATAGCGAATACTTAGGTGTAATGCAATACCTTTTCGTACGTCATAAACAATAGGTTAAATCAATATAATCTTCAAGTATTAGTTGAGCTTTCTGGAATTAGTAAAATTCTTTGTGGTTAACTTTTTCTTTTTCTTTAACTTCCCTAGTTGTAGCACTATCGTGGTGTTAGGGGGTTCTTGTTATTCTATCCCTTTATTAAGGTCGGGACACAGGAACCGATGTTTTGGATCCGCTAGAGAACCAGGTTAGGTGATGAGCCCAATTCTTGGTTCGAAGGTGAAGGATGTGGATGCTATATGTAAGTGCGAGATAAACAAAGGAAAGATGATGGAAGTATTGGTGGAATGATGATGGGGGAAACCGGAGGACCTGGAGAAAACCCGTCCCAGCGCCATGTTGTCCACGACAAATCACACTTTCCGGTCGCCTGGTATTGAACCTGGACCACCTTGATGAGAGCCAAGTGTTATTGCAGTTTACAAAGTTGGGAAATAAACTACAGAAAATAGAGGCCCAAATTTTTAGCAAAAAATCACGCAGCTGTATTTAAATACCAATTGTTATGGATGAGGATTTTAAATAGTTTGTTCTTGCACTTCATATTTTCTCAGATTTTATGTACCTCACAGTTAGTATAACTTGTGAATTGCGGGGTGCTATAAATTCCTTTGTTCGAAAATTTAGTGCTATAATAGACTTCGTAAAATTGAGTTATGGGTATATTTACCAGCTGTGTAGGATTAAGAAATGAGATTTCACGTTTGTAGCATCCTATGAAGTGCTAATGAGCAGAGAATGTCGCACGTTTTTACTTGGGTAGCATGGACGTCTGAGAGGGAAAGTCATAAGTAAAAGGGTAGGTGGTCGCAGGAGAAAGGAGAAAGTAGTAGCGGCTGAGATTACCTTTCTGTAGTCTCCTGGGTATCGTAAAGACTTGAGACGGGCGGGCGGACGGGCGATAAGGTACAGCATTCTCATAACAGAGTTAACCTCAGGGGCCAAGCTGCGCTATGGTACTTTTATAGCTGGCAGCTTGGCGACGTTCAGATTAATGACGGTCTAAAAGGCGCAAAGTGTACTTTCTCATTAACAACATTCTCATTCTTGTTCAGACATCTAAATCATTATTCTAACGTCTACTTCTCTTGGAAGTCTTCCACAGCTGGAAAGAAACATCTACTGTTTTATATGAGCGTACACGCTGAATATAATGAAAATGTATAAGAGACATAACAATTACTGTAACAAGAAGCATATCAAAGCAAAATTATTCAGAACAATTAAAAGTCAAGTTAATAAACATTACAAAATAATAAAAGCTACGGCAATGATAACAATGCAATCAATGTTACGTAAAAATACGAAGTGTGATTACTGACATTATCATGAAATTATAATTGCAATAAATAATTTACATATGTTAATACGAAAGCATAATATAAGAAGCAATTTGTGATTTTGTCAGAGTGGGAAGTCTTAGCAATGAAAGTTTTGTGTTTCGTAAGCATAATTATTCACAAGTAAGCGTAGCTAAGGCAATTACGCGTTTAGGTGATCTTATTCCATTAGCTCAAGATTCCGCTACTTGAAAATCAGTAATCTATGAAACCACTGAGAGGCAAATATGCACATAAGTCACTTCTAGCCCGCCTTGGTAGCATGTCTGCCTCACGTTCAAGAGGTCCCGAGTTCGAATCTCGGTCAGGGTGAGTTACCTGGTGTAACCGCACTCAGTATCAGACAGCGATTAGGAGGCAACAATTTAATAGAAATCTGGATATTGAAGAAAGAAATATTAATAAATAAAGAAATGCTTTGATAAACCAGTACCGTTACCTTCTTTGTGTCAGAAAGGGTTGAACGCCTTAGTACTATAGAGAGCTAGTACCAAGGAATGCATGGAGACAAAAAGGCTTTCACGGTGCGATGAAGCATGAAGGTTAGAATTACTGATGTGATAACGATGTATACCGTTACAAAGAGCCCAGGGTAGGCGTGTCCTAACTCAGGGTAGGCGTTAAGTAAATGACTTAGATGAGTTTTGGAAACCAATGAAAAATAAATCGAAATAAATCAGAAACCAATAATAAAGCAAGATTTGAAAAATTGAGAGAAGGTTGAGCTATTTTGGTCATGTGATAAGTGAGAGTGGGGAGCAGAATTAGGTTCGAACTGAATCGCGAAGTCGAGGAAACTTACTTGCTAGATCGTCCTTCAAGAGGTGAGACGTGTTAGTGTCAGTCGGGAGAAGAAAAATAATATCTTAGTAAAACTTACTTGCTATATCGTCCTTCAGGAGGTGAGACGTGTTAGTGTCGGCCGGGAGAAGAAAATGTAACATTTAGTAAAAGACTTGCTAGATCGTCCTTCAAGAGGTGAGACGTATTAGTCGGAAGAAGATGTAATATCTTAGTAAAACTTACTTGCTACATCATACTTGAAGTAGTCAGACGTATTAGTCGGGAGAAGAAAATGTAATACGTTGGTAGAATTTAATTGAAGTGGTCACCGTTGCAACTCAGCCTTAATGGAACAAACACACTACAAGATAATTAAACAAAATTTCAGTCATCTGAGAATTATTGATTCCACTGGGCAACCAGCATGTACAAACCCATTTTCCTATAACCATTCACCTGAGAAGAGAACTCATAGCTCCAAATTTCAACCACAAGAACCCAAACAATTTAAATAATATGCGGTTTTGCAACTTAATGGCACTAAGCCGCACTGGATAAGTGTCCTTCCTGTAAGATGAATGTCAGGTAGCTCTAAGCTCCATTGACCATTGACTCATTTTAGCATCATTTCATCCATTCCATTCATCGTCCGATATGACAAAGTCACTTCTGAAAAATAGAAAGGAAAAGGAATTCTCGGAATTTAGCTAAATACTAAGAAAACGTCTAGACTTAGCAAAGTATAATACAGGAACTTCGGTGTGGTAGCCATGAAGTAGTCAGGTTCATATTGATAGAGCACTACATATGTTCTTGTGTTTTACAATGATCAATTACCGTTGGCTCATAGCACCTGAAGGCCGCGCTCGGGTGTTACATTTCTGATGATCACCATCAAAGCATTCCCAAACTAGTATCTCAGTTACTCACTAAAACTTACCTTCTCATTATTATTCATATAACAATTATTTGAAGTCATACATTTATTAATAATTCAGCAGTTAGCAGTTACAGCTTCTGGTGCTAAAACTTAAAAAGTATATTTCTACACACTCTAACAGTTGGCAACTGGTCTGAAATAACTCATTCATTTGTCTTGAAGCAGCCCCTGTCACCTAAGAACACTGAGACGACATATAACCTAATATCAGAAATACATTGACACAAACGAATAAATATAAATAAATGAAGTATGCCAGAATAGACATATGTCATAATGCTAGCATATACTCTGGAGATCGCCACAGTGACAAGGCCACTCAACGAAAGTCAGTAAACTCCCTTTGTAATCCCTGTAAACAAACAACCCTACTCTATTGTCTGTTTTGCCCTCAAGGAAAATTTGGCGCCTTTTAGTCGGAAACCAACCCATTGTTAAAATTCCATGCGTGCTTCTGACAACAGGCTGTAAGATTTCGACCGACTTGCAGAGCACATGCCTTAGCATAAATTATTGCATGCGGACCGTTAGAGAAAGCGTCTCTGATGTTAGGTCCGAAAATGCAATTCTCAACACTGATCTCAAGTAGGGATAGTTAAAGCCAATAGAAAATTGATGTTTGGTCATATGATTTTGCAAACTTCGAGAAATACCTAGAGTGGGGGTAATTGAAAGTGATGGCGGAAACTAGGTTTTGCTAGTAAGAACACTTCGGTCGGGAGTTCTACGTGTGCCGGACGCGTATTCGGCACCGCCTAAGAAATGAACTTCCGCGCCATGCACAGAGACCAAGCACAATGTTTAACAATCTCTACAGTGAGAGTTAGCACAACGAGTAATGTATTGGGAGGACGATAAGTATATCCAATCCGACTACACAGAGCTACTGCCTCCGTACTTCGCATCACAACATTGATAGTGACGCTTAATTCAGCAACCACACCGACGACGCCTTTACGGTGGCGAGCGTAGGAGCCTAAGGACTACAATAAACTTCTGTCGACCAGTTTCGAGGTGTCATCATTAACCCACAACCAGTAAGGACACACCCACTTCTGAAGTACAGATGGGAGTTCTCATGCAGGAGCTACATGTCACCTCGAACTGATTACGATCTCCCTTTCCTTAACCTCCTCACGCCACCGATCCTTAATTGGGAGAGCTCGACGTGGTCCACAACGGGCTCGTCCGCCTCAGTTTCAATTACATTATTAGCCAATTACTGCTGTTGTCTGTGGTCATATGCACATAAACCATGGGAAAAGCATCTCTCCGCTGAAAACATACCCATCAAAGGAGATATCGAGCAAGGTATCGTAAGTGTCGCTAACAGAAAGACATATAATCACGATAAACAAAGTATGGGACATGCTAGAAAGGAAAAGTCATTCCTCATATCCTCCAATTCAGGGTCTCTACGTAGACAGAAGATTTAATCTATACGGTGGAGGAATAATTTAGCAAATTAAAGCTCGAATGAACAGGGGCCTATCTCCAGTATAATTTAGTATATGAGTGAAACTTGTCATCTATGAATTCAGAGTAACTATTCTCTCAGATGATCCAGTTTAAACTTCAGAATCACAAAACTACACGCAACAGGGTTTTTTTTTTTTTTTTTTTTCATTAAATTGAATTCTGAAAGATTACAATCTAGTAACATATATTTCTAAGATAATATTATAAGCGTTTAAAATAAAAGTTCACATTAAAAGCAAAAATTATAAACATAAGTTATACGACAAAACGGTTACAAGTTAACTCATTAGGATATGACACAGGAAATATAAAAATAAAGATGTACAAGATAAAATTCAAGTTTTACATTATGTGGAACAATCAAAAGAACCGTTCTATAACAAGTTGAAAGCACAGACATGACAGAAAAGAATAGTCCGCAGGGACGAGATTGTTGTGAATGGTGGCAGGCTGTAGAAGTAGAGAAAGAAAGACAAATTAAGAAATTTGGAAAGAGTTAATGGGATTTGTGGTGGAGAGCATGGCGTTGGGGTGGTATTCCTCCGGGTCCTCCGGTTTCCTCCGCCATAATTCCAGCAATTGCTCCATCAGTCATTCATCTTAGGTGTTGGGCCGACTCCTCAACCCTATTATCTCAGGTCAGATGCTTCGGTTCCCTCGCTAACGTCACCATTAACGAAAAAGGGAGAAAAAAGGAAGAGTTTAGGATATTCAGCCTTGATGAAAAAATACATCTAAATATTAGAACATACATTACGAGTACGTTATAGGAATCTAGGGATTTGTCTCAAAGCTCTAACGTGCAAACAATAAGGTTACGAGGAGGTCTATAGAAGAGTTGGATGGACAAGTTTGATGTAATTTAAGATGAAAAAGAGGTCTAGACTATGCTGTCACCTATACAAATAAATATACAAATACGCAATATAATGTCGGGAACCCGATCGCAATATCGTGGCTTATGTACACAAAGAGCCTGGAGATAAGGAGTATGCCGGAAGAAATAATGATAGCGCGAGATAAAAGACTTGCCGGCACCGATAGGGTTACGCTTCAGGAAGGTGACAGAACATTCGATTTTGGTTTGGTCTAGAAATATCTCGAACTTACGAAATAGGTATTTAAGGACTTGACGGCTCGCAAACAGTTAGTTGTGAAACAGTGTTGTGAAATGAGAGACAGTCAGCTGTGTTGTAACGAGAGCTAAGGATGTAATCTGCTGTCACTGTTTGTTATTGTGATCGACCTTGGTAGATTGATGGTGTATGTAACGTAATGCTGCTGTAATCTATAAGAGTATTTCTACAAAAATAAAGGAGATTTTTAATTTCTGCAACTCGGCCTTTTAATTCTACGAACCCACAAAGTCACAATAATATAGGCAATCTCAACTGCAACATTCCAAATGGGATGGGGGAATGTTGTGAAGCTCTACGCGTGGTTTGGATGCTATAGCGTCCAGTCCTCGATGTTGGTTTCGATCCTCTGGAAGTCAGTTACCTCGGCTGCTCTCGTCTTTACATGAAGATCCTTCCTTGGGCATTGTCCCGGATAGAAAGTGATGGATATTTTGTTAGGAAACTAAGAAAGTAGTTGTAAGTTTCTTTTCAAAATTTTAATTTTAATTAAGTAAATAATTTACACAAACTCATCGTTACATTAAATTGATATACACATTTGTAAGCGTTGATAATAACATTTCCGTCCGGCCCTGATGAAGTCTGTGCAAAGAAGAACGCCTATTCTGCTAGACCGAAGCTATTAGCCTTGTCGTTGCTATGGGAATTGAATATATTTTCATTGGTCCACTTCATATTTTTACTGATCAATCTTTGTTACCTTATTTGATAATATTTTATATTATATCCTTCAATACATTGCTAAACAATTTTAACATTAAAATAATATTTCTTTAAAATTTACAATTATATTATCAGTATCAAAAGATATTTACACTCCTGGAAATTGAAATAAGAACACCGTGAATTCATTGTCCCAGGAAGGGGAAACTTTATTGACACATTCCTGGGGTCAGATACAACACATGATCACACTGACAGAACCATAGGTACATAGACACAGGCAACAAAGCATGCAAAATGTCGGCACTAGTACCGTGTATATCCACCTTTCGCATCAATGCAGGCTGCTATTTTCCCATGGAGACGATCGTAGAGATGCTGGATGTAGTCCTGTGGAACGGCTTGCCATGCCATTTCGAGCTGGCGCCTCAGTTGAAGCAGCGTTCGTGCTGGACGTGCAGACCGCGTGAGACGACGTTTCATCCAGTCCCAAACATGCTCAATGGGGGACAGATCCGGAGATCTTACTGGCCATGGTAGTTGACTTACACGTTCTAGAGCACGTTGGGTGGCACGGAATACATGTGGACGTGCACTGTCCTGTTGGAACAGCAAGTTCCCTTGCCGGTTTTGGAATGGTAGAACGATGGGTTCGATGACGGTTTGGATGTACCGTGCACTATTGAGTGTCCCCTCGACGATCACCAGAGGTGTACGGCCAGTGTAGGGATCGCTCCCTACACCATGCTGCCGGGTGTTGGCCCTGTGTGCCTCGGTCGTATGCAGTGCTGATTGTGGCGCTCACCTGCACAGCGCCAAACACGCACACGACCATCATTGGTACCAAGGCAGAAGCGACTCTCATCGCTGAAGACGACACGTCTCCATTCGTCCCTCCATTCACGCCTGTCGCGACACCACTGAAGGCGGGCTGCACGATTTTGGGGCGTGAGCGGAAGACGAACTAAAGGTGCGCGGGACCGTAGTCCAGCTTCATGGAGACGGTTACGAATGGTCCTCGCCGATACCCCAGGAGCAATAGCCGTATGCCACGGCAAACTGGCTGACACTGACGGCGGCGGTGCCTAAACGCTGCGCAGCTAGCGCCATTCGACGGCCAACACCGCGGTTCCTGGTGTGTCCGCTGTGCCGTGCGTGTGATCATTGCTTGTACAGCCCTCTCGCAGTGTCCGGAGCAAGTATGGTTGGTCTGACACACCGGCGTCAATGTGTTCTTATTTCCATTTCCAGGAGTGTATAACCTTAGTTTTCCTTTGTTTTTATTCTACAATCAATATTTCAGTGTCAATTGCTTTAACCTCGTTCCCTTTTTACTATAATTTTTTAAAATAATTTCCAATTAAATTCTGTCTAAAATAACTACTTTACAGCTGACTATACTCATGGGTAAAACTTATGCCAAGGAAATCTAACATAAAAGCAATTAGCAACAGAAATTTATGACATAATTATGAAACATTATAAGGAATAGACTGAATAAGTGCTGAGGAGTACATGATTGAGGAGAAATGGACTGGAGCGTGTGACATAAGTTATACAGGAAACAGAAAGTGAATACTCTCATTTCACTAAACAAAGAAGTTTTGCCACTGAACGATACATAGGTATATTGTTTTGTTTTTACACGACGCCGATAAGAAAACACACTTCGAGAAAACCAAATATGTCTCGTAAGGTATAAAAGAGCTGCCATTCCGCGAAACCTTATTCTAATTCTGAACTTGAATGGGTCCACTTTAAGTCGGTCTGAACAGGGGGAAGTGGGTTGTATCAGACTCATGGATCTTGGTGAGGTAGAGGGATCAGCGGGAAGTATATGTAATTCAGGAAATACAGATGTGGTCCATATAAATCTAAGGAGTGTAATTGGCTAGAACTTCCGTTATTATTTAACGGCATAGAAAGCAGTAAGATATGGCTTTATTTAGCTCTCATTACTAGACGCCAGACTAGAAGAATTAGACAAATATACGTCATTTAAAAACCAGAGAGAAGAGGAAATGCAGACAAATTCGAAACAAGCGCCTTGGACTTCACTATCGCACCGTTACCGTTGGAGCGGTTCTCCAGGGTGAAGGTTAGTTTTATGCCACACCATACGGTAGCATACCTGGAGGAGGATTCGCCCCGTCGTGAGATCTACGCCCCACACGTGCGAGAGTTTTCTCGCTTCCCTCGGCGTGGCGACTGGTGTTGTAGCCAATCCTTACCTTAATGGATGAACCTTTCGTCTAAAAGCCGTGAAGGAGATGTTCTCGAAGATTCCTATTAATCTTCACTCCGGCAGCTTCGGTGAGCAATGAGATTTGAAATTGCCTCAGACATGGTATCGATACAAAAAGGACTTTACTTTTTGTGTCGTCTTGAAATGAATAATTAATACCATTTCAATTTTCTCTTCTTTTTATTTCTCTCGACATCTTTATGTTCTTTACATTCGTTACTTTTTACATTATACTATATTAACTTTCTCCTATTTATTTATTAATAATGCAACGGCTTTTTATTGAAGTTAATTACTGTCGAGTTAAACGTTTATAAATGGTAAACTCCAATCACTTCTCAAAGGCAAGAAGCCTTTTCATCGAGAAGCGTCTACTCTTTTCAAGAGTCCAAGCCATATATATAGGAATATATATAGGAATAAAATCATTGCTTCTTTACTTTGTTTTGTTGCTAGGTTACTCTAATACTCAATTTTTATTGGTCCTACATCAAAATTTGGAATTCTAATAAACCAAAGCATTCGTTGCATCATCTACATGGCCTGCTTGGTTATTAACTTAAGTTGAATTACAGATGGCTATGTTGGTCTCATACATCCATATATGTAATATCAGCTTCACAGTTTTGAAAACTCTTGTAGCTTCTATATTCAAAAGATTATATTTTAATAATTTGAGCATGTTTTCATATTCATTATGGTCTGCTCTATCCGTAAGAGATTATATTAGGCGAAGGTTGCGATGAGATGTACAAGACGAAACATTTCTCATTTTCAATCCCGATTTGAGTAACAAGCGGTATGTAGGGAGCTTTAACCTCCAATGTCCGTTCACTCTTAAATGCAGTACCCCATTCAGAATTAACACTACATTTGTTTGAATACATTTAAAAAAAGAAGATCTGTGTTGTAGTCACCTCACCTACTCTATCCAATCATTGTACAAATTAACAAGCGCTTTTTCTTTTACGTAGGTTTTTCATCTTAATACAGAAATTTATTTTCTATAAATAGCTTTATTATTATATGATTCTGAGCTAAATGACAATTGGGTCTATGCTATAGACAAATATTTTCTAAGTTCTCTGATACGTGATTGGTTTAAGTAAAAGGGGAAAACAGCTTTAAGTGCTCATTATGAGAGAAGTACTGGAGAAGTCAAATCAATAACAAAAAGTACTTTGGAAATGCTTAAATGCACAAAACTTTTTCACATAAATGTTATTGTGTGCCTTAACGAGAAGACATACTTATTTTTATGGGTACGATCCTGTCGAACTCTTACAGTGTACCAGTTTTGGTAAAATCATTCAGAATAAGGAGAAACTTATAGGCTGAAGTCAACATACGCATTTAATTTACTATGAAAATATCTTATACCTTCCGTATTTTAATCACAACTTAGAGCAATTCCTATAAAATAAAACTCACGAAATATTTTCTAAATAAAATACAAGTTGTGTCCGAGAACCTTTTCTTCACCGTATTCTTCCTCTCCTCTTTCTTGGCTATTTTTAGTGCTAATTATTCCGAATATTACAATTATTTTTATCCTAGCCACTATCAGTGTATGGTCGTTATGTGTGTTCAAGATAATTCGCTCTGTATTCTGTCTGTAGTAATTGTGATGTCAAGAATATCCAACAAATAATGTAAGATAACATAATACTTTCTAGCAATTTATAACTATGCATATTTACCGTGTTTAAGCACAATACGAGAAGTCCCTGATAAGTCCCTGGCCTCATATATGGTGCCATTCGACCAGTTTTACGGACAACATCATACAGTTTAACTATGTACTAGCTTGTATCCATAACCACAGGTCAATGGCTTGTTTAGTTTCTGAATGACAGAATTTTAAACAAGACAAGTACAGAAGTTTCAAGAAAAAAAGAGCAGTGATTAAATACTTCCATTTGAAAGGTTTAACACCTAAAAAAATCAAGGAGGAAATGGACAGTACATTGCAAGACCCTGTCCCTTCGTATACAATGATTAAAAGTTGGGTTGCAGAGTTTTAAAATGGGACGTGGGAGCACTAGTGATGAATCTCGCTCTGGACGTCCTGTGGAAGACACAACTCCAGATATAATTGAAACAATTCATCGTTTCGTACTGGAAGGTCACAGATTAAAGCTGTTTGAGATAGCAGAGACTGTAAACATATCAAAAGGACGTACAGGTAATATTTTAAGTAATATTTTGGGTTTTTACAAGGTCTGTGCAAGATGGGTGCCGTGTTTGTTGACACCTGATTAATAGAAGCAAAGAAAAATTACTTTTTTTTTTTTTTTAAGAATTTGGATCTTTACCGTAAAAATCCCAGTGAATTGTTGAGTCGGCTTATTATCATGGATAAAACTTGGATACATCACTACACTCCAGGATGTAAATCGCAGTGGATTGCGCCAGGTGAACCAACTTTAAAAAGGCAAAGTCCATTTTGTAAGCTAGCAAGTTTATGACGAGTGTTTTCTGGGACGCATAGGGAAATATTTCTATTGATTACTTGGTGACTACTATGCAATCAGACTGCAACATGCGAGTCATGAAGAGTAGAGTGATGAGTGAAAAGGATAAGACCTCATTTTGCAAAGAAAAAATCCTGTTTCTTCACAACAATACTCCGGTCCATCGGACAGTCATTCGAATTGGAAAAACGTGCGAATTAAATGCAAATTGGCTAAAGATCCACCCTATTCGTGAGATCACTTACCCAACGACTACCACCTGTTCCCGTACCTCACACAATTTCTTGGAGGACGAAGGTTTCACAACAACGAGGAGGTCACTGATGACGTAAGCAGGTATTTTGAAGATCATGATAAATCGCCCTACAAAGATGATTTAATTAAATTAGAACACCAATATGACAACTGTGCCAGCCTTTCTGGAGAAATTGAGAAGTAAAGAAAAAAAGCCCTTTTTTATTGTGAGATCCGGGCATTAGCAGCCGAACCTCGTATAATGCATATTTCCTTATTGCAAATATTTTTTAATTTAACTCGGTACACCCGAGCTTTTATTTTCATAAATAAATGTTTGGGGTTAGTGCTCCAGCTACTGAAACGGTACTCTCTTCCTCGAGTTCACTGATTGGCTGTTAAGGAATATATGGAAGATTAATTGTATGTTAAAGGAATGTATACGTGTATTGGAGCAAATATCTTGTGTGTGCAGTGTCGAGATTGCTATGAACTCTGAAGGGTATGAATTCTTCATCCCCTAGGACAGCTGACCGCAACCGTAAATCTTAGGCTCACACCCCGCGTTTAGTTTCAAACATAGTTTGAGAGGAAGGGGACATCTTAGGTGGTCTAAAGTGAGATTCTCGTAACTGGGACTCCATATGTGTTCTACCGACCAACTAATTAAAAATAATGAGCTGAAGGGGGAAGCGAAGTGTCATATGGCCTATCCGGGAACAAATAGATATCTAAAGTTCAGTCGCTAGCTGGGGGTCGGGCTAGATCGTCGTGCGGCAGCACGAAGGCAGATATCGCGTTCTTTAAGCAACGGACGAGTAAGGTAAAGAAATCGCGTTCGATTAAAGCTAGTTAGTAGCGGGCTGCTAATCCGGCAACTCGTGTTATAGACACGGGAGTACAACCACGCCAGCGCGAAGCCTACCATTCAGAGTTCGCCTAATTAGCATGTATTTCGAGAGTAATTGAGATACAACCGATCGTCATAAGAGAATTAACCTGTTTCTTTCCAAGTACCCTAATTGATCCACCCAGAACGCCCTGTATCAAGAGATCCTTGCCAAAAATCCTATATTCATAAATATTAGGACAACTCCGAGAGCAGCCGAGGACATCGATATTCTTCAAATTTTGTTAGCGATGCTGACAACCCTAGGAGTCAAGCCCCTGCCAAATAATTGAGCTGAACTGTGCGGCACTACTCACCCGACACCCCCACCTGACCCACTATCCAATATCAATCCTAATATCACCCAGTATAACAAATATGATTGTATCTTAAATTAGGAAGCTCCAGTGAATAAGAAAACATAATAAAACTAAAAGTCCAAAATAAACAAATGCCAGGGCTATGTATTGATGAGTGTCGTTTCCTCTGTACAAACTAAACGGAGCGATCCGCCATTGCAGCCAGCGATTCGCCACTGCAAGCTCGTTCTCTCTCGTCTCTGTACCTACCGTTTCTTTGCCCCTGTCGCGCGGGTTACATCAAATACGCTTTGTATTTGGTTGCACCAACTGCCACTAGCTATTTGCCAGCCTATAACATAACGAGATTAGCAAACTCTGAAAGAGCTAGTCTAACTGTAGGATGTAAATTAGTTCGGTAATTACATACATTATGCACATTTGACGAAATAGTCGTACACATGTATTTTACAGCTTTCAGCTCTGACAGAAGTGTAATTATGTACTGATTTACACTAATATGTGAGCTTAAGGGGAAAAAGCAAATATCAGTGGTTGCCTAACGTAGTTAAATGGAGTACTTTTATACAGTTCAGTGCAGAGGAAAAATATTTAAGTTATTGACTTTGTGTATCTCTGATAAGGTTTCGAGGGGAAATGTAACACCTCGACCCATTAAATGTTTGTGCCTAAGCCTATGACCAGACCGCCTACTAGATGGAGTGATGAGATTATAGGATACAAGAGTGTTAGACCTGAGGAAATGCGACAGTACAAGACACCAAGGATCACCAATGTACAGGCTAATGTTTAAAAGAAGATGCGTGAAAATCACCTGTATCTACACTTGAGGAGCTGCAATGTTGCCGAGTTATCCCCACCGTCTTTACCCTTTCAGTACTCATGAATTCGGGAGCGAACAGAATTGATCGAAAATTATAAAGCATTCGGATATTCAAATCCATAATACTGAATATCTCAAAACAGTTATTTGAAGTTAATTGTGGTTTTAAAAATATCTCTAGCTGGCCCCATAGCTCAATCTGCTTGGCGTGTGAGGCTTCCCAGGTTCGATTCCGGGTGGAAATGGGGATTTTTCTCCCCAGAGTCTAGAAGTATGAATGGGAGTGCGAACGTATGCGTGATTTAATGATTAGAAATCCAAAATGTACAAACAACTCAACGTCTAGGAGTTACACCCTCGCAAATATGCAATAATGTTCCGAAGGAGAATGGCTGCCGATATGACCATTGCCGGGTGTAACCGGAGGGGTGGGGGTGTTAAGTTCTCTCTTTATCATGCTTTATCTCTTCCTTTCTAGTTATATATACATAATTAAATAAAGTTCCTTCCGAATGAAGGCTTCACAAGGTGTTACCAAAAATTCAAGGCACACAATTTAATTGGTATATTAATACCATTAATATTAATGTCTTAACTGAAATTGAAATGAGTTTTGATAATATAAAACATTTAGGATAAGTCTACATGTAAAAGTTAAGGGTGGGGAGGTTTCATAACATATGTTACAATTGCATCTTTACACATTGCATGCTGAATTTAAATAGTGAATTTGCCAAGCCACTATATTTTCTTTTTTGAGTAATGGCAAATTCAGATTTTGAGTCACGATCTTTAAAGGTCACAGAAAATCTTGAAATGAGTTTCCTTAAATACTCGTCTACTTTGTCTAGGTATGCAGCAGAGAAATTTAACATAAAAGGTTAATTTATGTAATATTTTTTTAACTTTAGGAGAGGAGGGTGCTATTTACATAAATTTTAGGCCCATAAAACCTTTTCATTATATCATTAAGCAATCGGTACACCAATTATTTTACTCACCACATTAAGGCTGCTCGAGAGAGATACTCACCTGAAAACAAAAGAAAACATATTTCATTGCTTCATCTTTTAGTCCATGACCTATCAAAAAAATAAAGGATATATAAGCACCCTGTATTACCACCTTCCTCTTCTTATGTGGTGTTTGCAACAAACAAGCAAATGTACAACTAATAGTTGAACACTAATGTTTACAATTATAAGATATATTCCGAAATGGTCGAAGATTCAGATAAGTATGGACACTTTCATATTTGATAGCATACAACCATCCTACAATACAACTACTCTATGTTTAATATACCCCTATTTATTTTGAATTTATGCACCATCTCAAGCTACATATATCACTTAGCATTTCTGGAATGTCTTCGAATGAATGACTTGTAGAACAGTTTATGGAGGAGTGGTAGACAGCTCAGTGCCTAAGTGTTGTATGGGAAAGAGAGCAATCACAGTGTATGTCGAGTCCTAAAACAACATACCCAGAAAAAGAAACCTACAATAATAATTTTAGACGAGAATAAAAACAATGTTTCATTAACGTATATTCACATACACACTTTTAAACTCACCCCTGGAGGAACAGCCTTTTTCATGCCTCAGTTGACAACTTTGGAACACAAAATGATATATCTACATAGTGGGTTCAATTGGATTTAAATCTTCAGCCAACACATTTTAAGTGTTATTGTTTCCTTTGTGTTAAAACTACCACAAACGAGCTCCAAACATTGCATGAAGCTGTAGAAGTCGTGTAGAGATTCGAGGTGGTGTCTGTGGTCTGCCGTACCTATTCGTAAGGGAACTTTCCCTCGCAAGGTAGCGTCGGTTAAATGGTCGTATACAGGTTATTTCACCACTCTGCCACTTGGGTTCAAATCTTTCGTGTTCAGCTCTAACATTTTATTACCTTTTGTTTTACATCTTAGGGCCTCTAATTTGGTATTATATTGCAAGTAACTTTTTATAACATTATAGGTTTTTACAAAACACAATAATAGCCATATTTTCCACTAGCAGATATGGTGGTTTGATTAAAATTGTTGAACATTTTTTTTTTTTTTTTTTAGGAAATAAATATTTTCGAAAACTACTGCATATAAGGGGTTGTCTGAGTTGGGGTTGATTTCTGCAAAATCACGTCACCTCACTGATTGTTCTTGAAGGTATACGCCAGTTTTGTTTCTTGATTTTGTTTGCGAAAATAAAAAAAAATACTCCATTTATTCAAGGAACCTGAAATACATATAATTATACTGAAGTTTTGGCTGAAATGCAATACCATGTTATCTAACTATATGTGCGTGGAAAATAAAACAAAATACATTAGATATTACCCCCATCAATGTTCACTTTTGCAATAATATGCATTTATTAAATGCTATAAGAGGACTAATTTTATAACCAAAAACTTTATTGCATAATTCTTAACCACCACCAAATACAAATCCAAAGAACAGAAATTGCACTACAACTCCTAGCGTCATCGAAAATTTCGTTTTTGTCACCCCTGTTCTAAAACAATGGTTTACACACTTTTTCAGTTAGTGAGTTTCTGCATAATGGAATTTCTATATCTCCATACAATTATTAAAACCTTTGGTATTACAGAATAGTATAATACAATGGATAGCTTTCCAATAATCAGAACAGGATAATAACTGATTTTAACCCAACTAGAGGATGCATTCAGGAACAATATGCATTTAAATGATGTACGCAGTAAAACTAGACATACGCCGTTTGTTGATATCGACCTACTTCTCCGAATTTGGGTGTTGAGCTGAACACTAGTTGAATAAACGAGTAATTAAATTATATGTTCACATTAAATTATATTCAAATCACGTTCGAGTGAGATTAAATTAAACACTAGAGCAACAAATATTTTACACTTAGTAATATATTTTAGTTTTAATCCACCCATATCAAAAGCAAGAATTAAAAGAAAAAACAAAAATTCCTGAATTTAGCACTAAACATTTGAATTCATTAACTTAGAGTGATTTAATGGACTTTTTTGTCAGTAGAATTTTATAATCAGTAAATTATCAAGTGATATAAAAATCATATATGAGATGCTTACAGAATAAGGTGCGTTCACACTACCCTGGCCCCCCACACACACACGCACACGCACACGCAAACACACATATTCGAATTAATTTGCTGCGTTTCACAGATGAACTAGACAGCCATTCTGAAGTATGTATTCCCAAGGATGTTTACGCTAATACTGACAGAACTGAAGTTATCAGTCATCATCAACAAATGTTTCACAGCACACAGAGGCAAAATCTATTCCATACGAACTCAAACGAGTCTATTTTTGGACACTATTTAATGCTATGGTCTCAGAGTATATTTGTGTGTAAGGAAGCTCCGTCTAAGGCTTCAAACTCTTTGACGTACTGTAAATGAACAACAGAGATCAACAGTTTACTTCTCTTCTGATGGAAGTCATGACAAGAATATATGCGCCATAAGAAAATCCGTCACCCTCAGCCATATTTGAACCCCTTTGACTGCCGGACCACACAATGTTACCCCTGCACTATGGAGGAGCACAGATTTTGCGCTTCAGTAACATTTGCATTTTTGGAGTACTAGGACTTTCTCCATTTCTTAACGTTTAGTGTTATGCTAAAAGTCAAACAGAATGAAGAGACCTTCAGAGCATATTTTGAGGAAATTCAACACATACATTTCATTTATTATAAAAATATCAAATACATTGCATATAGGATAGCTTTGAAAGTTGCAAAAGTATGTAAAGTTCTAAAATCTATATATAAGTATACAACAATCAGCATACATATTGGAAATGGTATATATAGTAAATGGATACATACAAATCAAGGTGTAAGACAGGGTTGCAGTTTGTCTCCTATCTTATTTATAATTTATATAGATGATCTGATTAGAGAGTGGATGTTTAAGATTAACGGAGGCATTCATCTTGCACCAAATTTTACTCTTAAGACGCGGCTATTTGCGGATGACCAAATAATTATAAGTGAAACGGAAGATGAGCTGCAAACAGCAGTATATATTTTACAGAAGTTATGTAAGAATTATAATTTCAAAATGTCCACAAATAAAACAAAAACAATGGCGTTTCGAGGTAAAGACACTGTTAGAACCAAAATAGTAATTGATGATATTATCTTAGAGCCGGTTACGGGTTTTAAATATTTGGGAACATATATCAGTTATAAATATGATGATGATTATAAAAATAAATTATCAATGTTTCAATAAATATGCGGCATAATAAATAGAAGCCTAAAAACTAAAACCAGAAAGGAAACACGGATGAAATTTTATAAAGTAATGGCTGTGCCTGCTTTTCTTTTTGTTTCTGAAACATGGACATTAACAAAAGCAGACAAAAACAAGATACAGGCTGCCGACATGAGATTTTTAAGAGCAGTAAA